>OX030948.1:13770275-14370275 GCA_943735915.1 Pherbina coryleti | reverse complement strand
TATTCCAATTTGTTCCTTATCTGTCGATAGGAGCTTAGCAGTCCCGTTACGAGCGAGTTCGCCTGCTTTGCAGTTTCCTGGGAAGTCTTTATGTCCAGGGATCCCACATAAAAGTATATTGAGATGATCTGCCATCTCATTTAGAGATCTGCTACAGCTTAGAACTGTTTTAGATGTTATTACAATAGATTCCAGGGTTTCCAAAGCGGCTTGACTGTCAGATAAAATACAAATATTTCTAATTGATATATCATTTATCTGAAGCCAAGAATTGGCTTCGTGTATCGCAGTAACTTCCGCTTGGAAGACACTGCAGTGGTCGGGGAGCCTAAAGGCACGGTTGATGTTTAGTGATTCAGAGTAGACTCCTCTCCATACTTTCCCATATAATTTTGATCCATCAGTGTAGATTTCAGTAGCATTGTTGGGTGGAAAACTTCCAAGTTCCCAATCATTTATGGAGGGAATTGATACATCAAACTTTTTGTCGAAAAGAAGTTTTTACGTGATGTTGTCTACGGTCTCAGGTATTGGAGGAAGACGTTTCCTAATGTTAGAGTGTCCTATTGTACCTCCCTTCCACTGTGAAGTGGCTTCTAGACGGATTGCTGTGTTTCCAGCCTTTTGTTTTGTTAGGATATCTAGTGGTGTCAGGTGGAGCATAATGTCGAGTGCATCCGTTGGAGTGGTTCTCAGGGCTCCACTGATGCACAGCTCAGCTGACCGTTGAACTTTGCGAAGTATACTGAGGTGTGTTTGTTTGTTAAGTACGGGCCACCAAACTATAGCACCGTATAACAATATTTCCCTTATAACAGCTGTATAGTGCCAGTGAGATACCTTAGGTTGTAGTCCCAACTTGCTACCCACTGCTTTCTTGCATGAATATAGGGCTATAAAAAAGTAAAAAATAAATAATTGGCCATTTCAGCCTTTGAAAGGACTTTGACCTAGCTTCTTATGATCAATTGTGTTGTGCGTGTTATTAAGTTTGAACACAATTGACCGAGAAACGGACCTACAGGTTAAGAGCCGACTCCTAACGGCTATGAACGGAATGTTCTCAAGAAGCTTTACATGGCATTTTGATTACTCTCTGAGGTTTGCCGTTGTCTGTAGAGAGGTGGCGGCCGTACAGAAAAATCATTTTAATTCAAATAATTTTCTGTCGCTGCTGGGGTTCGAACCCGGGTCTCCAGGTTCGTTGACATAGAAGCCACGCACTTAAACCAACTACGCCACGGACGCCACATATAGGCGAATATAGTGCTATTTTGGCTTTTTTAGCTCTCTCGAGCAGATTGGGTTTCCAATTTAGTTTCCTATCTAAGATGAGACCCAGGTATTTTACTTGTTCCGAGAAATTTAGTCTTGTATTTCCCAGTTTTGAAGGACTAATTGTGGGTAAGTTGTGTTGTCTATTGTGTAGTCATTTAAATGTCTTTTTGATAACTTGAATAAATTATAACTTACACTTTCTTAAGCTACACTTAAGCTACACTTTCGTAGTTCTTAAGCTACACTGAGACCATCTGATGATCTCCCTGTATAGTTCTACAGAAAAAAAAACTATTTTTATTTTCACACAAGTCTAAGAACAATCAAAATCATTCAAAATAAACCACTATTTATTGATCAACTTTCATTTCGTCAGATCTTAAATTGTAATGGTTTTTTGAGATAATATTCAAATTATGATAGGCTTCACAATAACTAATTCCAACTTAAAGTTTTGTTTAATTTTGTTAAAAAAATATTTAAGGCGAAAAATCGCTTTCTATGGCGATTTTTGATAGAAGATTAGATTTTTTTTTATTATAAAGTTCTGCAAAGTTATAGATGAGATGATGAATATTTTGTTTGTGGAAGTAATTAAAATGAATTCGCCCATAGTTTCCAAGATATTCTACTTTTTTTATTTTATGAAGTTTTTGGCCCCCCTGTGTGAATATTAGGGGGAAATAATGTTTCCCAATTTTAAAGGACATTAAATTTGCAAGAATTTTATTGAACGTCTTAAATCAAAATTTTACTTAGTTTAGGAGTTACAGGAAATTAATAACGGCCCCATAGTGTGAAATGTGAGCTTGAAAAAATCGGTTATTTGAGCTAACCCAGAAAAAGCCCTTGGATGATATGTTCTATATACCAATGGCTATCAGAAACAACAGGAATTTTTGCAGTAATTTCAAATGACCCTTAAATTGTCGCACAGTGTTATTATTTGTAAAAAAATAACTTAAAAACTTAACATTTTCTTTCACTTTCTTTTTAATTGTAACTACTTCTACAATCAAATCATAATCTTCACAAACATTTTCTATAAACTCAGAAGCATAATTGTAAGAAAATACGTAACTAGGTATCAAAAAGCTTCTCCAAATCGATAGAGTTAAAAAACAAGCAAAATATGAATCACAAGACCTCTCGAAACAATAAAGTTCTTAAAACTAGCTAAATAAACTTCAAAAAGCTTTTCAAATTCAATAGATATGATATCAAACAAAAAGCTTTCGAAAAATGTCTAAGCTCTCTCTCTATTCTCAATTTAGCCCTGCTCAGCTTTGCGTATTTTTATTTAATCACTGCTCTGCTTAGCATTCATTGCTCATTACTTTTTATTTTCCATGCGACAAAAATTTTCCAAAAAGCTCTACACATGCATGCAGCAATAATAAGATGTCTCCGAAGATCCTTTTAAATGAAACGGAAGAAACTTTTAACCACAACCGAAACATTTAAGTCGTTAAAAACGAACCAACAATTAAATTGGCATTACAAATGCAGCAAATACAAAAACAAAAACAACAACTACATAATGTCAAAGCTGACAACAGAAACAGCAACAACCAAAACAACAACAACAGCAATTATATTAAGCACTACAACAACAAACAATACACATAACTCAAAGTATTTTGTTGTAGTTGTAGTGATAGTAGTACTTGTTGTAGACATTGTCGTAGTAGTGGTAGAAATAAATGCTTAAACAAAAGAAAAAATTCCGGATATGCTAGAAGCATGAATGAGGAAAATTAGAGGAAATGAAAATGAAGCTTTTCTTGTGGTTTACTGCTTATTGCGTTAGAAAGCTAACATAAAGAAGCAGAGGCAAAACTTTTGATAGCTTAGAGAGATAGTGGTGGTGGTGGTGGTGGTGATGGGACATCTTTGTCTCAGGTTTGAATGGTTTCGATTTATTTGAGTTTTTTTTTTTTATTTTATTAAATATCTTCATTTTATTACTTACTTTGTACGTAAGATAAAACCAAGCAGCATGCAATTGAAGCTTGACTATTTCCAAAAATTTCATTTGAAGTCAGCTTAAGTTGGTGAAATACTCACACTACCGAGAACATTTCTTGAAGTAGGAAGTAGTAGTAGGTTGTGCAAAATAGGAAGTAGGAAGTATCAAGTACCAGGTAGCAGTAGGTTGTGTAAAATTGTTGAATTTTTATAAAAACAATGCATTTGAACCTTTAAAAGAAATAAGATAAAAGCCCAAGTTGAATTTTTTAGCTCAATTGAAGTTGTTGGTTTTGTGGTTCCATTCTGTGTGGTTTCATTTTTGAGAACTTCAGATTGTAGCCAGGTAAATGTGATGTTTTGCCAAATTTAAAGCATAGTTTTGGGACGTAATTTTTAAATGTTGGTTATATTTATTTATTTAAGAATTTTTATACTAACTTGGTTTTTAAATTTTGTTACTCAGAAAGCTAAAGAGAAGATTTCTTTAAAAAGTTCACTATTATTGCTGATTAGATGATTATTATTGGTAATAATTTAAATTAATTCGGCAATTGTTGAAAAAAAGAAACAACTTGGCTATTTCAGCCCTTTGACCGAGCTTCTTTACTGCCCACGTACGCTACCGCTACGGCCACGACTATGCAAATGTTGGCTTTAAATAAAAAAATAAACTTAAGAAATTATAAGTTTGCTCCTTCATCTTTTCTTGTTATAGAATTTTATTAATTTTTTTTTTTTCACTGTTTGTTCGATTCCCATAAGAGACAAAAAGCAAATTTTCAATTGCTTCATAAAAGTGATTTGGACTTTTAATTAAACCTTTCAGCCCCAAGGTTGTCTGTGGGCAATGACTTCTAGTTTGGGACCCCCTGATTTTTAATAATAAATTTTTAATAATAGATTGAAGTGTGGTGAATAAGAATAGAAACTCAAAAACACGAAAATTAATATTTATAACATGCTTTACAAAGTTATACCGAGTAAACTCATGTGAGCGACCACGCGACCACACGACTACGCGACTTCAAAAACGAGAAAATTAAAAAATTATATTTTTAAATTTCCGAAAATTTTACTAAAGTTAAAGGTAAATAAATGTCATGGTACTAATATAAGAGAACTCATATTAATTTTTAGTTAGAAAAAATGTGATCTAAAGCTCTAAAAATTTACAAAAAAAAATTTATATTTTTGTAAAAACTTTTTAGTATCAGGAATGCAATACGGCTTTCAAATTTCGTACTCAGCTTATTTAGGTCAAAAACTGATCCTCAACAAATATTTGGAATGTTTGGCACCGCCAGGTTAAGATTTGCAAAGCAACTTCTGAACGACTGTTCTAATAAATGAAATAAGTAATGGAAGCTCTACCGAAACTTCAAAATGAAAAAAAAAAGAATTTGTACCAGGCATTGTCTGGATTCAAAACCAGCATGCATTGCATGCTTAATCAAAAAGCTATCTACTCAGCCAAACAATATTATATGGAAAGATGCTCTCAAGCTTAATCAGTTTGTGCTTATGGAAGCTGTAGCTTCTACAACATATATCACACTTTACGTTTTAGACGCAACTTTTTTCAATAATGGCAAAATCTTCATTTACAATTTCCATAAAGCTACGTTTACATAAGGCTTCGGCAAACTAAACTTTTTTCAGTCATAAAAAAATCTGGAGCTACAATTTCCATAGAGCTACGTTTACATAAAGCTTCGGCAGATGCAATTAACATTGTATAACCAAAGGCGCAGCTATACAGAAGAGAGGTAACCGATTTTATAACTACCAAATGTTTCGCTTATAATTCCATACAACTTCTGAAGATAAAAAAAATATTTATATAGACTATGAATAAGCTAGGCAACAACCCAATGCACTTGTGGGGGCATTGCTCTTTGAACAAATACTCGCCATATTTCGGGGATAAATATGAAGGTCAAATTTTTTGTTTATATTTTTTTTTTAATATTCTCCTGTCTGATTAAAAAATTTTGTATGCATTTGAAGAGTTTGTCATAACATTTACCCCATTCCGCATGAGACACATCCAAAAATTTAGTCCCGAAATATATGTAGCAACATGCGCATATTTTCTTTTGTCTTATATTTTGTTATAAAATAGTTTGTTTAAAGTTAAAGCTTGAGTGTCCATAAATTCTTCTACACTGACTGACGATCCTTGAAAAATCGGCATGAAAATGAAAACTAAAAATTTAATTTATGGATTAATAGAATGTTGTCTTTATCACAATCTGTTGATCTTAGAAATGCTCAAATGCAGGACTACAAAAATTTACTTTACACGAGCTTTAAACAACTGTACATTTTCACTTAAATTGAGAACGTACAAATTTAAAATCCTAGAATGAAAAAAATCCAAATTTCAAATCTCTTGTACAGAAGAAAGATCATATTTTTAATAATAATTCTTTTAATACATTGTAATTTTTATATCAGTTTGAACTAATATAATAAGGCTATTCACGATTCGATGCAAAGAGTCTTGCATCATAGCAAATGTAAAATAAAGTTGCATCTTTTGTATTTGCAACAAAAAATTTCACTCAATCTCATTTGCTACGACTTTGCATAAGTGCTATACCGAAAACCTGCAATATGCTCTTAAGCCTTTGGAAATATTCTCAATTTCAAAAAAATGCTACAATATGCAATGGACTGCTGAAGCAATTTGTTAATAAAAGTTATTTTACAGCTAAAAATTTTAAAGCCAAAACTATTTTGAGAACGGAATGAAAAAAATTATCAAACAGGAAAACTTCAAAATTAATAAAAAAAATTATCAAAATTAAAAAAAAAATTTTTTTGTTTTTATATTTATTCCCGAAAGAGATATCTGCATATGTCCAGCTTATTTAAGGTAAAGAAATAATTGAGTTATATCCCTGTGGCATACAGATGGTTTCGATTGCTATGATTGTTCAAGGTCAATTGTGTTTTCCAGTTTCCAGTCTTGCAAAAATAAACCTAAGAAAGTACGCAGGTAAATGAAATTGCATAACTTTGCTAGCTCATTTGCACCGAAACATGAATACTCCTTATAATTTAACAATCAAAATTAATTTCTTAGGAAATATTTTTCGCTCAACTCTCATGCATGAGAAAATCATTCAGATTAATGATCTTATTCTTAGCCTCAGCTTTAACCATAATTCCTCTTCTTTGATTTTTTTTTTCCTTTTTACCCAAGCTTTATAGAAATGATAGCTTCTCATAACTTTCGCAAATGAATTTTCGGAAGCTTATTTGGAAACGTGAAGTCAAACTTTTCTTAATAAAAATTTGTAATTTCATTTTGGAATAACCGTCAACAGCTTTAATTGAAACTAGGGCTTCATAAGAGTGTTAACTTCCAGTTGCAAGTCCTATAGAAGATGAATCGAAGCTTCATCTGTAGGAACTGCAACTTTTTTAAACTTGTGTATTAAAGTGGGGTGAAGGGCGAATAGGACGATGCTGTGTTCTATTGTGAAAAATGTAAGGAACCTAAATTTTACCAATTTATGCCTTAGATTTCCCTCTAAACCGCATCTGCACAGAGAGCCCCATGACACCTGAACAACACCTGAACCGCACCTGGTCAAAAACCCGGTCATGACGCGAACCGCCCCTGTTCATAAACACGCAGCTGGAAGACCCGCAAACAAACAATAACACAAAATACAGCGAGCCAGTAGCATGATCAAGTGGCACAACAACAAAACAACATAACGAAGTTGCATAAAGCAAAACCAGCAAAACATATAAACAGCATGCATTCTATGCACCCATAGATAAGTGGCAATTACAAAATACATAGGAGTCAGTAAACAGTAAAGAGCTGCACGGGTGTGTTTGCAAGACATTCGTTTGTTTTTGCATGCTCACTCTATTCAACTCTCATCTTTAACAGCATTTAAACACTAACAATATAGAGACCAAGAACAAATGAGCATAAAGCATATCGAAAACAAGACAAACGAGAACTTCTTCAAAGCGAACATATAAAGTAAAATTGAAATGTGTTGAAATGTGTTGATATGCTCGGTGCTAGACACTGAGTACTGGTGTATTTTATGCTTATTTTTTAAAATTATTTCACAATGAAATTAAAAATCTAACTTACAAAAAGGATTTAGAATTAACGAAAAAAAAAAACAACAACTTGCACACAAATAATGTGTGTTGCTATTGTTTTGTGCTTAAAAGGTTTTTCTGCTTCATATCAGAGCAAAGAAAAGAACATCGAATGTTGTTATTTCTCTATAACATATTTGTTTTACTCGGTGTGCTCGTTGTTTTTTGCATTGATTTCAGGGGCGCCGGAAGCGGGGGGTCAGGGGGGGAAATCGCCCCCTCGGTCAAAAACTCTCACAATAGTCTTTTTAATACAAATATTTTTATTAAATTCAATTCATGTTAATTACATATTCAATTCATATTCACTTCATGGTAATTACATTTTTATTCATTTATCTCGAAAGGATAGGAAGAAATATTTCGGAAATATTTAAGTTTATTGCTTTCACCAATTTTATTCTCGTTTTGAAAAATTTTGTTCACTTGTTTCTAACCTGTGGATTCCATACTAGTACAAATTCGCACCAGAAAAAATAAAGTTGTTGTTTAAAAAATTATAAATTTAACTATAAACTAATAACTTTTACGTTTCATATTGAATTTAAATGTTTTGTTTGTTTTTACATGCTTTTGTCGAACTTATTTTTACATCAATCTTTTCGTAATATTTTATTGAAATGTTGTTTTTGTCTTAATGACATTTTTAGTGTAATAAAAAATGTTCTCCCCCCCAGTTGTACTGCCCACCCAGTTGAAATTAGCTTCCGGCGCCTTTGATTGATTTGATTGTCTCGATTTGATCGTATCGAATATATAAAGCATTTAAAAATAATGAGAAAATACATATCTTGGTGAGAGGCTAACAAATGCTGTAGAATGAGCATTTTTTTTGTAAGAGAATGCTGTATTATGTTTGCTTATACTTTAAAGCAGTGTTGCCAGAGAGACGAACTGAAATTTACCACTATTTGGAAAAAAATTACCATTTTTGGAGAAAACTTACCTTATCCTAAAATAATAAAAAAAAACATTCAAAATGTAATTTAATTTTTAACAACCGTTATCATTTTTTTTTTTTTTGCTAGTATACATGTATTTATAAAGCAACAACAAAACCATGAAAAAATAATATTTGTCCACTTCACACAGCGAAAAGCAACGCTGATGCAATAACTGCTCCTATTCTAGACCATGATACAATTATACAAGATAGGAGTGACAGTTCTTTCGTCTTGCACCAACTGTCAAAAGTAGTATAAATTAGAGAACGAAAAAAGTAAAAAAGAAAATAGAAAGTAAAATATACAGGCAAATTACAGTCAGTAGAAGACACTCGTGAGAAAATAGCCAGTTGTCACTCCTACCTTGTATAATTGTATCATGTTCTGGACTAGTTCTCATTCGATTTCTCCGAGAGAGAATCGCCAACTGACAAACGATTTGGTTCTTTTCGGGTTCTTAAACTACTTGTGAGTATGTTCAGAGAGGTAACAGTGCTGCCTACTCTAATAACTCAAAAAATTAACAAGTCTTAAAAAATTATTACTTTTGCAAAATTTACCCCTTTTGATCAAAAATTACCTTTTTTACCTCTGCCCAAAGAATGACTCAAAAATTACCTCAATTAGGGAAATTTACCTCAATCTGGCAACACTACTTTAAAGAATAAAGTAAATAGAGAACAAGACAATCAAATCCTCGATGCACTTTATTGTATCGAGTACATTCATGCAGCTCTTTTATAAACAGCGACTATTACAACAATAACATGCAGGGCAAAAGGTTGCCTTTACTTTAGTCGTGATCAACGCACGGTTCAAATAACAACAAAGAAAGATTTTCGAGTGCACAGCTTTACACTGAAACAAGACGTTGTTATAAGCTCTCACAACATTTGGTGCAAGACAATCTTATCGAGTCAATATAATGGTTTCGTTTTTATTCTTGTTTTTGTTTTTCGCTATTATAACTTATAAGAGATCAAGATAAGGTACAGTGATGCATAGAATGCATTAATGTTTTTCCTGAAACATTGCAAAATATTTACACACATTCATAAAAAGAAAAGAGCGAGCGACACACCTACCACATGAACTCTCAAAGCATACTGACTTAAAATGAAAAGCACAGCAGAAAAAACTAACTCTTACGCTGTGTACAAACACAGCGAGCCGATGGCTACTTCGTGTGCATAACAATAACAATAAAAGCATAACAATATACGATGCCCGCGAGCTATGGAAAATTATGCAATGAGCACCACTTCTCTAGTTTTAGGCAAGCGAAATTCAAGGTCGAGATCGGATGGAAACACAAACAAAATCCCGTTAACCTTTTTGGGGATAAAAGAAGTCAGCGAACCAACAGTTAGCCTCTTTTTAAAGTCAACACGCAAACAACGCACATCGGAGAGTCGAGTGACCAATTGACCAAGGACAAGAAGTGAACCAGTGATAGCGGACAGTGAACAAGTGACCAAGTGAACAGTGTTCTCTTGTCGACCCGAGTGGTTTCATATAGGACGACCGACCATAAACATCCTAGTGGCATCACGAAAGCTTCTTTTTCTGTCGACCCAAGTGGTTTCATACCGGAAGATCTGCTCTAAAAGCAACCAAGTAGTCTAGTAGTAACATCTGGCCCGAGTGATTTCATATCGGACATCTCACCCTTGTGACCAGTGGTTTTCTTGTCGACCCGAGTGGTTTCATATCAGACTACCGACCATAAAACATGCTAGTGGCATCACGAAAGCTGCTTTTTCTGTCGACCCGATTGGTTTCATAACGGACGGTCTGCTCTAAAAGCATCCAAGTAGACTTGCCATTTTGTTCGGACCATCTTGACGATAAAAACGACCGAATCTTACATCTGGCCCGAGTGATTTCATATCGAACCAGATATGACCTCACCCTTGTGACCAGTGGTTTTCTTGTAGACCCGAGTGGTTTCATATCAGACGACCGACCATAAGACATGCTAGTGGCATCACGAAAGCAGCATTTTCTGCCGACCCTAGTGGTTTCATATCGGACGGTCTGCTCTATAAGCATGCAAGTAAACGTGCCACTTTCGTTCAGACAATTTTGACGATTTCACGACCGAATTTTACGAATTTATGCCTGAGTGGTTGCATACCGGCCGGCCCATCTTAAATTCAAGTACACAGCGAGCAGGCGAACGGACTACGGATTACACGGATCCTATTTCGAAGGACTTCGAAGGAGATCGAGAAGCAGCAGAAACGCAAACCAAGTGTGAAATTTAAATGAAAATAACATATAAATAAAAACATAGTGAATTTAAGTAAATAAACTATTTTTTTTTAATTAACAAAGAAGGAAATATTTTCGTACGAGCCCCGGCTAGAAAGTTTATTACAAATAGTTTTATAAAAATGTGTTAACTTTAATTAGTCTTGGTAAAGAACATATTTCTTAATATCAGGATGTTTTAAGACATAAAAGAAGGGTTTTGAATAAATTTATTGGCTAAGAGAAAAAAATGTAAAGCAATGCAAAAACAACAAAACAATACATTTTAAAAAAATAAAAAAACGATAGATAAAACACTTTTTAGACAAATGCATTTTTCTTCACTTAACCCCCAAGTGCTCGAAAAACAAATACACCCATCATAATTTTGAATTTAAAATATTCACAATTTAATACATGTTCGCATAATTAAAATATCCATAGTTTTTAATGTAAGTGAAATCAAAAAGAACCATAACAATAACAATCATTTAAATGATTATAAAAGTTTTACACGAACATTAAAAATAACCACAGAAATAATGCACGCACCACATCCTCATTTTAATTTTAATATTTTTAAATACAATTTTTTTATTTTTTTTTTTCTTTTTTTATTGCATGCGTCATTTTGTGCAACCAAATATTTTCTTAATAATTATGCGTATTTTTATTATATTTATTAAAATAAACGTTTTAATTAATAAACATAAAATATTTCACCACTACCACAAAAGCTGAGCACAAAAAGCAATGTGCTTTGTTTCAACAAAAACATTAAAAACAACAAAACACATTTTGCATTTAATTAAAAGCTTTTAAAACACACGAAAACAACCACAACAAAAAGCATTATAAAGCTGCTTTTGCATCCCCGAATATTTAAGTTTTTTGTTGGGTTTTTTTTTTCAAATATTGTTTTTTTTTCAAAAAATTTTTATAATAATCAAAATTAATAAATAGCAACAAAGCACAAGAAAAAAAGTATGCAAAAATACCGCAATATAGTGCAACAACAAGAACAATAACAATAACCTGCAATGCAATGCAACAACAACAAAATACATAGAATAATCACTATAAATATTATTGAAAATATGATAATTTAACCGTTTTTTGTTTAAGTTGCATTTTGTATATATTCACTATACAAACATACATAGTATATTTTGTATATTATTTGCAAGGAAACAATTTAATTTCGTAAATATTAGCTTTGTTTTGGGAAAAATATTGAAAATAAACAATGTTTCCTTTTGAATTAGTTTTTAATTTTTGTATTTTTTTTTTTTTTTTGTATTTTTTGTTTATCATTTTCATTTTGAAAATGTCGCCATTTTTGCAATTTCTGTGAATTGTACTTATTTTGTTATTGCTTTAATTTTTCGCCCACTTATAACTGCTGCCACACCCTGCCGCACAAACTACAGGGTTCCGATCTGCCCATCTATATCTGGTACGAAAGCTATCCCGAGCACATCGAAGAGGGCTACAAGGGTCGTGTGTCACGCGTCTCACAGGACTCACCTTTCGGCTCTGCATCGCTTAACTTGACCAACATCCGCGAATCGGACCAAGGCTGGTACGAATGTAAGGTGGTCTTTTTGAATCGTGACCCCAAACAGCATAAGAACGGTACTTGGTTCCATCTGGACGTGCACGCACCGCCACGCTTCAGCGTTACGCCCGAGGATATAATTTATGTTAATTTAGGTAAGTACCACCGCCATCTTTGATTTAGATTTTTTTATAAATTATCCAATACTTATGCATAACATTTGAAAGCTTCCCAACAAATATTAGGACTCTTTAAAGACTCTTTTAAGACTCATATACATGAGTCTTTATCGTCATAATGCGCTCAAAAAATACACTTTTATGAGTACATTTTCGTAGGTTATGGCCTTTAAAATAGGATTCATAGTAATGACTGCTTTATGTCTCATTTTGCACTCAAAATTAAGACGCTTTTAAAATTCATACATAATATTCTTTTAAGACTCATAATAAAGACTCTTTAAGGACTCATAATAAAGACTCTTTTAGAACTCATATAAATTAGTTTTTTTGGATTAAAAATTAAGACTCTTTTAAGACTCATATTTAATACTTTTTTGAGACTCATAATAAAGACTCTTTGAATACTCATAATAACTATTCTATTAGAACTTATATAAATTAGTCTTTTGGATTTTAAATTAAGACTCTTTCAATAGCCAAATTGAATACTCTTTTAAGAATCATGTAATGGTATCTTTAAAGACTCATAATGAAGACTCTTTCAGA
This sequence comes from Pherbina coryleti, assembly GCA_943735915.1. Classification (NCBI taxonomy): domain Eukaryota; kingdom Metazoa; phylum Arthropoda; class Insecta; order Diptera; family Sciomyzidae; genus Pherbina; species Pherbina coryleti. The sequence goes on along the minus strand of OX030948.1, from coordinate 14,357,409 downwards.
ACTCATAGAAGTGGCAGTGATCCGTTTAGGTTGAAATATATTTTTAGATTAAAATTTATTTTAAATACTTTATATGTTAAAGAAATGACAAAATAAAAAGAAATGACAAAAATATTTTTTTAACATTTTAAATAAAAAGTAACTGTAGAAAAATGAAAAGTTAAAAATGTCACTTTGCCATATTCGATTCGACTTTATTCGATTCTGCAAGCTCCTCAACTGCACACTGAACGACTGAAAGATAAATTATGACGTGTTAGAGCATTCACTTCGAAAAAAATATTCACATTCTCACAAATTACCATCACATTACAAATTTCAGAGGATCAGCCGTGATGGTCAGACATACATACATATGCACTCACGTTTTTATATATTAAGAAGATAAAAATATAACTTTGAAGTTAATAAAATCCTCTCAGAACCTAATTGCCGAGTTCTCATAAAACACTCTTTTATGAGGCCTTTTTATAATTACGCATAAATCATGCAATATAAGTTTAAACCTTTTGTGAGTCTTTATTATGACAATCATAATACCGTCCTATTTAGGAGTTTTTAATGAGTTCTTTTTATGAGAACTCATAAAGCAAGCACAATATTGACTCTTTTAAGAGTCTTTTAGTCTTCTTCTAATCTAAGAGTCTTTTTATTGCGTACTCAGAAGACATGTATAAAAAATACTCTTTTAAGAGTCTTATTTCTAAACAATCATTTTACAATCATATCAAAGACTCCTGTAGGAGTCTTTTTATTGTGTACTCATAAAACACCCATAAAGAATACTCTTTTAAGAGTCTTCTTTCTGAGCAATTATTTTACAATCATATCAAAGGCTCCTTTAGGAGTCTCCATATTACTTAAAAACATAAGATATACTCTTTTTAGAGTAATTTTTTTGAGGCACTCAGAAAGCAGGGTTTTGAAAGCCCAGTTTCACCAGTTTCAGTTTTTTGTGAATATTTTTTTTTTAAATTACAACTTTAATTTTCCCCCTGCAGATTTTCAAATAAGTTAAAAAAAACCAATTTTCCAAATGCATCGGCGTTACATGGAATTATTACCCAATGACGATAGGTGTTGTGTTAAAAAAAGACACAAAATTAAAGTTTAGTTCTTTAAATTGATGACAAAAATATAAAAAAAAATTGAAGACGTCATAGAAGGAAAAGAGAGCTTGCCTGTGCAACGAAACTTCAAATTTGTTACATGAAATTATAATGCGCTAGGTATAGGTGCTACGGTAAAAAATATTATTCGTCACAGGAGATTGGTTCTTAACCCTGATGACAAAAATAGACAAATAAATGTATGACGTCATAAGGCCACACAGTGAGCTGCTAAAAAAATAAAACAAAAAATAAATAACTGGCCATTTCACCCCTTGAAAGGACTTTGACCTAGCTTCTTATGATCAATTGTGTTGTGCGTGTTATTAAGTTTGTACACAATTGACCAAGAACCGGACCTACATGCTTAACGCCGACTCCGAACGGCGATGAACGGAATGTTCTCGTTCTCAAGAAGCTTTACATGGCATTTTGATTACTCTCTGAGGTTTGCCATTGTCTGCAGAGAGGTGGCGGTTGTATATAATTTTCTGTCGCTGCTGGGGTTCGAACCTGGGTCTCCATGTTCTTTGACATAGCGACCACGCACTTTAACCAACTACGCCACGAACGCCACAAGTGAGGAGTGAGCTGCTACAAGATTAAAAATGTAGCAATCATGCAACGGCGTTGCATGGAATTATAACTTCGTAAGTAGATGGGCCACAGTAAATGTTATAAAACAGAAATGAATGCCTTGGTCTTGCGACATAATAAAAAACAAAATAAGAAGTCAGGTCGTCGCTTATGCAACAAAAAAGCAATATTGTTGCATGAAAAAAGAAATATTGTTCTATTCGCTTAATAGAAGTGCTACCTAAACTTTTATTCTGCGAGAGCAAAACAATTGTTCTTTGTCCTCATAACGAAGAAGAATATAAAAAAATGCAGTAAAAATGCAACAACAATGAAAAAACGTTGCATGGAATCATAACTCCGTAAGTAGATGCGCCACAGTAAATGTTATAAAACAGAAATTAAGGCCCTTGCCTTGCGACATAATAAAAAACAAAATAAGAAGTCAGGTCGTGGACGCAGTAGCTTATGCAACAAAAATGCAATATTGTTGCATGAAATTACTATTCGCTGAATACAAGTTCTACTTGAAATTCTATTCTGCGACAGCAAAACAATTGCACTTTGCCCTCATAACAAAGAAGAATAAAAAAAATTTAAGTCACGACACCACGATCGCTTAATACTGTAAAAATGCAACAAAAATTAAAAAAACATTGCTTGGAATTAGAACTTCGTAAGTAAATGCGCCACAGTAAATGTTATAAAACAGAAATGAAGGCCTTGGCTTTGCGACATAATAAAAAAAGATGAAGTTAGGACGCAGTAGTTTATGCAACAAAAATGAAATATTGTTGCAAGGAATTACAATTCGCTGAATAGAAGTGCTACTTAAAATTTAATTCTGCAACTGCAAAACAATTGTTCTTTACCCTCATAACGAAGAAGAATAAAAAAAAATTGGAGTCACGACACGCTTATGCAGTAAAAATGTAACAACAATGAAAAAACGTTGCATGGAATTTAAACTATTTGACTATAGGCGCTATGGTTAATTTTATCGAACGACAATAAAACTGTGTTTTTCTGTCTCATGACAAAAAAAAATAATAATAATGGCGTCATGAAGCCCCTCACGAAACGCCCTAAAGTAACCTTAGTGCAGTAAATGAAAAAGCAAAATAAAAAGCAGGAATAAAGAGCAGGAGTTTGGACAAAGATAAGGACAAGAAATAAGATTAGGAGTAGGACAAGGATTAGAACAAAGAGTTCAGCTTGGAATTTTTTTTTTTTTTTTTTTTTAGCTTTGAACCAATGATTTCAGGTGGAATACCTATTCAGTCAAGTCTGCCTTGGTTCGAAATGGGGTGATAGATTAGTGGGAAGGAAAGGGCAATCAAGTGAAACACGTGTAGGATGTTCTAAGCGTGGTGGAAAGCCAAAGAAACGTGTGAATTTGAATCAGAGGCAAGTGTTATGCCTTTACCTCAGTCAATTCAAGTTATAAGGCAATCTCATCCACAAACTTCTCTACCATCAACTACAACTTCAAGTCGTAAATATTGATGAATTTTAAATTTCAGTTGATTAGAAATGAGGAAAGAAAATTTAGAAAGGTTTTTAAAGCGAAGGACCATGGCCTGGCCGGGAATCGAACCCGGGACCTCTGGGGTGGCTGTCGAGCACGCTAACAACTCGACTACCAAAGAGTTAGAGTAAAACATTGAAAGCATCTAAAAGAAAATTTAAGATTTAAGATTGGGAAAAGAATAAGGAAAATAAATGGGTTAAGGAATAAAACAAGGATTTGGACACATTAATGACAAGATTTAAGAAAAACGTAAGGAAAAGAAGTGGGAAAAGAATTGGAAAAGGGATTCAAATATAAGAATAAGGATAAGGTTGGAAAAAAGTTTGAAAACAAAGGAAAGTATAGGGCCAAGAATAAAGGCAAATGTAAAGATAAGCTATTACGTCAAAAACCTACGCGTGTGTCTACGAAGCAATTAATTCCTTTTTTTTTTTTTGCGTTTAGAAACATGCAAAAATTTAACTGTAAAACTTTTACACCCTCTTCCCAACATTTGTTGATTGCTTCACATATAAATTAACCATTATTTTTCATTCCTTATTGATCACATTTATTTCAACTAAAATAGAACTGCCCAATACCGTTGCGTGCTTTCAATTTGTCATTCTCAAATCGAACAGGTTGTCCAGCTAGTGTTCATTAACAAGCTCATGATTAAAAGCGTGTTTCCAAGAAATCAATTGCCGCCACCTTTGTTATCTATCTATCTATCTATCTATCTTTCTATGTATCTGTGAGTGATCGATTTTCGCCATTAAAAATAATGTTCTATGGAGGGGATATAAAAAAAGTACTGCCATTTCAAAAAACATCAACAACACCAATGCCAACAACAAAAGCAACAACAACAAGAGTACATTACTTTTTATAGGATAACACAAAAAAGTTATTAGCAGAAAGTGACGTCCTTCTGTTATCAAATAAATTGGAAAATTTGAGCTTTAAGAGCTTTTGTACAGGTAGTAGGTAGCAACTTGATAGATAAAGAGCGATAAACAGACACTTAAATGGAAGGATATAGCCAGGCCAGGGCAGGCCGAAAAGCAAAAAGCAAAATGAGCAGCTAGAAAGCAAGACAAATAGACAAGCTGACACACAGAAACCGACAGACGGAGAGACAGACAGACAGACAGTCAGAGAGGTGACATAAAAAGACAAGACAGCTTGGTGGGCGGGGTGAGAACTTTTGAGGTTTTGTTAACCTGTAAATCAAGACAAATTGCTGCTCTTTGCTTTTTTGTGTTCATTCTTTTTTTTACATTTAGGCATTGGAAAAATTTTATACATTTTAATATAGGACAGTTTTTTTTTATATCTAGTCTTCAGTGTCACAAGATACACGCATTTTATGTAAAACGAATTCCTGAATAAAAACTTTTTGTTGTTTTTGTTTTATTAAGAACATAATTAAATCCTCACACTTCCTCTAGAGGTCGATAGGTCAGAGTTCAGAGGGTAGGTTTTTATATTTGACTAGCAGCATACCCAAGACTGTTTGGGGGTAGTATTTAATTTTTTAACTCAAATATGTTGAATATACGAGTGTATCCAAAAATGTAAATTTTAGCAAAGAAACATATTTTTGAAAAAGTTGGAGTTGAAAAATTGTGGCCAATTCTTACAAAAAAAAAATAAATAAATAACTGGCCATTTCAGCCTTTGAAAGGACTTTGACCAAGCTTCTTATGATCAATTGTGTTGTGCGTGTTATTAAGTTTGTACACAATTGACCGAGAAATGGACCTACAGGCTTAACGCCGACTCCGAACGGCGATGAACGGAATGTTCTTATTCTCAAGAAGCTTTACATGGCATTTTGATAACTCTCTGAGGCTTACCATTGTCTGCAGAGAGGTGGCGGCCGTACAGAAAAATTATTTTAATTCAAATAATTTGCTGTCGCTGCTGGGGTTCGAACCTGGGTATCCAGGTTCGTTGACATAGCGGTCACGCACTTTAACCAACTACGCCACGGACGCCACCGAATTCTGTGGCCAATTCTTAATTCTCTGTATTCTCTGAAAGATTATGTAATAAGATGATGCGATGGTATAATTATATTGAAGTTATGGGTACAAGGGCTGCATTTTAAGTCTTGCGCCTTGGCAACGCTAAGCATCGCCAGATAAATTTTAACAGTTCCATTCGAAAATTTGATATTTTCTAGCATTAACGTACTCACAGCATTTTGATGTATGTGCGCTTATTGTGTTGCTTACAGTGGTTTGAAAATTGTACTAAAAACACAATGGAATTAACTCGTGAACATTTTCGGTTAATGATTTTTTGACGATTTTCCACGTGGATTGACAAGAATGGAATGCATCTATCAACTTAGTTTGACTTTTGGTGATGAAGTACCACACTCAACAACTGTAAAATGCTGGTCCAATAAGTTCGAGAGTGGTCATGATTCTCTCCAAATTGAATTTTATGAAAGTCATCCAAGAACGTCTGTTGAGATAGAAAACATCGATGCTGTGCGTGAAGTGTTGGAAACAAACCGGCATGTGACATATCGTGAGATGGAGTCATCCTTGCGCATTAGTGTGATTAACATACATGAGGATTTAGGCGTCAAGATTATTTGTTCCCGTTATTACCCCATAATTTGACCGATTGATGCAAGGAAATGGTTAAAAAAATACAGCGGGGTTGGTAATGATCACACATGACGAATAATGGATCTATGCTTATGAGCCTGAAACAAAGTAGCAATCCACTGTTTGTGTCTTTCAAAGTGAACGAAACCTGACGAACCCGCAGACGAAGTACATCCAAGCAAATGGTTGCTAATTCTTTCAGAAAAACCGGTCATATCGCAACTGTACCACTCAGCATTAATGCTGAATGCTAGACAACCATTTCTTCGCTGGAAGTCTTCGGAGAAGTCTTCCTCCATCACGACAATGCGAGTTCCAACACATCAACTCAAACGGAAGGGATTTTGAGGACTTAATATGTGGAATTGATGTGTCATCCGCTTAATAGTCCCAACTAGGCAGCCAATAAATTATTCTTGTTCCTTCACATTAAGAAAAAATTCACCCGAACAGGCCTTCAAAAACGAAGGTTTCGGAGGTATCAACTTCAAAGTGGCAGAAAAGTTTCGAGAATTGGTTCAAACGAATGCAAAAGTGTATTGATCATCTTGGAGAATATCTATAAACTCCAACTGCCCCACGCCCTTTGCGACTATACACCAGAGATCTGCAACATGTCAATTGAAAATCAAGTAACTTGAAAATAATCATGTTTCGACTTGACTTGTAGAAACTTGATTTGTTTCTACCCTACAAGCTACGACTTCCCAGCAAACATTATAACTCTTCAAAAACGAAGGTTTCGGAGGTATCAACTTCAAAGTGGCAGAAAAGTTTCGAGAATTGGTTCAAACGAATGCAAAAGTGTATTTATCATCTTGGAGAATATCTATAAACTCCAACTGCCCCACGCCCTTTGCGACTATACACCAGAGATCTGCAACATGTCAATTGAAAATCAAGTAACTTGAAAATAATCATGTTTCGACTTGACTTGTAGAAACTTGATTTGTTTCTACCCTACAAGCTACGACTTCCCAGCAAACATTATAACTCTTAAAAGAGTATTTTAAGACTCATATAAATAAGCTTTTATCGTCATAATGCGCTCAAAAAAGACTTTTTTATGAGTACATTTTCGTAGGTTTCTGGCCTCAAAATATGATTCATAATAATGACTGCTTTATGCCTCATTTTAGACTCAAAATTAAGACTCTTTTAAGACTCATATTTAATACTCTTATAAGACTCATAATAAAGACTCTTTTAGAACTCATATAAATTAGTGTTTTAGGACTCAAAATTAAGACTCATTTAAGACTCATATTTAATACTATTTTAAGACTCATAATAAAGACTCATAAAAAAAACTCTTTCATAAGTCATATAAATGAGTCTTTTTGGACTCAAAATGAAGACTATCTTAAGACTCATTTTAAATACTTTTTTAAGATTCATAATAAAGACTTTAAATAAATACTTTTTTAGAACTCATATAAATGTCTTTTGGACTCACAATTAAGACACTTTTGATAGTCATATTTAAGAATCATGGAATGGAATCTTTCAAGACTGATACTGAGGACTCTTTCAGAACTAATAGAAGTAATTATGATCCGTTTAGGCTGAAATATATTTTTAGATTCAAATTTATTTAAAATATTTGATAGTTGAAAAATAAAAAAAAGACTTGAAATCTTTTTTAAACATTTCAAATAAAAAGTAATAGTAGAAAAATTTAAAGTCATTTTACAATCATATCAAATACTCTTTTATGAGTCTTTTTATTGCTTACTCATAAAACACACATAAAAAAATACTCTTTTTTGAGTCTCATTTTTGAGCAATCATTTTAGAATCATATCAAAGACTCCTTTATGAATCTTTTTATTGCTTATTCATAAAACACGCATAAAAAATACCCTTTTTAGAGTCTTATTTCTGAGCAATAATTTTACAATCATATAAAAGACTTCTTTATGAGTCTTTTTATTGCGTATTCATAAAACACGCATAAAAAATACTATTTTTTCAGTCTTATTTTTAAGCAATCATTTTAAAATCACATCAAAGACTCCTTTATGAGTCTTTTTATTGCTTACTCATAAAACACGCATAAGAAATACTCATTTTAGAGTAATTTTTTTGAGGCACTCAGAAAATGTTTGCAGGGTTGATTCTTTTTTGTTTCTACCCTACATTAGAGCCTGAACAGAATCAAAAATCGTTACGGCCGCCGATCTTTATTGTTGAAAAATACATGCAAAATGTAGAAAAAACTCAGTTCTTTTTCCGCACCGATAAATCGCACAATTAGAGCCCGAACAGAACCAAAGCGGCTGTCGGTTGTCGGGTGCGCTGTGCAACAAAATACATGAAAATATATGCAGCCGCCAAAAATTAAATTGCCGTAGAAATACGTGACGGAAAAACGCCAGAATAGAATCAATTCTATTTTTTTCCGACGGCTGGCGGAACTCTCTTTGAGTGGCGTAAGTGTTGCCATATTTTAGCTAAGAATTGGCTGTGTTCAGTGCTATTTTCTTAGTTTTTACCATGAGCTGACGTTTTGTTTTGTATGTGAGTGTTGCATTTCATGAGCTGACATTTCGTTTTGTGTGTGTGTGTGTCGAATTTGTACCATTTACACAACGAAAAGCAACGCTCATCCGACAACCGCTCCTATTCTGGACGTGTTCTCAGCGGATTTCTCCGAGAGAGGTCCGCCAACCGACAGCCGCTTTCGTTCTGTTCGGGCTCTAAATCGCACAATTAGAATCTATTCTATTTCTTCTCTTGCGACAGACGATTCTCTCTCTGAGTGCCATTAGTGTTGCCATATTTTTGCTAAGAATTGGCTGTGTTTAATGAAATTTGCTTAGTTTTTTGTTATCTTCTGACATTTCTTGTTTGTGTGTGTTGTATTCACACAATTGAAGAGACCAATACATTGAAATGAAATGGAAAAAATAAATAAAAAAATACTAAATAAAAGCAACTTTGAATCGTCAGTCGCAATCGTTTCATTCTGGACGTGTTCTCTGCGATCGATGACCAGAGAGGATCGGCGGTCGCAACGATATTTGATTCTATTCGGGCTCTTAATTGGTAGAAAAAACCAAGCTTTCTACTTTTTAAGTCTATTTTCAAGTCTATGCGACTGCACTGCCGCAGAAAGCTACTGACGAGCGTCTACTTATTCTTTTCTATACAAAGTGACAAAATAAAAATTAAACAAAAACAACAACAACAACAACAACAACAAAACAAACAAACATACTTCAATCCAATGCTTTAAAACAGTATCAACTGCGTAGTACACACGCGTGAGGAGCAACACTTTGTCTTTTTGCGTATACACGAAAGAGTAAATGAGACAAAAGCTATTGTTGTGGTCGACACTTCTTCAAAGTTAAACTGTTTTCTCAACTCGAGAAACGAAGTTTGCATTAACGACACGAAGTTAGTTCCACGAACTTCGTACACAGACTTGGAAATAAACGATTTGTACGCAAAATAATTGCTTTTTCCCTACTTTTCAAGTTTCTACATTTCAAGTTTTCTACATTTGGCGACTTGATTTTCGCTGCCTATGATTCGCGCAAACTTGTTGTTTGCCTGCCTCGACTTGCAGGGAGTTGAAAATTAAAGAAACTTGAAACAGCAAATGAATCCATTCATGCAGATCTCTGCTATACACCCCCAAAACATGAGTCCACCGCCACCATGCTTATCTCTGGCCATCAGGTTTTTCTTATTGAGAGCATTGCGGGGTCTCTCTTGAGACTAATTTACATTCTTTGATTCCAAATATACAGAACTTGCTTTCATCAGATAAAATCACTTTCTCCCAAAACTCTGTTGGTTTGTTTATGTACTCATTTGCGAACGCACTTCGTTTCTGCCGGTTGACAAGAGAAATGAACGGCTTCCTACGGGCAATACGAAGTTATTTTTTTTTGTTTTAGAATCTTGCACAGGGTATTGCTACAAATGGTTTTCTGGAATCTTTCCTGAACGTTCTGCGTAATTCTCGATGCTGTTATTTTCGGATTTTGACGCACGCATTGAATAGTGTAAAGCTTTTTTCGAGTAGTTAATTCTCGAGCCGAGGACGTCTAGAACGTGGCTTCGGTGCGAATCCACCGGTCGATTTGATACTTTTAATCACTCTCTGAATTGAAGAATGTGTACTTCCTACCGTATTTTCTATTTCAATCAATAAAAACAGTGTTGCCATATTTTTCGCTTTGAAATTCGAATTAAATTGTTAGTTACATGTCAAGTAATGCAGTGTCAATAAATAAATATCTTTATTGGAACAAAGATAATTGAATTGTGTACCATAGTAAGTAATTTTCGGCTTTGTACGCAAACTTTTTCTGACCAATGTAAATAATATTAGATGTAAATCTTAGCCGAGATAAGAGTTAAGTCATAAAAGCTTTAACTTTGCTTGAAATAAAACTCATGCCATAGTAAGCAGAAAAAAAGCTTTAAATAAGCTCTAAGCAGCTCATAAGCAAAAATGACACAGACTCTCTAGCTGTCTCTCTAGTAATTGTAAGTCAATAAGTCAATAGAAACAACTAGTTTTAGTTCAATTCATTATGTCAAACAAATTGATGCACTTCCGTTTAGTGCAATAAAGTCAAAGCAGTAAATTTGTAAATTTTACTCTTATCACAACCACAAAAGGATTAAAAAAATAAACTACTGGCAAGTGCACTCAAAAAAATTGCCACAATTATAAAAAAAGGATGTCAATGGGGGAAAAAAAACAACAATTGCGGGTGGAAATTAATAGAGAAAGAAAAATCAAGTAGTAAAAAAATAGGAAAAAAAATTTTAAAAAAAGGATGAAACTAAAAAACATGCTTAACAAAAGCAGACAACAAACGCACAATAAATCAAAACAAACAAATGTAGCAGCAACAGCTACAACAACAAAACAATAACAAGAATGCAGCAGCACCAAGGGACATCAAAATTGCTCAAGCTTTTGTTGCAATTGTTTTGCATTGTAGTTGTCGCTGTTGTTGTTATTGTTGTTAACTTACGCTGCAAATTATGCTCTCTTGATGCGCACAAAGCGTACACAAAAAAAAATAAACTAAATAAAAAACACAAACGGAAATAAAGCAAAGACATAAAAACTCAAAGGAAGCGCTGCCTGGCCTCCATTGCCATGTGTCGTCTCTGTATGTATATGTGTGCGTATGTATGTGAGTGTGCGTGAACACACAAGTGTTTTTTCGAAGTATGCATCGGTTTTTGTTTGCCTGTGTTCATGAGTGTCAGTGTCAAAAGCGCACCACCAACGACCACTGTGCTCTGTCTGCTTGCCTGTCAAGAAGGCGCCATCATTGCTATCACTCCAGCTACATGTCCGTCTGTCTCACTTGCTCACTCTGTGTGTTGCCTGTCAGTTGTCCTTGCAGGATATCATTTTGAACCCCAGTGCCATTTCCTTGGCTTGCTCTGTGTGGCATTGTTTTTCTTGTTGATGCGTTTTACTTTTATTGTTTTTGTTTGTTCTTTTGCTTATTTCTTCTGCTCACACGTAAATAACAGTGGAAATTAAGTCTGAATAGTGCAGGAAATCGAAGCAGAAAAGTCCTTTACTTCGTTCTTCTCCAACTTTGAAATTATGCGAAAACTTTTTAAGCTTTTATGTAGATTTTTGTTTTTTGCATTTCTTTTATATAACTTTTAAATCTTATTGCTCTACATCTCATATTTCTTTATCTCTATCTACGCAGGTGACTCAATTATTCTAAATTGCCAAGCGGATGGCACTCCAACACCCGAAATCTTATGGTACAAAGATGCTAATCCCGTTGATCCATCGCCTACTGTTGGCATCTTTAATGATGGCACCGAGCTACGGATCTCTACCATCCGGCACGAGGACATCGGAGAGTACACTTGTATTGCACGCAATGGTGAGGGCCAAGTCTCCCATACGGCCCGTGTTATAATAGCGGGCGGCGCTGTAATCATGGTAAAAAGAATTTGTTTTCAAAACCCGAACCAAACCAGAACTTTTGAAAATTAATTAGAACTCCCAAAAAGCAAAAAAAAAACAAAACAATAAATAAACCATAGAAAAAACAAAACAAAAAAAAAACCAACCAAATTAGTTGAATTTTTTTTTTTAAAACAACAATAAAAGCAAAGTGAACAACAAAAAAAATAACATCATTTCCAACAGTTGCTTAGAAACGAATAAGTAGAAGAATTCCGAGGCAACTTCAAAAAGAGCTTAAAGCTTAATAGAAGCATTCATTTCATGAGCTTGAGGTCATGTAATTAAAAGTAATGAAAATTGTTTTTTTTATAAACTTTAAGGTATAAACTCATAAAAGCTTTCTGCTAAAATTAATTTTGAGGTTTTATTTTTATTTTTTTTGGTTCTTTTATAAAAAAAAAACCCCTAGATGCTCTATATGGTAAAGGATTCTTGAAGTACTTACAGTTTAATTAAAAACATTTTAAGTAAAAAAAGTCAATTCCGAAAGTCAGTCCCTGCATCTGACGTTACGCATAAAACGAATTAAATTTAAGATAATCTGGATCATGATACAATTATACAAGATGGGAGTAACGGTTTTTTTCGTCTTGCACCAACTGTCAAGAAAAATTTAAATTAAAGAACGAAAAAAGTAAAAAAGAAAATAGAAAGTAAAATATACAGGAAAATGACAGTCGATGCAAGACACTCGTGAGAAAATAGCCAGTTGCATGGTAGAATTATAAGGTAGGGCCGAGTCATGGTATAATAATACAAGGTAGCATTGACAGTTGCTTGGGAAATCATCTACTGTCAAAAAATATACTCAAAAAGAGAGCGCTCACAATCCGCCATTGAAAACACAAGCAATGTTGAAAACTTTGAAGTGAAAAAAACAACAACCACAGCAGCTGCTGATGTATTTCCACAAAAAGCTGTTTTTGACAGTTTATGTTTTCCTGTTGAAGAGAAAATAAGCAGTTGTCAATGCTACCATGTATTATTATACCATGAGGCCGAGTCGCTTACTGCCCGCACGCGTCAACGAAGAGTGGAGAATAAAAAAGGAGGCTAATTGTCAAAATGGCGAAGTTAGTAGAAACCTCAAATGAAATGAAAATATTATCTTTTCAAGTTGTAAATAGTGCTGACACGTGTGATAAGTTTGTATTGATTTGAATGAAAATATTTTAAAAAAATTGTGTATTAATCTATAAAATGCCGCGGAAGTGTTTAATTTGAAAAAAAAACTTGTAAAAAGTTTAACCTAAAATCAACTGCGAAACATGAACATAAAGAAACTCGAAGTGAACAGATGATTTTGACAACTAGCCCGCTTCTCTCTGCTTTCTACTCCATTCTTCTCCGAGTCGGCCTTACCTTATAATTCTACCATGGCCAGTTGGTACTTCAACGTTGTAAAATTGTATCATGATCTGAATAAGGCCAAAAATTGTCTTTTTTCTTAAATTTGAGAGTAAAAACAATTAGAAGAATTTTTTTGATCCAAAATGGACACAATTGCTTTTAGTAGGCCCTCGGAAAAGTTTATTCGTCTTATTAAATTGGCTTACTCTCCATTAAGAAGTTGTATGCAGACAATAGGCAAAAAAAATTGGTTTTTCAATAACTTTTCCTGAGAAGATATTTGAATTAATTAAAGTAAAATTCATATACATATTGTGGTAATTTTTAACTTTTCTTTCATATTTTGTATTTGTGGTAATTATTTTTAAAACTACAGCAGCTGATCTCTGGAAGCTCCTCTTAAAAAAATGTTAGGACGATATCTCTGTACAGGATCATCTGAACTGAAAAAACTAGATATTGTCTAGTATTTAGTCGAACTTCAGATTTTTGCAGAATTTGCAGAATCTAATTCAAACATGAATTTAGGCCTTAAATTGTTTATAAAATAGAAAATATTTGTTTGTGAGAAAACCTTCGATAAAGTTTTAAAAAATATACTTACAAATTGTGTTCAAATTAAAGACAGACCAATTCAGCTATTCCTAAGAATTCTTGATCACCGACTTCAAAATATAGTAGTTTTGAGAAAATCGCGTTAAAATTTTGAAAAGCACTTTACACTTTGCACTGTGGCGTATTTTACAATTTCAATGTTGTATTGTCTACCAACCATTCTTTCCTCTCGTGTGCTGTCATGTATTCTTTGGTCGGAAAACGTGCGTTTTGTGCATTCTCCTATACGGCATATGAATGTGCTTTGGGGCCAAGTGAACGTCTCACTGTATTCAATAAATACAATAGTGGTTAGATACGAGCTCATAAGGAGTTACTAATCGGAGTGTTGAGCGTAGGTATAACTTAATATACATAAGCCTTGCATATGCTTTTAAGGCAAAGCTGAAATAAGCAGTATCTCCGATCTTGTGAGCAAAAGTATTTCTCTCTCGATAATACTTCAAAAGTACTTATGAAGCCAAGTTTCACATTTTGGTAAGCGGGCTTCCATTGCCTACTTTTGCGTACTTCGCGAGAGGCTCTAGTAAAGTATAAACTGCTTCAGTCGAAATCTGACAGGTGTCAAGCGACAAAAAAACTAACTATGCACTTGTTATGCACTCTCCCTTTCTCCTCTGCTGCATTGAACTCCAGGCCAGGTATTTGTTTAAAGTCAGCCACGCAATATGTTTCATTGTCCATGACACAGCACGAACATTTTTTCAAAAGTCACTGTATAACTTACGAGCGCGGGTTTTGCACAACAGCTCTTTAACCGCATCTCTATCTGGAATTTTCTGAACTTTAAATGTCCTTAGGTTTGCTCTTCCCTTAATTCTGTGAGCAGTTGAGCCTGATGTTTTTGGGTCCTTCTTGTAAGCTCTTAGCACATCTTTCTTGGCTTTTTTATTTTTTGTGCCTGATTTTTGGCCAGATCCAGCTTTTCTCTCAATTTTTCTTAACATTTACCAATACATTTTGTACCGTCGATCTTTCAACTTTTAACACTTTTGCTAACTGATATTGAGAGATTTTTGGATTTTCCATGAATTTGTCCTAAAAACCATTTTCCTTTTCCGAAGTTCTTTTTTGCTCTCCATTACGCGTATTTTTAGAGCTACTCACATGAAATTTAACTATGATTGAGAACAATAACAGCTTAATCGTGTGATCAATAACAGGGTTGTGTTATGAGTAGTGGTAGTCAATCTGGTAGTAGCCAGATTTCAGCTGAAGCAGTTTTTAATTTATCGATGGTCTCGCAAATGCTTCTGAGGCAAAGCATGGATGAGAAACCCTACGGAGAAGGCAGAGTCAATTGCTCTTAAGTGACTGATTCTGTGACAGCACAAATGTAACCTATCACAGGACAGGTCTGATATAACTAGTCACAGAACAGGTTTTTTGTGCCTGATACGGGACAGATTTTATTTTACTCAGCACGGGACCAATTTAATATGATTCAAATGTAGCCAGATCGATTTAAATTCAAAGCTATATTTGTATCGTGTTTAAATTCAAAGCTGGAAAAAAAAAATTTGCATCTGTCATAGAATACTTATTTAGTAAAATGAGGGCAATATCCAATGATTGTTTAGCGAACAAATGAAATTGCTCCACGAACTACTTGATAGTTAGGATAAGTCACAAATCTGTTCTTCGAGGCCGATCGCGGGACAGGTCCAAGCAATTGACCCCTGTCAATGACAACGCCGTGTAAAAGTGACCAGTCGGTTTCATATGTTGGTGGCAGAATTGGAACTGATCCCTCTCCTTTGGGAACCTATCACGTCATAGGTTCAGAACCGGTTCTTTTCACCGTAGGAAACCTATTTGATAATACTTCGAAAATATTTGTGAATACAAGTTTCACCTTTTAATGGGCGAAGTTCGCAAGAAGCTTTTTTATTGCTTGCTTACTTACTTACTTACTTACTTACTTATCTGGTGCTTACAACCGTTGGTCGGTTTTTGCCTCATAAAAGAAATTGCGCCAGCCATTTCTGTTTAGCGCTTGCTGTCGCCAGTTGAAAACACCAAACGTAGTCAGGTTATCCAATACTTGATCCTTCTAACGAAGATGTGGACGTCCTCTTCTGCGTTCACCACCACCGGGCATCGAATCAAATGTTTTTTCGCTGGAGCGTCGATTTCCATTCGCTCAACATGACCTAGCCAATGGAGCCGCTTGATTTTTATGCGTTTAATTATGTCGATATCAGCGTACAGCTCATACAGCTCATGCTTCCATCGAATTCGGTACTCGCCATTGACACAAATTGGACCGAAGATCTTACGAAGGATTTTTCTCTCAAAGGCTCCCAAATTCTTTTCAGCAGAACTGCTCAACATCCAGATTTGTGCTGCATATAATAGGATGGGCATGATAAGTGACTTATAGAGCGTGAATTTTGTTTGTCGAGGGGAGGACTCTGATTCTCAATTGCCTACTCAGCCCAAAGTAACACCTGTTACTGAATGCTCAGCTCAGTACTGACATCGTTGAAAGAGTTTATGCTGGATCCCAGGTAGACGAGGTCCTTAACAACCTCTAAGGAGATGTTGTCAACAGTGACGTGGTTTCCAAGACGCTGGGACTGTTTATTTGTCGCCACTAGGTATTTCGTCTTATCTGCGTGCACTACAAGACCCATTCGACTGGACTCTCTCTTTATTGCTTGCATAGTTAGAAGTTTTTTCGAAGCTCTTTAATGGAAATGTTTATGTGAGAGCGAATTCTCACTAGAATGCTTCATAAGAGAGAGATTAGTGAGGCACAATTCAAGCAGCTTATTGGAAACTCCTTATTTTTTAGAACATTACTGTTCATGCGAGAGTGGATCCTCGTTAGGATAAGTGTAACTCTTTTTTGACAAAAGTAACAGAAAATAATTTTGCTTTGATCGGAATGAATATAAGAACGAAATATTTTTTCAAACTTCATTTCAATTTCTCCATAATTTTTCCATAAGTGCCAGAGTTGAACTTGGTTTTTGTAGTCAACATTGGCTACGTTCAGCAGGTACAACTGTAATGCAACTGTTGAGTGTGTGCCTGCTGAACGCATAAGTATAAGTTTCTGGTCAGCTCAACATGTTGTGAAAACTGTCAGTTTTTGGTATCATTTTATTTTTCTGATACATTTACTCAACATGTTGAGCACAACAGTTGTACCTGCTGAACGTAGCCATTAACATTTGGAAATAAATTCTTAAATCATTATATAAAGTCAATTTGAACTGAGAACTTTATATTTTTTTTTTAATTGGTATTGGTTGAAGATTTTAAACGAATCCAATCAAACGCAGCACTTAAGAAGCACATTTTATAAAAGAAGCACATTTCTTTAGAAATAAACTTTCAGAGAGTGGTTTATAGATTCATGCACACATATTCAAGGAAAATGTAAAGGTCATAGAGAGAAAGAGAGTAAGAGATTTAATATATTTCCCGTGAATTTAACCGAAAGGTTGCTAACTTAAGTTTTTAAGACTTTTTTAGTAGAAGAAAATGTGCTTCAAAAGAATAGAGAGCACTTAAAAAGCACTTAAGAGCACAATCACAAATTTTCTAATTTTTTTTAAATTATATTATAGATTGATATTTTAATATTATGTATTTATATTTGTCAAAAACAAAAATTTTTCAAGGCGATTTTGTGGCTTTATACGCAATTCTTCTACTTATTCCATTCAACGTTTTCAATGATGTCATTTAGTATTATATCGGCTACTTATATCGTTAAATGTTCCACATAACATTTATTAAAACTTTTTCTATAAAAGCGTCAAAACTTTGCTGAATTATAACTGTTGTTATTGTTGTTGTTGTTGTCATTGTCGCCCCCTATTTATAAGCCAAAATTTTATTAATAAGTATTAATTAAGTACATCTTCTTAATCTTGTTTTGGAAGCCACACACACTTAGACACTCACACACTCACTTACTTACACACAACCTCAAAAAAAGTAAAACATATCATCTACACCAACACAGAAAAAACTTTCATAGACCCAAAATTTGAACATTTCCATGCATTTTTCATTCAATTAAGATTAAGTAAAAAAAAAAGAAACGTACTCTTTATTCATTGCTCAAAAAACATATCATGCTCTCTTGGTAATTGAGAAAACTTTTCGCTCAAGAATTTAAAACTTTTAAAATAAGCTTTTATTTTTTTGGTTTTCTTGTTTTTAGCATTTTAACATTTTAATACAGAACTCATATTTATTTTAAGCTTTTACTTGCGACTAACTTAAATTAATTTCAGCTCGTTTAATTGAAGAACTAAGCAATTAAATTAAATTGCGCCATAAATTATGCTTTTATTTTTTTTTATTTTTTTTATTTTTTTTTTTTTTTTTGCAAACAACAAGTAGTGCTGCGGCTGCTTTAACTTGCTATGTCTTTGTACAAAAGCTTGCAAAAAGTAAAGCATAAGAAAAGTTGATGTCGTTGCCTTGTAGTTTGGGTGTGACCGGGATAGCACAGACAGCAAGGACAAAAGTCCTTGTTTAATTTATGCACATGGTTAAAGGTACTAAATTTGTTAAATACTAAGTTAGTATGGCGTGGTACAAACGTTGCCTTGTTGTGACGATGTGGCTCTGTGATGAGCACAGTCCAGCCAGCGGTTTGTTGTTGCCTTGGTTGGGCCCTGTGTTAATGACTAGGGTGTTCGGGGTGTCATGTTGTTAGTGGCGGTAATAAATAAATGGACGTTTAATGTGCAAAACATATTCATTCATTGGGTCGTTGGCTGAAAATTAGAAGTGAAACTCGTTGTGACGCCGGTGCTCGTTTTCTAATGGTAGTTAAGACCATTAAGCTGTCATTTTTATATGAACGGGGTTTTTTTTTATTTAATGCTCTAATTAAGAGAAAAAGTCACCAAGTTTAAGTGCATAGAAAGTTTAAGGGTAGAAAAAGTACTTTGACAAAAGTAGCAGCAGACTTTTTGACTTTTTGGTTTTTTTTTCTTATGACGACAACATATGGAGAGTTAAAGAAGAAGTTGTTGATGTCCTCGTTTTAGTTTATTTACATTTTTGTTTATTTTGAATTAATCCTTTGAATAAATATTCAGGGGAAAATATTTTTATTGCATTTCAAAGCGCATAGATAGTAAAAACTTTAGCTTTTAATAAGCTTACAAGCCTTTATTTTAATGTGTCATTTAATTTTTTTTTCAACATACTATATAATTGCTCACCTCCTTTTGTCATTCGTTGAGCACTTCAACATGCTTCTAGAAAATTAAGCACTTAAGAAGCACAATTATAAGTTATGCAGAAAAAACTATATCAAACTTTTTGAATTAAAAAAATGTTGAATCTTTCAAACTTTCAGAAAATTATTGTTTTACAATTAAAAAGCTATTTTCATAAAAAGTATTGAAACATTTTTTAAAAATTATTAAACGTATCATAAACAGTATCGAACGTTTTTTTAAAAATTACGAAGAGCATCATCAAAACTAAATCGATATTTTTAACAATGTATGAACTCGACCAGAAATGTGCAGCTGTTATGAGAGAGTGATGAGACTTTAAGCAAGACTTGAAACGCAATTTCGCGTACACCGTGGCATATTCAACAAGCTAGTGTTAGTTGTTGAAATTCTCGTTTGTGGTGGGTATAGCACCTGTCAAAATCGGCGATTTATTACGAATAAAAGTACAGTTTACGAATAAAAACGAAAATTTTACGAATAAAAGCACAGTTTTCTATTCACTGTTTTTTTTTTTTTCTTTTTTATATTCTTCTTGTGTTTGACAGCTGCTGTACCCACCACTCCAACACGAGATGTATTTTTTTTTTTTGCTGAAAAAAGATTTTTTGTCAGTGCTGTGAGCAAAAGCGCTATTAACGCAAAAATTATAGCTCGACGTAGTGCATTTCAACTGTAACCTTGATATCGAATAAAAATGTTCCGTATGAAGCGAAGCCATTAAAGCAAGCATTGCATATTTTGAAAGATTATCGTTACTGTCGCAGCAGTGCTTGAGTTTAATACAAAAATCAAAGCAAAGAGCGAAAATTAAGTAAAAGCACCAAGAAATCAAAGTGATCACACTGAGCATACCCGTTGCTCGTTTCTGTAACTTTTGCGACATATAGTCACTTTTTCGGACGTCACTTTTTTTCGTTCCAATATACTCACTTTTGCGAAAGCTAATGTTTCCGTTACTGATAAGTGAGTAAATAGTGGTCCGTGAAGAGAAAGACACACAAGCGAAAGAGAATATATGAAATTGTAACAAGTGACAGAGAACTTTGCGTGAAGTTAAACGTGGTTCTTCTACTTACTAATGTTGATATTAAATACACAAACCTTATCCACACATTGCAATCCGAGTATTCTTTTTATGTGGGTGATTATGTTATGATACAAATTTTATATTGGAATAAATCATTATGAAATATTTCAGTTTACATATTCAAAAATATTTTCATTGTTGTACGAGTATGTACAATCTATATATATAAAAATAAGTTGCATTGTGTATAAAATTGATGTTCTCTGTAATGCGTGAACCGCTCTTGTTTCTGGAAATTTCCCATGAAAGGTGACGTCAATACAAAGGTTTTTTGTATTATGGTCTTTGTATGTGTATTGGTTCATATATTTTAGGCATTTTAGTGAACTTATCAACAATACAGGTGTGAAAAAATACAGGTGCGCTCATATGGTGTCTATGGAGAAATATTTGCAAGGGTAATTGGAAATAAATGGAAATAAATGGAATATTGGAATAATTTGGCAAGTCCCACTTTAGTTTGCATTTGCGCGAAAAATATAGGCATAGTAAAAATGTTCCATACCGCTTTTTTCCATACCCTCTTTACAACCCACAAATCAATAAAAATGCTATATTTAAGACGGGTTTGGTCGTATTAGACTAAAATTTGGTAAACAAGTTCATATGATTATTGTCGGCAACTATACTAAAACTGGGCGTGGTCTAACTATATATACGCACATTTTTTATAAATCATTATTATTCCTGAGTTGTACATGTTTTGATAGTGGAACTTGATATGTAGACGTTATGGGCCCAAGAGGTAGTTACTATATATTTGAGCGGACATTAGACAAGGGGGAATTTGGCCACACAAACCAAATTTGTGATATCGAATTGCTTTGGAACTAAATGTCGTATGTAACTATGCAATAGACTCCTAAACTACTCATCTGATTAGCATGAAAATTTGTTTATAGAAGTTTTTTGGTACGGTGCGTGTTTGTGGGCTATCAATTTTTATCCACCTTTAACACCAGAGGGCGCTGTAGCACAAATTTTTTACAAAACTGCCTAAAACTCACAAACCACTTATGCGATTCAAATGAAAAGTGGTATACAGTGGTTTTCATGTACGTTGAGTGTTTTGCTGCAATCTTTTTTGACCTCTCTTGAACACCAGAGGGCGCTATAGTACACATTTTTTGCAAAACCACCTAAAACTCCCAAACCGCTCATGCGATTAGAATAAAAATTTGTGTATAGTAGTTCTCAGATACGATGAGTTTCTTTACAGTATCTTCTTCGAACCACCTTGGACACCAGATGGTCCTGTAGTACAAATTTTTTACAAAATCGCATATTTTTAGTTGTTACATATGCAAATATTTACAAAATATAAAATATTTCTTAAATTTAGTAAATTAAAAAATGTCCGTTATTTTGACATCAAAAACATGAACACATCTTGAAAACTATGAAAATTTTACTATAACGATATATTTAAATCAACATCGTTGCTTAAAAATGAGAAAAAAACAATCAGAAATTTAATTTTGTGACCTTTGATTCAAATATCTCCGCTGCTTTTTTATACACTTTGTTAGGTTTTTTTTTTTTCTTAAAGCTTTATTAAAGTACTATAAAAAACTTATTGTAAAAATACCGTTAGTTGAGTATATATATTTTAAATATTTTTTTCAAAAGAGGTCTGAAATTTTGGAGTTTTCCTCAAAAAAAGGCTCAAAATTTGTTTTTGTTGTAAAAATAATTTAAATTCAAATTCGCAAATTTTCAACTCTATTTAAAAGTAACAACATTTATAAGCAAAAATTATTTCAATTTTACGCAAAAATGAGAAACCATTTTTGTGATTAAAAAAACATGGCCTACCTACGCCTTGATTTTTTCGGACATAATTGTTTTTTCAATATTTTGTTTTTATATTTTTGAAAAAATACACAAGCTAAGAAATTAATTTATTAGAAAAAATTGTCTTAATATCTCTTACCAATTAAAAGTTATAGCCAATAATCTATATATGCAAAAAGCAAAACGCTGTCTGTGTGATGGCTGGAAATTTCAAAATTACGGAGCCGATAGAGCTAAAATTTTGGTAGTACATTTTTTTCATTTACATTTTTGTCAAGTACGAGATGGCTTAAATTTCTATCACACCCCCTTTTACCGCCCACAAATCAATAAAAATGCTATATTTCCTACGGTTTCCCTCGATTTGGCTACATTTTTGTAATTTAGTTTGTATGCTCACTGTCGGCAACTGTACTAAAACAGGGTAATGTCCATCTACTAGAAAACTGGCATGAGCATTATATAAGAGGGTGTGGCTCCGCCCATACAGTTAAAATTTGTATTATCGAATAGCTTTGAAAGTAAAAGTAGCAGTACTTACATACAAACTCAAAATGGAGTTACTATTTGGTGATCTCCTGCTACGGGGAAACTGCAACGGGCAGTGAAAAATGACAGTGGTGTCAAAGTATGAGTCTAAGAAAAGTTTTGAATACACATATTATGTTCCCATATAGTTGCAGGGTGCAGCAACGCGCGCCGGGAAAATGCTAGTACTATATCGTTTATTTGAAAACGAATTTGTTACGACGTGTTTGACTGTCTAAGAAAAGTTTTAAATTAAATGCAAAAAAATAAACCATTTTTAACACCATTAACTGGCAACAATTTTTTTGAGTTCACATGGATTCAGTGATAGCAAATTTTTCGTATTCGTAGCGGAGGGTTGCGTTCGTAACATTTCTACGACGGACTCAGTGATAGGGCTGAATATTGTGTTTATTATATATTCGTATATATATCATTAAAAATTACTGTTGTAAACACAAATAGAAAATGTTCTCACATTGTTAGAGCATAGTAAGAACTTCAAGCGAACAAAATATACCCAAATGTTATTTAACAGGATATTCGGAACTATAGTGGGTGGTAACAATATGTTCAATAGACTGAAAATATTAAGCCCAATAGACAGCCCAAGTGGGAAAAGTATCATCCGCGGAGTTTTCTCGCAGTATTGCTTATTGCTCCGATGCCACAATATTTTTTGCTTCTATTACACATTGTCTGTCCTTGGAGCGAGCATTCTTTTTGAACACTTTAAAGAGTTTTTCTTAGCAATTAATTTTCCGTATAGTTCGCCAGAATTTTTTTTGCTAGAAAAACGCTACTTCGCTGTTTTTTCCAAGGTAGCGGGTAACTCATGTTTTCATAATCTGTCTAATGGTAATTCCTTGCGTAATCCTCATTGTTATCTATCATCAGTTATTTCACAATTTAGCCGAAAAAGTGAAAACAAAAATTACTGTCTAGAAAAACAAAAATCCCTAATTGCTTCTTAACTGAATACACATGGAGGGCACGTCTATTTCAATATATTTTATTGGTTTTTTTTCCTTGTTTTTTTTTTTTTTTTTTGTTGATTGTTCCAAATGAGTAATCGGCTATTCAATAAGTCCTTGGTTTTATTAAGAAAAACGAAATTTTTTATTCTTCCCTGCAGTGTAACCAACCAAGGTAGTATGCAGACCAAGTTTAATACCGGTCTGCATACTAGTTGAAAACTGAGCATTATAGTTCAAGATCGTCTTTTTTTCATATACCCAACTGGTATTTTTAACATGACGATGTCATAGGAAAAATTAATTGTCCTATACTGAACAGATGAAAACTGGTTTACAACTAGTATGTTACAGTTAGTTAAATTTTAGTTTGTTGTGACTAGTTGTAAACAAATCATATACATATTACCATCATCTGAAAAACTCTTTCACTATTTTCAAAACTAATTAGCTTTAACCACCCTGCAGTGTAACCAACTAGTTAAAAACCAGTCTGCATACTAGTTGAAAACTGAGCAGTACTAGTTCAAGATCGTATTTTTTTTATATACCCAACTGGTATTTTTAACATGGCGATGTCATACGAAATATCAATTGTCCTATTCTAAGCACATGAAAACTAGTTTACAACTAGTATGTTATTGTTACTTAAATTCTAGTTTGTTGTGACTAGTTGTAAACAAATCATATATTGCATGAATTTGAACTTTGAACGGCTTTAACTAGCTGGTCAAGTGGTTACTTTTGACATTATTTAAACTAGTTTCGCTTGGTTAGTTTCACAACTAGTTTATTGCGATTTAACATTAACTATTTGTGTTTCAACTACTTTTGTAACTAGTAAATTGTGACAAAATATGAACTAGTTTGCTTTGAACTAGTATAAAAACTGCTCATGATTTACTGCTGATTAGTCTTACACTGCAGGGCAGTGTTGCAAGTAGAGTAGTAAGTTTTGATATTATTTAACCTAGTTCCGTTTGGTTAGTTTTGCAATTGGTTTATTGTGATTTAACATAAACTATTACTTTACTTAAATTGTGACAAAATATGAACTAGTTCGTTTTGTACTAGCATATAAACTGCTCATTACTTACTGCAGATTAGTCTCACACTGCAGGGTTTATACACTTAGTTCAGTGATTCAGTTTCAACGTTTCGATATCTTTTGTATAGCAGAGTTTGTCCAACTCTTCAAAATATGTTGAACTTTATCATGCGATGTAAAAATTTTTCCTGCGATCAAAGTCGCGGGGAGTCGTATATTTGGACAATGCGTTGGATGGTAAAATTATTCCAAAGAGTTTTGCTATTGCTTTCAATATCTTGTGAGATGATTTGCTTTGTTTTGCAAAAAATAATTTTTTCTTCTTTAAATATGGTCGCATTGCCTTGAGTGTATCGTTCAAACTGCCCAATAGTTCTGCATAAAATTGGACTATTATTGTTTTTCTTTTTCAACATAGTCACTCAATAATATTTCGAAAAATCCAAAAATGCCCAAAACATTTCCAATTATTTTTTTGATCCTTTGCTACCTTCGGAGTACTTTTACTTGGGCCAACCCATTATTGTTATACCGATTCAGGTGTAAAGGTCTAAAGTGCTGAAACCATGTTTCATCACAGATCACAACCGACTTGCAAAATCTTTCATATCAGCAGGGGCGCACCCAGAAAAAATTTTGGGGAGGGTTTTCTATTTTTCTTTAAATAGACTTATTAAAATTTTTTTATTCATTGTATAATATCTAAAGTACAATGTCAATTCTTCTTTTATTTTGTGCCATTGAATTTAATATGTCCTCAATATTCATTTCTACATCCCTTTGAACATTTAGCAGAGCTAGACCATTGAGCCTTTCTCCTCCAGATTTACTTCTAAGGTATGTTGTGAGTCTTCGTTTATGAGTCTTTAGAATTTTCCTTCTAAAAAAGGAAAATTTCTACCTTCTCCACAGTTTCAACATAGCCACAAAATCTTCAGCGGAATCTTCTATATCATTAGGCCATCGGGATTCGAAAATACGAACGGTCTCTTGTATCTGTGTTTCGTTTAAATTAACACATTTGTAAGGCAAAATATTTTCAATTTTTGATATCAGCTGATTATGGTTCAAAAATCGTAGTTGGAGTTGCTCTAGAAAATGATCCAAAAACGGTATAAAAACTGAGCATCGGTAATATTCTTCTGGTCCGCCTTCGTAATTATCCCTGGTTTGGCGACTAACTAAGCGCGGAATTTTAATTTCTGCATCTACCTCTGTCGCGATTAATTTTATTTTTTCAAAAATGGATCTGAACGATTGCTCGGCATTCCCACGCATCTCTTTTACTTCGGTAAACAAATTATTTGCAAAATCAACACAGTTACTCAAATCGCAGTCTACTTGCTGCAAAAACTGGCTTAGATTTTTAGACAAAGCAAAAATGGGGTTCAGTACCGCCATAGCAATAAATTGAAGCGCATGGATTGCAGCTAACAAAGCATGTGGCTTTGATACGTCACATCTCAAATTCTCACTATCTAGTTCTTCCAAAGCCGTACAGATGAATTGAAATATATCAACAAATAAAGATAGTGAATCCAAATGTTCAACCCGACGTGTTTCGCAAAACTTCAAAAGGCGAAATTACTTTGAATTCGGACATGATTTAAGAATTAGGTCTTTTAGTGCTGAGCTTGCCTTAAGGGATAGTCGAAAAAGATTAACAGTCTCCTTCATTGAACCAAAACAGTTTCTAATAGCGGGAATTTTGCAAGAGCTTGCGATGGCTAAATTCAGACTGTGGTTAGCACAATGGATATAAAGAGCCTCTGGATATAGCTTTTGGATGACTGCACCACAGCCCTTAAATTGTCCACTCATAGAATGTGCTCCGTCATAACCTTTAAAAAAAATTTTAACTTTTACAAAAAAAACGATTTCAAAATTTTAAATTAGGAAATTCACCTTGGCCTCTTACGTACGCAAGCGTAATGTTAAGTTCTTTTAGTTTGTCGATGAGTACTTTTGCAAGACCGTGTCCAGTGGTATCATTAACAGGAATAAAACATAAAAAGTCTTCTCTAAGTTTCTTCTCGTTTCCAAAATTGTCAACGTAACGAACACAAATTGAAAATTGCTCAATGCCGCTCACATCTGTTGTTTCATCAGCAATTATTGAAAAGCATTTAGATTTATTGATACGATCAATTATTTTTCGTTGTATCGTCTGACCAGCTGTTTCAATAATTTCATTTTGGATACGCCAGCTGATATATGAAGCGTTTGCTGCTGCAGTTTCAATATGTTTTCTTAAAGTTTCGTCTCCACTATAAATAGCTAAACGAAGTAAAGCCCTGAAATTTCCATCATTTTTAGCAGGCATTTCCAACGACAACTGTCCTTGATCCCTATGGCCTCTTAAAGCAATCCCTTGCCTTCCACAGACTAGTACAATACGAATTATGGATGCCAATTTCTTTCTATTTTCTCGTTGTTGATTTTTGCGCACTATATCAATTTCACTTATCAGGTCATGCTTCTTATTTTCGTAAATTAACTTAAAATTTGATGCGTCTTCCACAGCTTTTTTGTGTTACTCTCTTAAATGATGCTCTTTGAATTTTTCAAGAGCCTTTTTCCAATTTTGGAATGGAGTTTGTACGAAAGCATTCGACTTTTGGTGATTTCCATTTCCAACAGTCTCCCATTTAAGAACTTTAGAATAGCTATGAGATTGTGGCGTCCGTGGCGTAGTTGGTTAAAGTGCTTGGCCGCTTTGTCAACGAACCTGGAGACCCACTTTCGAACGCCGGCAGCGACAGAAAATTATTTGAATTGAAATGATTTTTCTGTACGGCCGCCACTTCTCTGCAGACAATGGCAAACATCAGAGAGTAATAAAAATGCCATGTAAAGCTTCTTGAGAATAAGAACATTTCGTTCATCGCCGTTCGGAGTCGGCGTTAATCCTGTAGGTCCATTTTTCGGTCAATTGTGTACAAACTTAATAACACGCACAACAGGATTGATCATAAGAAGCTAGGTCAAAGTCCTTTCAAGGGCTGAAATGACCACTTATTTATTTATTTTATTTATTTAGAATAGCGATGAGAGTATGCTTTTTATTCTATATGTGAATATATTCAAGTAGGCGAAAAAGCATAATCATGCAGGGCTCGAATGTGTATACAGAGCTTTGTTTAATAAAAACAATAAATAACCCATAATAACTTAAATACTAAAACTAAAATAAATAAGGCTTTTTAATTTATAATTGTTTTCCTTTATACATTCCATTTTATTTTTTATTCCTTCATTTGGGGGGGGGGGGGTTTAACCCCCAAACCCTCGCCCCCTTGGTTCGCACCTGCATATCAGTATTAAACATGGTTAAGTATTTATATGTGCTATACCGAGGACTTATTGAATGGGCTAGTTAGAGGAGCGCTCCTATATACCTTGCTTATTGTTCTACTCCAAGGTTCAACTATTAAGTATGGCTTTGGTTTCGATATGAAAATAAGAGAAATGCTTTTACGCCTACAGAAATTTTTTATTTCATTTTTTTTTTTTAGGGCCCCTGACTGCTCCTCCAGAGATCCTGGATTCAAATCCCTGTGAGGCCATGGTCCTGAACTTTAACCTTTCTGCATTTCTTTCCTTATTTCTAATCAAGAATATAATAGTAACGAATCAGTTGTAGTCGGTGATAGACGAAGTTGTAGTTGGTGATAGAGAAATTTGCGGATGTGCTTCTAACTAGATTTGACATAATGCCTGGGCTCAGATTATAATTCACATGATTCTACGGCTAATCTTTTGCTACATTTCGAATCAAGGCAATTTTTACCGAACAGAAATTACACCTAAAAACCTTGGTTCAAGGCTGAAAATAAAATATACATGTATATACTAGATGATATACCCGTTTTTACTCGGGCAAAAAATGTAAAATTTTGATATTTATTTGATAAGATTTTTTTGTTTATTTTTATTAATTTTGTAATTTTGTTTACATAAAAATTACTGGTGTAGTGAAAGAATCATGACAATTCCTCAATTCGTTTCTAAGTTATACTCCTTTAAATACTGCCACAGCAACAACAGCGCCACCTAGTAGGTCAAACTGTAAACTCAAACCATCTACAGGCCCAGCAGCATACACACTTCATTTCATCAAAATCGGTTCAAGAGTTCAGTGACAAAAATGTACATGTACAGAAGAATTTTATATGTAAAGATTATAAAACTAAATAAATACAAAAAATATTTGCGTGTAAAATTTTAAGAATTTTTATGCAGAATTATTTTTTTTTTTCTCATACTGAAATTTTGTTTCATTCATATATTTGCCCTAAACCCTTTTAACATTAGAATTCTCGTCTCATGCGAGTGTAGTGCGCGCACTTTGAACCCCTATTCCTGACCTTATCCCTGTACAACGCAATTTCTCAACGCCATAGAGTGCAAAAGCAGGTTTTAATTCAAAAACTAACCCACATCACAGTTCATATATTGCGTTTCCTGCATCCGTTTTGCTGTAAATCCAGAGACAACGACACAATTTATTGTTGTTAATATGCGCGCCTAAAAGGCTGCCAACATAATTAAAACAACTTGTTAAGCCCTCCTGCTATAAACATTAAAAATTTAATGGCAATATTTAAATTAAGTATCTACCAACAGAAAACAAAAATGAAACAAATGAAAATAAAAAAAAAAAAAAATAACGGCAAATAAGTACCTACTTTTTGTCCCTACTTTAGCTACTATAATTTATGGGCTATATAAACCACCTTCTCGTGAGCGAGCCTGCTGTGTGTGTTCATAAAACAAGTACAAATACTACATGCGTTTATGTTTGCTTTGTCTTTGTTTTTTTTGTTTTTTCCACTTTTTTTTCTGATTTTTTTTTTCTTGTTGCAGTCTATAAATTTAAACAAAAATTTGCAAAATTCTCTAATGGCTGGCTGAGCTGAGGATGATGAGGCAGGGCGTGGCGCTGTGGCGTTGCCAAGCGCATTTGTGTCTTTGTTCGTAATTTTAAGTTTGAATGTGTTTACTGTTTCCACACACACACACACACGCACTTACATCATCTAATACAGTTTCAACTGATGTACTTTAAGTACAATTTATAACTGTAGCGCCCAAGTTTCGCTATAGTCCCGAGTCGCTTGTCGCGCTTGTCGCTTGCGTTATAGTTTTTTATTATTTGTTGCTTGCTACTTGAGCTGCTGCCTTTGCTGTTAAGTAGAATAAAATAAATTACAACAACATATGCTTCCTACGGAAATTATACGTCATTCTTTAGTTTCGCTTTAGTAACCGCTATGAACTTCCTGTTTTGCTCCCCCTATCCTCATACCCCTCTACCACACCCTTCTAGTTAATGCTTTTATCTCTGTCATGTTGTAAAAGTTTATCCTTTGCATTGTTTTTGTTTTGCAATATTTTTCAAAAACTTTAACTTGCAAAAAACTCTTCGTCTCCACTCTCGCCTTTTTCGCCTCACTACGGTAGCAACAATCTCTGCATTGTCGTTGTCACACACTTGCTACTTAAAATATTATGCAGCTGTCTCCTTCTTCCCGCATATTTAGCTGTTCCTTATTAATTCTGTACGAAAATAAATGCGCGTTAATAATTTAACAGTTTAGCTCACACACACACACACACACACACACACACACACACACAGGCAGGCATAACGCATACAGCGTCTGTGCTTCGCTGCAGGTCGCTCTGTGTTCGCGTTTTCATGTGTGCATATGCGTATGAGTGACATGTACACTTAGTTGACATGTGTTCGTAATTTTAAAAGCATAACTTAAGGCGTTATAAATGAAGTTTGCATTGTTCTCCACAGCACTAAATAGACAAAAATAATTTTATCAATTTTTCATATTCTTTTCATTGTTCATCATGCTGCGCCTGCGAAGTTAGTTTCATAAGTAAGATTGACAGAAGCAGGAAAACATGTGTATTTTAAGCAATATTAATACTAGCATTTATAGCGGGAGTTTTGAATTCTTTTTAATGGCGTGATAAAGAAGTGGAGCGTGCACATGCATAAAAGTTTGTAAATTATTTAAAGAAAAGTTTAGTATTTTTTTTATGACGTGCTTAAAACATCATAGAATCGCGAAGTTTTTTTTACCAAAAAAGTTTAATTTATGATGAACAGTTAAATTTTGCACCAGTTTTATTATGACACAATCTGCAATATCTCAAGCAATCAAAATGCTCGGTATAAAATGTTATAAAATTATTTTGCTAAAATTAGCTTTATATAGATAAAAAGATTTTTTAATCTGCCATAAAAAATTCAAGGTTCCTTAGCTAGATAAGACATGGTGGTACATGACTTTTTGATTTGATTCAAAAAATGCTTAAACATAAAAATATTGCTCCCAGCTATAGCCTAATAGCCTAGTGCGTCTCATAAGAGACAGCTGCGTCAACTGAATCTAACCTAACCTATGTTTCAAGCTCTGTTAATTCTTTAAAATTATATCGAAATGTTCAAATGACTTTAAAAAAATTAAAAGCAATCGGTTTTTTAATCAATTTTAAAATAATTGATTCTTTTGAAATTTTATTAGAATATTGGCCATTCCATCCAATCTATTGGTACGATTCCAATAAAAAAAACCAAAAATGTGATAAAAAAAGTATTTAACTTTGAATTAAAATATTTTTTTTTAATTTTTTTTTTTTTTAAGATATGCTATTTTGAAGAAATATTCTTATTTAACTTTCCCAGTCAACCAAAACTTCCGTTTTCAAATTAATTTATGAACCTTTTCGGGTAGAAACGTTCATTATCAGCACTCATAAATGAGCCCTTTTTGTATCATTCGTCGGACTAAAATGCCTCTCAAAAATGAACCTTATTTTGTTCGGAAATAAGTTAAAAAAATAACCGTACATTTTGTTTTTTGTTCGGAAATGAATTAAAAAAAGAACCATAGAAATGAACGTTTTTCGAATTAATCACCGGACGAAAATGGACTCTCAGAAACGAATCTTTTTTTTTGGAATTGAATTAAAAAATGAACCATAGAAAAGTAGCAGTACATCCTTCTCCCTTCTTATGACGAGAATCAATTCGCACTGGTAAAAAGTTTATGTGACGTTTGTTTGAAGGTTAACATTTTAATTTACTATTATAAAAATATCAACAAAGGTTGGAATTCCTTCTTTTTTAACTCATTTTAGAATATAAAAGAGTAGTATTTATTATTAATTTCTGAACAAAAAATGGTTCGTTTATGTGAAATTGTTTTTACTGATATGATAAAAAAATTAGTATTTTTTAAGAATGAAAAAAAAGGAAACATTTATGATTCATTTTTTAACTCATTAATGAACAAAAATGTTTCATTTACGAGGAAATTTTACCTATTTAAATTATAAAAAAAGATTCTTTTTAGACTCAAAATAAGTTTTTGACGTAGAATACGTCATTCTTGGAGGTAAGTAGGGTGGTTGATAATGATCAGGTGTCGGTATTTATATCACTTTTTGAGCCTTTGGTGGGCCTAAAGTACTGATTGTACAATGTTGATGTTAGCACTTGTTGGGCTGCTTGATCCTCAATGGGACAAAAATTCATGTTAGAACTCTCTAACTTATATAAATTTTACACAATTACATGAAATATAAAGCCAACATTTGATGTTTTTGTTTGCTTAAGTTTGCTACCTATTTATCGATGGTTTCCGGTTTTTTCGACGGTGAAGACAGCGCCATCTAGCGTGAAGACATATGTAAATCTTATAATTAAAAAAAGCACACTTTTGGGGGCATGTTGATTTTAACAGAATCGCGTAGCCCAGTGATTCTGAGTAATTTTGAGATGCATGCTTTTTTAACAGAATCTGTTATTGAAATGTCTAAATCCCGTAGCCAATTATATATCCGGGCATATTATCGTCAGTGAAATTTTGACATTTCGACTCTCCACATGGGTTGTTGAACTTGGTAGCATTGAACAAATTTTGGTTGCTTGTTTAAGTTTGCTACCTATTTATCGACAGTTTCCGGTTTTATCGACAAAACCATAAAATTTGTATGGGAGCCCCCCTAAGGAGTGGTCGGAGGGAATAGGAGTTAAAGGCAAAAATGTTTGTTTTGCAAAAGTAATGGGGGTCGGTCATACATATTAACCCTCTCCGGCACTCTTTAAAAGGTCATATGCTCAGTATGGAATAAATATTTTTAAAAAATATGTCATCAAAAGCGAATTGAATAATTCTACATCTTGTGTTACGACATAGTCGAAACTACTGTATCTTTTTTTAATTGACAGCTAATTTCTTGTTTCAATTTTACTTTTAGTTTCATTTAAATCGATTGAGTATTTTTGAGAAATTCAGTGTCAAAGCTGAATTTTTGAATTTTTTTAACTTTTAGTATGCAAATGTGGGCTATTGTTTCTTAAATTTCTGTATTTATTGAAAAAAGTCACATGTGGATAAAAAAACCATTTTAATAATAATTATAAAAAATTAAAAAATTTTGTAACACAATGGAAAATTAAATAGAAAATGGTTTAAATATGTTTACAGGATGTTTCGCATCGACTCACTTTTGAATGATGTAATCATCTTATTGAAGGTTTTTCCTCTAGAAAACGGTATTAATTTTGATGCACTCTTCAACTCGGCTATAAACCAAAATTATTCATTTTCAGAGGCATTTTTGTACGAAGAATGATTCAAAACTGGTAAATTTGTTGGTACCAACTGTGTTCACAAATGAGTTTGAAAACGATAGTTGATACTCACTGGGAAACTATAGAGTCATTACATACTGCGGCCTAACTCTAGGCGCAAATTTTTAATTATCCCATCAATTACATAGTCACAAAGTTTTTTTTTAATTACCATTTCCATGAAAAAAGTGTGTCCTTCGCAGTTAATCGAGTTTTGTTTTTTTTTTCTTTATTTTTTGTCATAAACTTGTTAATAATTGATGAGAGAAAAAAAAACGCCATCAAAATTGTGACGGCCTTCCACACTTGAGCAGCAGTTATGAGAATTCGTAACATGTTGCATGACAAGTAATAATTTTTCTGCAGCAACTACCGCCGCAACCCGTGCTCAACAGTCAGCTATGAATTTTAAAATATTCAAAACAACATGAAATTCAAGCACACAGGTACACATCCAGACACACACACACACTCACTCGACAGCTACTCATGAGGGTCTATATGTGTTTGCGAAAGGGTTAAGCTTAGTGAATGTTAGTGTTTCAACGCTGCCATCTATGCTCGTTCCCAAAGTTCTGAAATTGGAAATTAGCAGGCTTCATGCAAGCTACACAAAAATAAGGTTTATTTTTTCAACTTTTGTCACACAGGCACACACACGTACATACACACATGCATATGTATGAGCTTTAGGGAAGCTACTAATACTTTTGCATAATTCAAATAAAATTATTTAAAGCGCGCGAATTGTGCAGAAGCGGAAACTAAATGAATTCTAACGGCAAAGCAAGCCAAAAGCTTAAAACGCTATAAAAGCAGCAACATTGAACGGAAGCGGAAGTGCGCAGCAGTTAATGTGCATGGGTGGTCTTAAAAAGTAGGCGCTCATAGGCTGCCGGAAGTTATCTGTGCGGCTGTGACAGCGTAAAATTCACAATCAACCAAAAATTTATTTAAATCGTATTGTTTTTGTATAAAACTTCATTTTCTGCCTTACTTTTAGAGTTTGACAAAATAAGCAAAACTTTTAATTTGTGCAAAAGACACACACACACACAAAAACAAACAAAAACACACAAAAAACAAAGAAAATGTCAATAAACAATGAAAGAACAGCGTGAGAGATAAATAAATACTTTTGCAAACTTTAAAGCTTTTGCTTTTAAGCACACAAAAAAAAACAAAAAAAAAAACAGAAACGCAGCAAAAGTTGTGAACTTTTATTTTTATCTTTGTTAAACATATTTAAATGTTTATAATTTGTTGCCAACAGAAGTAAAACAGGCAACACAGCCAGTGAGACGTTATGAAGGCATTTGTCAGCCAACGCCTAAAAGCATGCCAGCTAATTTAGCATTTTTAGTTGTTGCCACGCTGTCGTTGCGCTTATTCACTTACTTGCTCACTCCTGCTCATTTTAATGCTCGCACTCTCTCGCTCTCTGGACTCTTTCGCTTTCGCTCTTTTGCCTCAATCTCCCTTTCACTGTCACATTTGCACTAAGTTTGCTGTTAATTTTATCCTTGACATGTTTAATGTTGCTGTTTCTTTAATTCTTGTCGTTGTTGCTCTTACTCTCCGCTTCACCAAATTTAAAACTAGTGAAATATTGAATAAAGCAAAAAAACAATGAACTTTTTTAATGAGTTCTTAAAAAAAACCGAAGCGTTCAACTTTTATATTTCTGAGTTATTTCTTTTTTTTTTTGTGCTAATTGCATTTTATTAAACTTTGCAAAATTAAACAAAAAAAAAATTGCAATTTGCACGCATTGTTGTTGCGCTGTAATGACAACAAAACAAATCGCATTTAGCTCTTTGCGCTCAATTAGTTCAGTTCATTTGCATTCAACCAAGTTTTTAAGCTTTTTTTGTTGCGGCTTAGCTTTTAACTGTGCTGCAAGCTACTTCTGTGGACTTGGCTTTTGTTTTAATTCACAAGAAAGGTCTTCGCGCAGATATTTGAAATTTCAAGAAATTTAAGAAAATATTTTTTTCAAGCAGACGTTCAACGTCTTAAGTTTTATGAATGTAGCCTATATATTTACTCTTCTCCTAAAAATTGCTCTCAAAAACTTTTGTAAGCTTACAATTAATTCGTATTCTAGCTTTCTGTATATAATTGCAAATGGATTGCATACTTTTAGGCACTAGTTAACTTGTATAAGCTACTGTTTGAGCGTTGTTCATTGGATATATTTTGCTTTTTCACGAGAGTTTTTACTCTTTGAGAGAAAACTTTATTTAAATTTTTAAAATGTTGCGTGCTTGCAGTAAATTTATGCAATTATATGAACTGTTCTTTATCACAACCTTAAAAAATCATTTACATGAAGAATACACTTAAAGGTTAACTTCATTTTAGAACTTAATTCGAATGAATTTTCAACTCATCTCGACATTGCGTGCCATAAAGTGGCCAAGTAAGAAAAAAATGTTTAAAAAAGTGCTTCTAACGAAAGTGCTCCTGCAAGTCTTTTTGAACTCCTTTTGAATTGCTATTCGTGAATTGCTATCGATCTTTCATTGCATATTCTTAGGTGTCACACTTTATTTTAGAATTCCAAAAATGTCGAAGTTTTATTTTATGATTAACTATTAATATTAGCCTTGAAATGTTGTTGTGTAACGTTATTAAGCCCGCTAAACCATAAGCGAATGTTTTGTGTAAGGTGAGAGTTTTGCGAAGATTTTTGGGAAAATTTTTTTTTTTATTTTGTTTTTTTATTTTGTCGCTTTTTTAGCGATCTTCTTGCTATAGAAAATTAAAATCGTGAAAACTTTTCCCATAAATAAAAACTGTACTTCTTTGCGAAATTCATAAAAAGAATTTTTCTATTGTTTATTTTTTAACTCATTTCCGAATAAAAAAAGGATCGTTTCTGAGAGACATTTTCGTCCAACGATTGATTCAAAAAGGATTAATTTCCGAGTGCTGAAAAATAACTTTTCTATGGTTCTTTTTTTAACTCATTTCCGAACAAAATAATGTTCATTCTTGAGAGGCATTCTAGTCCGACGAATGATACAAAAAAGGTTCATTTATGAGTCCCGAAATTGAACGTTTCTACCCGAAAAGGTTCATAAATGAGTTTGAAAATGGTAGTTTTGGTTCACTGGGAAGTGTTCTTAACGTTGGCGAATTTTATAAAAAATTCATATTTTCATGACAAGTTCACACTGAGAATATGCTTTTTTCGAATCTATGAAAAGAAAAAGTCGTATGATGAAACTTTACAAGGAATCAATAATAAAACTCCTGAAATAAAATGATGGAAAATCGCTAGAAGACAACTTCTATTTCAAGTTGTTTTAAGATTAAATATAGCTTCTTATGTTGAAGAACTATTTCGTGATGAAAAGAAGTGTAGAAGATCTTTAAATGTTTTAACAATACAGCATTTATAAATTGCTCATAATCGTTAGAGTTATAACTCTAGATATTTTCACTGGAAGTCAATGCAACTCTGATTCAGTGGCTTCTTTAGGAGGTCTATAGTTATTAATGACTTATTAATTCTGCAAGCTGCCGGTGACTTTTAGCTTAATATGGACTTTATTTGTGTAATTTTATTGGATTATAACAATAGCTTGAATGTACCCCTGCTTCAGTTCCACTTCAACCTGAAGGGTGTCCAAAAAGTTACTGACATTTGAATTTTTGAATAAAACGCATTTTTGTATTGAAATGTCTGTAAGTTTTTATTGAATTATAAAGTAGAGACATTGAGATTATTGATGCAATATAAAATTGCTCAAATTGCAGCCTCAACCTTGCTTGCACGCTCGAGCACTTTTCGTAAAATTTTCCATGACATTCTGGTATAATTGGTCAGCATGTAGCGGTATCGGACACCATAACTGCACAGTAACTGTGGATCCAGCTTCATTTTCAAAAAAGAATGAGCCAATAACACCGCCAGCTCAAAATCCACACCGAACAATGTGTCTCCCATCGTTGTGAAAGTATGGGAGGCTCTTGGAGAAGTGTGCGGGTTTTGAAAACCGGCTTCGCAAAATTTTCACTATTTTTTAAGTAAATTTTCACAATTTTCACTCGTTAATCGACCGTAAATTGTTCCATAATTAAACATACATCGGGTAATGTACCTGTTATAGGGTGATGATTAAATACTCTACTTTTGTCACAAAAAAAGTAATGTCCGAATCAAAATGTCAGTGACTTTTGAGACACCCTTTACTTTCTTTGCATTCAACTGACGAGTTTAAGGTAAGCAAGTCATAGGAACCATATCCTAGCCACTTAGCTAACTTATTCGTTAGGCAGAAAGTTCACTAAACAAAAAACAGATGGGCAGAGTGAAATCAATGTTTAGCCAATTCAACTAAAGGATGATTTTTTAAGAGCTTTCGGATTTGATATAAAAAAAAAACATAAAATTTAGATAAATGTATGAAATCTTTATTTGAATGAATAGAACGATCTATATATATATTAGAGCACCCATATGTGCAAAGGTGTTTTTTTTTCGCTCCACCAGCATTTTCTAATAGAATGAGGTTAAAAAATAAGTTCTGCATCAAAAGACGGGTATCGTTAGTGGAAAATAGCCAGCCGGTTTTCATTTAAAGCACCAAAAGCGGGCTTAAAATTGCTTGAAAAAAGCTCAAACAATTTTTGCTCTGTAACTTTATTAAAAAAAGTTAACGGTCTTAATTTTTTTTTTCGACATACAATTAAACAGGTAAGACTGTCCGTGAAATTTTGTTATGTAGGTGCGATATTTAATGGTGTTTTTGCAGATCAAACTCAATTTTTTACTTTATTTTTATGTTCTATTTTTCTTAAAAAAATTCCCAAAAATCATAAAAAAATCTGCGAACTGATAGAACTATATCATCATGAAGGGAATTTATTGGGGTTTAAGAAATTTATTACTTTTCATTATTTTTTTGCGTTCCACCCATTGCATGCAAAATGAACTGCTTTTGCTCCTCCTGGTGTGTTAATACGGCATTAAACCTTCAAATTAAAGCAACACCACGTTCTGCTGTATCATTTACAACCAGTAATTTCTTAACTAATGATTTTGCCGCCATGCAGTCATGATAGTTTTGAATTTCAAAATTGAATTTCAAATGATATGAAAATTTCAAAATTGTATGAATTTTTTAAGCTTTAACAACAGCCTCAAAAAGCACGTGTTTTTACACTATTGCCTAGTTTCACAGTACACAACGAATGAGTTAAATTATATTAAAACGAATTGTTGTATCCTTCCTTAGAGTTTTAGAATTTACACGTAATTTATACGAGGTTTATTATAAATTTCATTTTTTTTTGGTATTTTGGCAAAGAATTGAGGCCCAACGATCCCCCCCAATTAAAATCCAAAATAATAAAACAAAATATTTAACTTTTTTATTAACGAGGTGTATGAGTAAAATTGAATTGAAACAAAGCTCAACGGCTCTTACAACAAATAAATGGATCATTACTTAGGTGTCAATGATTTAGGGATCAATGATTTAGGTGAGTAAAATAAGTACTTTGTTTGAATTTGAAAGATTTCCATTGAATGAAGCAAAAATAAAAATCATTTGTTTACCTTTAAGACGTCAGTTCATGGGTGGAACGCAAAAAAATAATGAAAAGTAATAAATTTCTTAAACCCCAATAAATTCCCTTCATGATGATATAGTTCTATCAGTTCGCAGATTTTTTTATAATTTTTGGGAATTTTTTTAAGAAAAATAGAACATAAAAATTAAGTAAAAAATTGAGTTTGATCTTCAAAAACACCATTAAATATCGCACCTACATAAAAAAAGTTGCACGGACAGTCTTACCTGTTTAATTGTATGTCGAAAAAAAAAATTAAGACCGTTAACTTTTTTTAATAAAGTTACAGAGCAAAAATTGCTTGAGCTTTTTTCAAGCAATTTTAATCCCGTTTTTGGTGCTTTAAATGAAAACCGGCTGGCTATTTTCGACTAACGATACCCGTCTTTTGATGCAGAACTTATTTTTTAACCTCATTCTATTAGAAAATGCTGGTGGAGCGAAAAAAAAAACACCTTTGCATTTTTCATATATATTGTGGGTGCTCTAATATATATATATATATATCAATTTTTAAATATGATTTCATGTAAATGTTGACCGCGGCTACGTCTCAAATAGTTCATACGCTGGGTCCAATTTTGGCATACTCTCTCCAACATATGGGCCGGTATCTCATGACATGAGCTTTAACATGGCCCCACAAAAAATAGTCTAAAGACGTTAAATCGCACGATCTAGGCGGCCAATTGACCGGTCCCGAACGTGAAATAAACTGTTCACCGAGCTCGCCTCTGAATTGGGCCATTGTTTCGCGTGCTGTGTGGCATGTGGCATTGTCTTGTTGAAACCACATGTCAGACAAGTCCAGCTCTTCCATTTTGGGCAAAAAAAAATTTTGTAATTATCGCACGGTAGCGCTCGCCATTCACAGTAACGATCCTGCCTTCGTCGTCTTTGAAAAAGTACAGTTCAATGATGCCACCAGCCCATAATCCACACCAAACAGTTAATTTTTGGGATGCATTGACAGTTCTTGCAAAGCTTCTGACTGCTCTTCACACCAAATACGGCCATTTTTCTTGTTCACGTATCAATTCAACCAGAAATGAACTTCGTCGCTGAACACAATTTTCCGATAAAAAAGTGGATCTTCATCCTACTTTACCAGCGCCCATTCACCAAAATTAAACCGTTGTGGTAGGTCGTGTGGATTCAATTCTTGCACCAGCTGTATTTCAAAAGGTATTACACACAAATCCTTCCGCGTAACAGAGGCCCAATTGATGCGAATGGCGCCGAATCGATAATTCATGGTCAGCAACAACACTGGCGGATACAGCTACGATATTTTCCTCTGTCCGCACTCTACGTACGCGTGTTGGTAGTTTAATGTCCAGTAATGTAAGTTTGGTGCGAAATTTAGTCCCAAGATTCCGAATAGCCACCTCAGAAGGTCGCCCAAACTGACCATAAAATGGAAGAAGTGCACGATGCACTTTCTTAACCGAGCATGAATTTTGACAATAAAATTCAATAATCTGCAAGCGTTGTTCGTTTGTAAGTCGATTCGTGGTGAAATTATAGACCAAATTGAACATGTTTAACAGTAACATGTTACACGACAACAGCTGTGCTGCCAAGAACAGTGTTGCCAAAAAGAAAGTTACTATAAAATCACCATTTAGTGAAGTAGATAGTGAAAGAATAGCCATTGAGAAGAGAAGAGAAAAAACTTTTTTATAACTTACACAAGCAACGGAGGGCTCCAAAAAAAACAAAACACCTTTCGTACTCAGGTTTTGTAAATATATGTTTGGTATGCCCTGTACTGCAATTCCAATATTTAATTAAATTTTGGGATTTCTTGAATTTAAATCAGTGATGTTCACGTGGAATCGAAACACGTACACGATCGAATGCACGAAGTTCTCTCAATCAGTTGGCACTGAAACTTCAAGCAAGAAGGTTCGCGCTTCTTGGTCGTGTGTTTTGCACTGCACGAAATGTTTGAGGCATATGAAAATGCATTATTTGCAGAATTATAATAATAATAATGATAATAATAGTGTAAATGACAATGATAGTGATAATGATAATGATACCGATAAAGATGATGACAATGATAATTATAACACAATTCTTGCTTAATACCTGCACAACAATTTTTGTCAGTGCAGAAAGTGAGAGAGCTACTAACACAAGTATAAAAGTTGAAAATTGAAATAGTATGCATGTGAACACCACTGATTTAATTAATTCATCGAAATTTAAAATTTTAACGTTTATAAAGAGCTGAGGGAGTGGCTTTTGATACTCTTGTTTAATGGAAAAGCACTTTTCGTTTTCCAACATGCTTTCTTAATTCTTTTGCATACATTTAGGTTGATTGTATAATAAATATTTAGCAAAATATATATATATATACTTAATATTCTAATATATATAACACAGTATCTACTGCTCATAATTATAAGTTTCATACAATATATGTTTGGTTTCATACATAGCCTTAAAATTATTTTTAAAATTCACTAACTCAGCACTTAAACCGCATTTTCTTTCATACTATCATATATCTTGCATACTTTTAGGTGTTCGAATTTTTTATTCAGTATAAATGTCTCAAGGTTAAAACATTTTATCAGAAATCCATACAAAAGCATTGCATTTTTTCTCGATCTTATTGGAATACAAAAACACTTACATACAACTTTTCCATTGAAATTCGAATTCGAAAATAAAAACATGCAACTTAAAAAAAAAATGATACACAAATTAATCTTTATATGTATGTAACTTTTTAGATCCGGGCAACAGCTAATAAAACAAATATTTTAACCGACACTTATAAGCTAGATATCTAAGAATGTTACCTTCTTTATTCCTATTTTATATATAAATATATATTGTTTTTTCTGCTCTTCTACTCCTTCTTCTCTGGTTTTAATTTTTGTGTTTTGTTATATTAACTGATTGTGTAAAAAATAAAACGACCGAAACCAACCAAACAACCAACCAACTACTACAACCATCACCAACAACCAACAAAACCTTCACCACTACCACCACCACCACCACCACAACCACCACCAACTACAATAAATCCACCACTACTGCTACAACAACAATTGTGCAATGCTCGTGCACATGTATTGCTATGCGTGTGTGCTCCCTTACATCGTATACCTACGTTAATATGTGTATTTGCGTGTGTTTGCGTGTGTATGTGTGTGTGTGTGTGGTTGTTTGTTCCTTCGTTAACGCAGCCGGAAAACGGAAACGCTAAGCTCGGCAAGCCCGAAAGCAAAGTCATTAAATCGACCGTTGCTAAAACGGGTATAACAGTAAGTTGCGCCATTTTTTCGATGTTTGCAAAAAAAAAAAAAATACCATAAAACCTTATATCAAAAATAACTCCTGTCAAAACTTTTTATCTAATGTTTTAACTTCAAAAGTATTCGTTGCATACTTCAAAGCGTTTTTCCGTTTAATTTTTGTGCAAGC
The DNA here is from genome assembly GCA_943735915.1 of Pherbina coryleti. Lineage (NCBI taxonomy): Eukaryota > Metazoa > Arthropoda > Insecta > Diptera > Sciomyzidae > Pherbina > Pherbina coryleti. The sequence continues at coordinate 14,315,318 of OX030948.1, read as the reverse complement.
TTTTTTGCTCATGCATTTTAAGAATTTTGTACATATTCTTTTCTTATCGAAAACTCTTACAAAAAAAAAAAAAAAAAAAAACGAATTCATGCATTGGTTGAAAGAAAAACAACAAAATCTTAAGCTTTTTACTCGTTACTGATCAAGCTCAGCTCATCCACTACAAATGATTCGAAATTATGCATATATTTTCATACTCACCACAGCCCACACCACTAACAAACAATAATTCACCATTATTAAATAAAGGTAAAATATTTAGTTCAAGTTTAAAAACTCGAAAGCTTCAATTTCAAAACTTTTAAGAGATGAAGTTCAACAAAGATCTCAGTTTAAAAGCTTAAAAGCTTTCATTTCCAAATTTTTTAAAAATGAAGTTCAACAAAGCTCTCAGCAAAAATCGTCTTCAATGAGTGACCAAAAATAAAAAAAAAATAAAAGCTGCAAAAATACAACGAAAGTTTTGACCTTCATCATTATCCAAGACATTGAAATTCTGCGATGCAAACTTTTTTCTTTCTCTGTGTACAAGTACTCTGGCAAGAATTATAAAAACCTCAAAAGCTCTAGACATTTAAAAACCAAAAACGCCGTAATTTTTTATTTCTTCTTTCCCTGTGTTAGAGTACTTTGGCAAGAATAATAAAAAGCTTAAAAGCTCTAGTCATTATAAAAAAAAATCTGGAATTTTATAAATAATTTTGCCCAAAGACGCTAATTTCACTGATGCTCCTTACTCTTTAATGTTCAGAAATTTAAGAAACTTAAAAGTCTCCACATTCTAATGCCAAGTTTTTCAAAATTTTTATTGACATTGAGTTTCTTTTCTTGCCGTTAATATTTCAATGATCCTTTAAAAGCTCTAATTGTTTACAAAGGCTGAAAACAAATTTGTATTTAGAATCTATGACAACTTTCGAAAGCTTTTTTTTAACTCAGATTAGGTAAATGCCTGTTTTAAAGTTCCAGTTTATTGCTGAAAAACTCAACATCTAATAGAGCTTTCAAAGTACATATAGACAATATGATAGTACAGACTTATAAACTTTAAGTTTTTGGGCATATGTAAAACTTTCAAATTTGCCAAAACTTTCAAGCTTGTCAAAACTTTTAAGTTTGTCAAAACAAACGGTTTTAAGCAACAATAATATACATACATTTATATGTAAAAGTACAAATCTTTCAAAGACATGACAAACACTTCTGCAGCCAATATATCACCATCAACCACGCTAGCTCACCAACAACAACAACTTTCTTGCATATCTCGTCTAACAAAAGCACTTGATTTGTTGTCTGCAAACATATCAATACAAACTATATAAATACTATATACATTTAAATTTATACGAGTACTTATATCGTATATAAGTTTGTATAAATATATAATTTATGTATACAAATATATGTATATATGTGTGTATGTATATATGTATGCATACATATGTTGTATTTCATGACACAAACACTGCACGTACCACTTTACAAACTAGCCGACATAATTCATTTTAAAGTATTTATTTTCACACACTTCCATTCATTTCCTTTTTTTTTCTAATGCATCTCACATAAAATCGCATCGTTTTGACTTTACATTTTTCCATAGCTCCTATAAATATGTATTGCTTTTCAATATCTACTGAGCTTTTCTCATATTTCTGCCTTTCTTAGTGTTTGATATTTTCAGATCTTTCGATATATATACGAGTATTTACATATGTACATATATATTTATGTATCTGCCTATATCGCTTAAGCATAAAATAAGTTTTTGCCTATTTCTCTTTAACTATGCTGTAAAGTTTTTCTTGCATGATTTGTCTAGTATTTTCTTTTTCTGCTTTCAAGCACTTAAATCAAATTATTTTTTTTTTAAATATCATTAGAATAGTAAGAAGCAGTAGTTATTATCAGAGCCTTCTTATCTAAGCAGTGATGCTCACCTGGTAGCCATTTGGATCAATTGTCTTTATTTTTTTTTAAACTAATTTTTTCTTCCAAATTGGTACCTGCTATGTCTCAGGATAGCATGAAAAGTTTATTCGCCACTGAAATGGTTTTATAAATTATGATACGGTATGATATGATAGTGATATAATTAAATTATGATATTTCATAAAATTTTTTCCATTCTTAAATTTTGTAAAAATGTCAAATAACTCTTGTTATTTCTAACTAAATTCGACTCCCGCACACCAAAATATAGCAGAATCGAAAATAAGTGACTAAAACATTGTTAGTCTAAAATGTTTTCGACCAAATAAATCTATTAAATAATTCTCGTTCAATATTTCAATATGCCCCCACAAGTGGTAAATTTCCTCCCACAGACACGAATACAGTCTGAATGGTACAAGCTATTCCAATGTGTAGGTGGATTATCTTTTTCACCATCTCGATTTCTAGCGACGAAGATTGGATCGTCAAACGACAATCGCCTTGATTCTTCATTTGTATTTAACTGAAAACTGACTTTTAGCGGATTCTGTTGCAGGTCTCACATGGCAAAATTATTATTCGCTGTGATTTTCGTTATTTGTGAAGTGGTAACGGTCGAGAGGTTATGTCAGCTGTATTTGAACTCGGGATATCGCAATGCATATGTATTGAACGACAAACACACGATGACACACGTTTAAATGAGGGCCTCCTCTCCATAATGCTTTAATAAACTGAGCTGAACTTCAGAACGTTTTATAAAAGTAAAGCTCTCCATAGTGCCCTACATATTGTACCAAAAATATATTTATAATGTTGAAATATTAATTTTTTTCACCTTTTTCTATAATTTTCTTAAAAACTCTTAAAAATCATTTTATGTGAATCATCATTTGTTTCCTATTGGGTTAAGTAAATATCTATTCTAGTCAGTAAGTCATTAAGGATTATCAATGATATTTTCTCCGCGTTGTTCGATGACCTTTTGATAAATTTCAGTGAGCTTCATAATTCCCCGTTAGGGGGAACCAGGTTCTAATAAATATTGAAATGGCAGGTTCTAATTTCTGGACAATTCGAATTTGTGAGAGTTCTAATTTGTGAGAGTGTACTGTCACAAACACAAGGTATATTTAACACTACCTTGTTAAATATACCTTGGTTTTCCACAATGCTTACACTGTTCAATTGCCGACAGTACTCAGTCGAATTGATTGTTCGATTCTTTGGAAGGAGTCAAAAATCACCACACCCTTTCAATCCCACCATAGTGAGAGCATAACCTTCCTCTAATGAAGTTCTGCTGTTGAAGTTGTTTGAGGCGAATCATTACGTCCAAGACCAAACCGTTTGTGCACTACATTGTTGTAAATAATCCACATCTCATCTTCAGCTTCTATTAAAAAAGGATCGTTTTCTTCAGGTTTTAACAGCATATCGCAGAGAACTATACGTGCCGTCAAATCAACTTGTTTCAGTTCAAAAGTAAACACTTTTTGAACTGATTTTCAGCATCTTCGCAATCTCCACAGCAAAAGGTTTGAGACTTTTTTTCACAAATTTGATTTCAAATGTGATTCTCAAATCATTTTCAAATCGATAATTAATGTTTAAATTAATATTTGAGTTCAATTTAAGGTTGAATTGAGAATAAATGAGAATTTCTGATCAGTTTGAAAATCAGATTTGAAACAGGTTTGAGATCAATTTGAGAATTTATTATACCTATTTTTCAATTTGAGAATCAAGTCCCCTTTTTGTTGAGAACGCTATCATTCTTAAATCAATCTCAAATCGATATCAAAGGTTTGACATTTGAGAAATATATTTGATATCAAATCATTCTCAAAACATTCTCAAACCTCAATGTTTGCTGAGGTGGGTTTGAATTGATCAATGCCTTTATTTATGCATTTAACCGCCTTCGTGACCGTAGAGGATCTTTGATATTAAAAAAACAAGCGTCAAATTTATCGAACCAGTTTTGACACTGACGTTATTTAAGTGCATTGATGCTCAAACGCGCAGTTAAGTTTTTGTGCTTACACACGTATATAAAGCTCATGCATACAAAAAATCACCCCAGTTCGCTCTGGCATTTCAAACAGTGTGAACTGCGTTGCTTAGTTTATTTCCATGCAAGCAAAAAATGAATGAACTATGAAATATGATTTAAGTCAAGTAAAATATTTTTGACGTAGAATACGTCATTCTCGGAGGTAAGTAGGGTGGTTGATAGTGATCAGGTGTTGGTATTTATGTATATAACTTTTTGAGCCTTTGGTGGGCCTAAAGTACTGATCGTACAATGTTGATGTTAGCACTTGTTGGTCTGCTTGATCCTCAATGCGACAAAAATTCATGTTAGAACTCTCTAACTTATATAAATTTTACACAATTACATAAAATATAAAGCCAACATTTTATGTTTTTGTTTGCTTAAACTTGCTACCTATTTATCGACAGTTTCCGGTTTTATCGACAAAACCATAAAATTTGTATGGGAGCCCCCCTAAGGAGTGGTCGGAGGGAATAGGTGTCAAAGGCAAAAATGTTCCTTTTGCAAAAGTAATGGGGGTCGGTCATACATATTAACCCTCTCCGGCACTCTCTTAAAGGTCATATGCTCAGGTGTATGGAATAAATAAACAAAAACCATAAAATTTGTATGGGAGCCCCCCTAAGGAGTGGTCGGAGAGAATAGGTGTCAAAGGCAAAAATATTCCTTTTGCAAAAGTAATGGGGGTCGGTCATACATATTAACCCTCTCTGGTACTCTTTTAAAGGTCATATGCTCAGGTGTATGGAATAAATATTTTGCTAAATAGTTTTTAAAAAAGATGTCATCAAAAGCGAATTGACTAATTCTACGTCTTGTGTTACGACATAGTACTGTATCTTTTTTATAATGAATGCTTTTAATGAAGCGCAATGATTGCTTTCCTAAAAAGGCATTAGAGAAAAGCTCTTATAATTACATATACGAATATATTTATTAAAAGGTATGTTATGATAACATAAGATTCATTAAAAGATATGCTATGATAACATAATATTATTTAAAAGGTATGTTATGATAGCATCAAGAATGATAGAAACAAGATTATGCGTTCGACAAATGTGAGAGAGCGACCATGACGTCACCCAGCGCTATTGTCAGACTTTGGAATAATTTTACTTTGGGGGAGAAATTTTTTTTTTCTTATTCTTATAATATATATATGGACCTCCTTAACCCATTGGTGTTATAAAATTTTGTCAGTCTCGAATGATTTAGTAGATAAAAATTGTGATAATTGAAAAAATTTATATTTTTTCGTATACTAAAATATCCATATGTTTATACAGAAGAGTAGTTATGTTTACTTTACTTTTCCACACTTTACTTTTCAATTTCGTCGATTTGGCTAAGCGATCGCACATTTGCATTCGATTTTGTTAAGCAGAAGCACTGCGAGACGTCATTAACTCAATTGAGAAAGGTAGCATTAGATAACAGGACTGCGGAACGCATAATCTTGTTTCTATCATTCTTGTGATAGCATAAGATTCATTCAAGGCTAAAACATTTAAAAGTTTCACTTGTGTTTAATAAGAAATTTAAAAATCGATGAACAGTGCAACTGAGGGCTTACACAACTGATTTCTCTCAGTGAACAAACTTAAAGCTCTATAACACAGACGCAAAAATGTCTATAGTATGTTGTAGAATGTGCACCAATGGTCTAGATTCACTTTTGTATTTCATAGCAACACGATGCAAGTTTTTACTTTAGTAATTATATATTTCGATAAAATGTAATTCCTGCAGATACAGTTGAATTGTGACTTCAAAACAATTCTTTTGTGAACATACATTTTTTGGCATTTAAACTTTTTATTATATAAAACCAGAATTTTGTGTATGCAAGTTCAAGTTATTACAAATTTCTATTTTTTAAACGACCTTAATAGGGAGTTTTGAGTTTTTTCTTTCAGAATCTAGCATAATAATGCATTAAAACTGCAAGACTCGTTTATTTTTTAATGTATAAAAAAATCTGGCTTATCCTTTTCTTTAAATTACTTTTTTTTTTTCTTTAAATACTTTTTTCTTCAAGGATTTTGAATTGGCATATAATCTCCAGTAGTAAAACTTGTAATTTTTTCAGTATTTTTCATACCATTTTTGATGATCAAATTTCAAATTTCGCAAAATTCAAGAATTATATCAAAACTTGAAGCCAATATTTTGAGAAGCTTTCCAATTAATTCTGAAAAATCGAATTAAAATTTTGAAAAAAAAAATGGATGAGTTCATCTTAATTGATGAAATAAACTTAAATGTTATTAAACTTATGTTAAAGAAAAACTTATGTTAAGGAAAGCATTTTATAATAAATCTATGATTTTATGGGAAAATAAATAAATTTGCCGTTAAATTTTTGTGTTTTTGTGTAAGCCTCCTGAGCTTTGTTTGAAATTAGACCAGTGGTGCTCACTACATGGTTTCCCATAGCCCGCGGGCATCGTGTGTTGTTGAGCTTTTGCACGCGAAGTAGCAATCGGCTCGCTGTGTTTGCACACTGCGTAAAAGTTTGTTTTTTCTGCTGTGCTTTGAATTTCAGTCAGTATGCTTTGAGCGTTCATGTGGTGTGGGAGTTGCTCGCTGTTTTATTAATGAATGCACATAAATATTTTGCAATGTTTCAAGAAAAACATTAACACATTCTATTCTTCACTTTTACCTTTTTTGATGTTTTCTATGTTAAAATAGCGAAATACAAACACAAAAATAAAAGGAATATATTGAAAATCAAACACTCGAAAAGATTTCCTTGCACCAAATGTTGTGAGAGCTTTTAACAACTTCTTGTTTCAGTGTAAAGCTGTGCATTCGGGTAGCTCTCTTTGTTGTTGTTTGAACCGTGCGTTGATCATCACTGAATTAGACTCTTTATATATCTGTGGCTTATGGAAAATGCTTTTAAGCTTCTATTCTGGCACTATTTTAATTTGTTAGAGCTAAAAACTTAAACATAAAATGCAAACAAATGTCACATAAAAATAACTAATATCCAAATATATCTAAATTGCCATCTGAACATATGGCAGCATGATGAAATGAGCTTATTTATTTCTCAAATCACCATTTTTGGAAAAAACTTTCATATGTATTTGGCAAAATTCTTAATTAAAAATCAAACTTTGGCCAAATGTTGCCAACAGCAATTCAAAATTTCAATGTTGGTTATCAGCAAAAATACAGTTGCAATTACAGACAAGCGCACACAAAAGACATCAACAGACCCAAACACAATCACACACACACTAACACTGCTCTGAAAGTTATTTAATATTTGATATTTGAATGACAGGTTGTCGTGCACAGGATTTTGCATTTTGAAAATGTCCTGTCACTTCAAAGCGTACAGCAATCACATTGTAACAGTATGTGTGGCATTTAAGGGCGTATTCGTGTGTGTATGTGTGTGTGTGTGTGTAAATGCTATTTGCACTATAATTACACTGACACAGATGAACAACATTTGTTGTATTGTATAAATAACGCAAAATAGTGCATTTGTTCGAAAACCAATAACAACACTGCAACGCTATGCAATTGCATGACACACATGTTGCACTTGTTACATTGACATACATACAAACATATTTATAGCTTGACATACATACATCAAAATAGCAGCAAACAACTAGAGTGACATAATTACACATTGGATTTAATTAAATTTAATTTAATTCAATTAAATGTCATTCTAGTGCTTTATGCACTAAATGCCCCTGACTCGCTCACACGCGGACCTCTTAAAAATTGGCAAAAACAATAACAACAGCAAGCTACCAGCAGCATTTCAGTTTTCAAGTTTTTGTGTAGGCGCCACTTATAAGCACCTAGAGCCAAACTTATTTACTGCGGTTTTAATGTCAGCCCTTATTTCATATAATTAAAGCTAACATCATTTTGTTACATTCAGCGCAAAGCTCTTTTTGTGCTTGCGAAACAGTTGAAAATTTTTGATTGGGTGCTGTATTAAGCTATTTATTGACTGAAATTGAGTAGAAATCATCGTTTTAACTGTTGTGTCCTCATTTAATTGGCAATAGCACTAAATATTTATTGTTTGCCAATCATGTAATTAATATTGAGCTTTAAGCTCCTTGAAGTGTGAAGTATTGTGAATTTTATGCAGAATATTTTAGATAAAAGGATATGTTCGTTCATTATAGTTTTGTTTATAATTTTTGCTGAGAGCTTTATGCACAAGAATTTACTGCTGAAGCTTTAAAACACGTTAATGGCAGTTGGGTCGGAGGCATTTTTTTTAAAGAACTCTGTACTTGCATTTTTTTTTTTTGTGAACTTTTTGTTTTTGTTTTTTTTTAATGCCTTAGTGTTCTTCAATTGTTACAAGGGCAGCGATCAAAAAGCTTTATTTATTTTTATGTCTTTCATTTGTAACAGGTTTTAAAAAGTTTTATATACTTAAATGTCATGCATTTGTTGCAATAAAAGCTTTCAAAAAGCTTTATTGTATCTCTAAATATTTCATTTCACCAATTATTCAAAATCAATGCTCACAACTAAAAGCTTTTTATTCATTTTTGCTTAGAGCATTGGTGGGCATTCTTACACAGCCGCAATCTTGGCGTTTATGTGTATTTGTGCATTCAAAAGCTTTCCAATGTTAAAACAGTGTGTAAAAAGCTTTAACAGCGGACGTGTGAAGCTCTAGCAGCGTACGTGTGGCGGCAGAGAAAGCTCTTTGCCCACGAGCGACAGAATGCCCGACATTGGTTTAGAGCTCAAAATCGTTTCTCTGTTTTATTTTTAATTTTGCACAAGATTTTTCAATAATATCCTCAGGATTGTCTAAATTTAAAAGACATTTGAAGAAATAAATAAATAACAGCACGAAAATTTTTTGATTGGGATCCTAACGGGTTAAGCAGCCAAAATACATACTGCAAAACTTTCAGCTTACTATTTAAAAAATGAAAAGAAATTAAAATTAATGAGAACTAAAGCGGTTGGATTCGATTTAAAAGTGTCTCTAAAGTTATCTTAAAAGCTTAAATCGAACATTTTCTTCATGGTTTGCTTAAATGGACACACTGAAGATGAGTTTTTTTAACTTGGAGCTGAAACTACACAAAATCTAAATAATTTCACTTCCACAAATAAATCAGCTTTTAAAGCTTTTTTGTAATTTCTTTCTTTATAATCTCAAAATCATTTCTGTTCTTTTCTTGGATTTTTAACACCTTTTTTCTGTAAAATACTTGGTGTTGCCTGAGTTAAAAAAAAACTCAAAGTCTTAAAGGGTTAAGCAATGTAAATGCCACAAATCTTAAAGCTTTAAAACAAAAAATCACTAATAAATAAAACTATATAAAACTGAATAAAAATTAATGTACTTAGCTAAGATATTATACTTTCTTTAAAGCTTTCTGAAAAGCTTTTTGTGACTTTATGTTTCATTATTGGCTTAAATGCACACATTGAAGACAACTTGGCTTTATTTTGATTTAAATTATGATACAACCGTTTGAAGTACTAGAAGCTTTTCGTTAAATTTAACTACAAAGCTCCCTGAGACGTCTATTTTAACTTCCTACTTCAGAACAAGCTTTATTTTGCATAATAACAACAATAACTTTAACTCATATTAAAACAACATTTTCTTATTTTGATGACTTAAGTCTCTTTTAAGCTCCTTTTAAGCTTTTTTCAACTTTTTGCATCATGAAAAGTCATAGGAATATTGTTCGAGATTCTTTGAATTCGTTGGGATAAAATAAAAGTTAAGTCAACAAAAACTATATGTTTAAAATTTTTGTTGAAAGCTTATCCAAAAGCTTAAATTTACTTTCTCTTTCATGGTGAACTTTAATTAAGAGATCTTTTATAACTTCTTTTAAAAAAAGAAAAATACATAGTTATCTTAATGTCACCTTTGTAGCTTTCAAGCTCGTTGAAAAAGCTTTTGTCAACTTTGATATCTTTATAGAACTTTAGTCGGCATATTTAAAATCCTTTCAATTATTTCAATTGAGACAACAAAAGTAACCTCATACCTAAATTGATTACAAAGCTCCATTAAAAGCTTTTATTTACTATTTTCTTCCATTTAAATTTTACTCAAAATATTGTGTTGGTTTTGAATGAATTTAATTATAAACTTCATTCAATTATTTCCACTTAAAGCGTTTCCACTTAAATTTTCTGCAAAATTCGTCAACTTTTCTCATTAGCTTTAATCGAATTTCTTCTTCAAACGGGCTTTCCTAGGCATACTAAGAGGGCTTTAAATAAATTTTCATTAAAAAGCTTTCATCATATTTTTCATATTTTTATTCAAACATTATTTTTATGTTAATTTAAGGAAAGCTTTCATGTAGGTTAGACAAAAGCTAGCTTTCTGTAAGTTTGTTCGGCAGTCTTCTTAAATTCTTGCATGCTCTTATTTAAGCTTATTAATTATTTGAAAGCTTTCCTGCATATTTTTTTATAAGGATTTAATAGAAAACTTTGCAATTCATGCTAACTTTTCTACGAAAAAACAGTTTTAAGCTTCTGGCGCTCATTTTCCTTTTAATAGAATATTAAAAAATAAAAGCATTTATTTTTTACTTCAAAGCAAAATTCAACTTGTTTGATATGTTTTTTGAGCTTTTACAGCTGTAACAGCTTATTTATTTTTAACTGCTTAAGTTTTCAAACGTTTTTTTTTCGTATTTCCTCATCTTCGCCTAGCATCCTCTAGGCTACGCACATGTTGAATAAATTCATACAATTTAACATGATTTCCTTTGGCTATTTTTTTTTTGCTAATTTTTATTCTATTCATACTTTGCTACATTCGACATCAGGTGCCGCCCACTAATCAAACAAAACTCGAGGGCGAGAAGGTGATATTTTCATGCGAAGCTAAAGCTATGCCTGGCAATGTTACTGTTAGATGGTTTCGCGAGGGCGCCCCCGTGCGGGAGGTGGCTTCATTAGAGACGCGTGTCACTATACGCAAGGATGGCTCGTTGATCATCAATCCGGTTAGCGCTGACGATTCGGGACAGTATTTGTGCGAGGTGACGAATGGCATCGGGGATCCGCAGAGTGCTTCGGCCTATTTGAATATTGAGTGTAAGTTAAATGGATGAGCTTTTAAAAGCTTTTGCACTCTTTAACATTTATTTCATATTTGATAAAAATATTCTTTTCTAATGTACTGCACATGTTTGCTTAATTTTCCAAAGATCCTGCCAAAGTGACCTTCACTCCCACTGTACAATATCTGCCCTTCCGTCTCGCCGGCGTTGTGCAGTGCTACATCAAGTCGAGCCCGCAATTGCAGTATGTCACTTGGACCAAGGACAAACGTCTGCTCGAACCATATCAGATGAAGGACATCGTCGTCATGTCAAACGGTTCGCTGCTCTTCACACGCGTCAATGAAGATCATCAGGGCCGCTACACCTGCACGCCGTACAATGCGCAGGGCACACAAGGCTCATCGGGCCCCATGGAGGTGCTAGTGCGCAAGCCGCCCACATTCACCGTCGAACCCGAGTCGCTGTATCAGCGCAAAGTGGGCGACAGCGTCGAAATGCACTGTGATGCCATTGAGGCGGAGGGCACACAGCGCCCTACCATCAAGTGGCAACGTCAAGATGGAGTACAACTCGCCGAGTCGCAACGTAATCGCATCAAAATCAATGGCGGCAACATCACCATCGAGAGTCTGCGACGCGAGGACTTCGGCTACTATCAGTGCGTTGTTTCAAACGAGGTGGCCACACTGATGTCAGCTTCACAGCTGGTTATTGAGGGTACACAGCCGCACGCCCCATACAACATAACCGGCAAGGCGACCGAATCATCGATTACGCTGCAATGGATGCCCGGCTACAGTGGCGGCTCCGAGTACAAGCAGGACTACACGATCTGGTATCGTGAAGCTGGTGTCAGCGATTGGCAGACAATTTCGGTGACACCATCGGGTAGCACGCAGGTCACCATCAATGGTCTGGCCTCGGCAACAACGTACGAGTTTCAGGTCGTGGGCCGCAACGTGCTAGGCGATGGCATGATGAGCAAAGTTATGACCGTGCGTACACTGGGTAAGTCACAAGCTTTCGTTACTATTCGTAGATATGCACCAAGTCGGCTTTGGAAGCCTTTAACGGAGAATAATTCAAAGTACGCAAAAACTTTTAAGCAAAGATAATAAAAAATTCTTTGTTTACAAAAACTCTTTTTAATGAAAAAGCTCTCTCTTAGCTTTATCAAGTTAACGTTGAGCTTATAAAACTTAAGAACCCAAAAGCAACATGATTTTTAAACTTAAAAGCCCATAATTAATATAACTCAAATGTTTTTTACAGCTTTTGTGGCCATTTTTTTTTTTTTATTTTTTTAAATTCAAATTCACTTTAAGAAAGCTTTTTGAAAAGTAAGTTTCTCTTCAAATAAATATGTGTTGAATAGATACTTTGTTTTGATAATAATTATTTTAGTTATTATAAGTTGTTTCCCACACATATTTTAATGAAATTTTTGAGATTAAAAGCTTAGATTAAAAGTTTATATTAATTAAATAAAAGGTTTTTAATAAATATAAACATAACCACATTCTTTTTCAATTAACTTAATAATTATAAATATTTTACAGCTCTTGAAATTGAACAAGCTTTTTGTTTGTGTTCTTTAAAGCTCAAATGCTTATTTTGTTCACAAAATTTAGAAAGCTCTGCGTAAAAAAAGCTTTTTTTGTATAATTAAAGTTCTGAATGATATGCAAAAATATTAAATTGCTTTAAAAGCTTAAAAGTTAAAAAAATTATTTATCGAACAGCTTTTTAATCATTTTATAATTAAAACTTCTTTAAAAAAGTCTCTACAAAAACAAAGCAAACAAAATTTGCGTTAAAAAAAGCTTTTTATTTAATATTTCCGAAATAAGTTATATATCCTTGAAGTTGAGTTAAAATAACTTATTTCGAACAAACAGCCCGAAAAGGTAACTGTTTCGCATTTGAATAGACTTAAAAGCTTTACAGCTTTATATGCAACTAATAATCGACTAAAATGCGCTTTTTTGATTTGAGAATGTTTTGTTAATATATCGATACTAATACAGTAAAAAAATTTTCGTAAACCCCTTTTTTAATAAAAAGAACTTTTTAATATTTTTTGCACAAGCAAACCTTTTCACAATTATATTTTTTTCCGTATTTGATTACAGTACGAAACAATTTTTATCGAAAAAACTAAAAAATGCTTTATTGCTTTCTTAAGCTTTTTTGAGATGAAATATTTTTGATAGTTTATACATCAAAATATCAGCCTCAATTTTTGTTTTGTAAAAAATTATCCTACTTTGAGTCTATCGGAAAAGCTCTTAAGCTTATTTTATAATACAAATAATATAATATATAATTGTTTGGGTGTTCAAGATAACACAGAAATAATTTAATGAAAAAAAGCAAGCACTCAAGGAAAAAAGTTCGTTTAAAAAAGCTTTTATAGCTTTTCCTAGTAAAAATTAGTTTTCGTTTAAAAACGCTGTTCATAAACATGAAGTTGCATTTTTAACTACAATTTTCTAAATTTGAATGTATTGTAAAAGCTTAAAAGCTTACTTCGAAAAAATTTATGTCATAAATAATTCATAAATAGTAAGTTCAAATTAATAAAAATATGTTATTAATAATTCATAAATAGTTAGTTCAAATTAATAAAAATACTTTGAAGTGAAGAAAAAAGAAAGAAAAAATTATTTTCAAAAAAAAGCTCTTATAATAACTGTGTATCTCATGATCAACACTTAATATACGTACGAATTTAACACTATTTCTGAATTTTAGTTTTAGAAATACAAATGCCTTGCAAGAGCTTTAAAGCTCACTATTAAAAAAAAAATATTTTAAAAACTTGAGTAAATGGTAAAGATTTTTCAAAATAGTTCTTAAAGATAGAAATTATGAAAAAGCTTTTTGCTATAAAAATGCTTTTGACTAAAATGCTCAATACAATAACAATAATGTGTCTCGTTATATGCTTTTAATAACTCAAACTGCGTTTTTAAGCTCCACTTAGAAGCTTTAAAGCTATTTTTGCTATGCTTTGAATTATTCTCCAACAAAGTACTTGACTAATAATTACTTTCAGCTACTAACCAAAAATACCTCTATATTTCTTCTCTCTCTTTTAATTCTTCTTCTTATACTTGTGCTTGTTCTTGTACTTTGAAAACAAATGATAAAAAAACAATTGTGTTTCAAAATTCTATAGAAGATGCGCCAGCAGCGCCACGTAATGTCAAAGCTGCAACACAACCGCCCGATCATGTTTTTCAACTGATGCCTGACGAAGCTGGTAAGACGTAGAAATCATGAAAGGATTTCGTGTGCTTCATTGTTGCCCCCAAACATATAAGTAGAGGCATACATACATACATAAATACATTCCTACATGCATACATACATACCTACATACATACATACGTGTATGCCACATTGTTTGTGGCAAAGAAAACATTTTAATTTTGTTTAATGACTTGTTAAATTAACAAAAGCTTTTAGCAACTTCTGGCAGGCTTGTCTTTTAATGTTTGGCTGTTGAATGGTGTTGTTGTTGAATTTTTTTTTATTTTTTATTTAAATTGTCATTAACCAGTACATAGTGGATAGAAAATAATTTGTAGGAATTTATTGGATCAAATTTTAGACAAAGCCCAAAATATCTGAGAAGACATAAAGGCATTTAGACATCCAACTAAAAGCTTTATAGAGGGGAAAATATGTGTTGCAGTTGTTTGAGGAAAAAAGCTTTTTTTATTAATATCAAAAAAAAAGTTTGCATAACTTAATCAAATCATCATTAACGTCATTTTCCTAAAGCTTTTCAACAAAAATCACCTAGGTCATAGTGAGCTTTTAATAACTTTAAGCTTTTCGTTTATTTTTTCTGGGTAGGTTCAACTTTTTTGAGAAACTGATGAGGCTTTAATGAATATATTATAGGACAAAGAAAATATGAATTGTAAACTCTCCGTGCCGTAAGCTTTTTAAAAGCTTTAAATTTATATTTTATGTGTGACGTTGTATCATATCCCTGAAAAATAGCCATTTTTTTGAGTTGGAGCGTCTTAAAACTCCGTCATTATTGATCAAATTCAGGCCTGTACAGTGTACACCACTTCAATATTAACCGCAAGCCTCAATTAGATGAAAATTAAGAACAGCCAATTTTGATATCAACAGTTTTATGAGTGCAATGCAAGGTTTTAATAATTAAATTTAATTAAAACAACCTGTTTGATTGGCTTGATGCTTGAAGTTCAACTTGCAATCATTTTTTTTTTTTTCGTTCACAAATCCATGTCCTTCCCATTCCTGCCTTTGCCAAAAACGTAAGCGCTGCCTTATCACGCCAACATCTGGGGCAATTTTGCAATAAAACTGAATTTGCAACCTGGCAGGCCACCCAGGCAAAGGCAGTCGTTATTTTTTAAACGCCTGACAGCATGATAATGTGTTGTTTTTGCCCGGTTTTGTTTTATTTGTTGTTGCTGTATGGCTTCTGCAACTGCTGCTGCTGCTACTTCCTTCATTGCTTGCTTCTGACGTTTTAATCGTGCATGCATAACGTAATCACTGCATATGTGGCTGACTTTTGCGTGCGTGTGTGTGTTTGCATGTGTTTGTGTATGTGTTATCCTTGCGTATCCTTGGATGAGCCAAAAACAACACCGACGACGAACGAACAACACGCAAAACGGGTGTTCCTATAGCTACTGTTGCTGTTGCCTTTGCTATTTGTTGTTTTTTTTTTTTGGGTTTTGGGCGGGTGTTCCTTTGTTGTTGTTTTACTGCGTGAGCAAAACCATGTCAAGGCTCTGTGGGTTTTTCAAAATGCTGGGCATGAATGTGTGCCGCACTGTGGCCTAAATTAGCTGTTTACAATTAATTTCGCTTTTTCGTCACACGAAATGAATTGCGCACTAAAAGCTTTCATCAAAGCTTTTTGGCATTTTCATTTCGTTCTGTATGGAGGAGAGCATTATTGATGTTTTAAGGAAGCAAACTTCCGGTAAGGGTGTGAAAAGCCTAAATGAGCTTTTTTTTGCAAAGTTAAACTAATTTAAGTGGATTTGTTTTTAATGCAAATAAAATACCGGTTTACCTTAATAAATCGTTTAAAACTCGTTTCAAAAGCTTTTTATTTTTAATTCTGAAATTGCTAGCGTTGATTTATAAGGCTTTTGCAAGAACTTAAAAGTTCATTTTTATAATTTCATGTTTTAAATATTTATATGTATTTATTGTTGATATTTTTTTATAAGGTTTTCATATTTCTGTTTTGGTCTTTATGACTCTTTATGGCTCATGGTGGAAGAGCTTTTACATACAAAGTTTTAAAATTTAAAAAAAAAATATGTTTTTCTTTTAACTTAACTCGGGTCTCCAAACTATTCAAAATTATTTAAGTTCAGTAAGATAAAGCATATTCTTTAAATAGAAGCGCTTCTCTTCTTCACTCAAAGCTTCTATGTTAACTTTTATTTATGAACTCGAGATTTCAAGAAAAACGCTTTGGGTTACATATGTAATATTTAAAAATGAATACTAATTTAAAAATTTAAATTTAAAAAAAAAATTTTACATTTACAATTAGCTTTTTAAGCAGATATAATCCTAAGGTGACATACTTTGAAAATAGCTGTAGTCAGAGTATTTGTTTTAAAAGTTAAATTGGGTAAAAAGTAGATTTATTTCAATAAAACTTGTTTACTTTTAATGTCTTAAAGCTTTTCATGTCTTAGGTGAGCTTTTATCTAAAAAGAATTTCTATTTAAAAATTCCTCTTTTTTTATTATGGCTGCTTTATTTAGTATTACATACTTTTATTAAAACACTCCTTGATTTGGGACTAAAATTTTTGTAGAGTTATACGACTTTGAAAATTAATAAATATTTCAACACATTATTTTTTTTTAGTAAAATTGTATTTAGCCTCTTAAATTTTAATGAATTCAGTTTTCTTACCTCTTACATATGTCAGATATCTTTTAGAAGCTTTTATCAAAAAAGATCTTCTATTTCAAAATTAGTGTACTAAGATTTTTCTCCTTTTTTTTTGGAGCAGAGTAAATGAGACAAATGCTCTCACGACAAGGCTTACCTGAAAGCTTCTTGAAAATCATTTTCTTAACAAAAGCTTTCACATAAATAAACTTTCAAAAAGTTTTGCTGTGACATTTTTTTAAGCTTAATTGTGTGAAAAAAAAATCAATATCAAAGCCCAAATTAAAGCTGTTTTTGAAAAAAGTTCACTAAACAAACATTTTTTAAAAGCGAATTTATACAAATATAGCCGATTTTTCATTTGAAATCAAATACACGTATTTGCTTTAAAAAGCTTTAAGACTTCTCTTAATTAAGAAAATTTTTTATTACATTCTACTTAAATTTAAACTTTTAATATTTGCTAAGCATTCGCTTCAATTTTTTTTTTAAGCTTATTTTAAAGCTTTTCATGCATGATGGATTATATGAAAATTTATATTAACTTGTATGCGAAAAAAACATGTATTATTATTATTTTTTTTTTTTTGTTTTTTATCATTCGATTAAAGCTTTCCAAAAGGATTATATTAGCTTTTAATTTTAAATTAAACATTAGAGATTTAATTTCATACTTCCTTTATATAGAAATTTCTGCTTAAAATTCGGTAAAACCTTCATAATAATCTGTTATAATTCAGACATTTAACATTTTCCAAGCTTGCACTTAAGTAAATTTCCTGGTATGAAAGCTTTATAAAAAATCTTTCCATACAAAAATATTTTGAAAGGCTTAAGTTAATTATAAACTTTTTATTTCTTATCTTATCTTTTTATCTTTGATAAGCTATTCTTATCTTATCTTGTAGCGAGTTTTTTCTTTTAAAAGCTTTTGAAAAGTGCTATTATAAAGAGTGCATCAACAAGAGGTGTAGGATTTATTTTTTGCATGAAACGAACAATGGTTGGATGCCTCTGGATTTTTTATTGTATTATACAGAAGGCATATGGGAATTATGTGCCCATTAACATAACTTTCAAATGGTCACCTTGGCTTAGGTTAAAAATCTCAACTCTTTTTTCGAAGTTTTCGATCACTTTTTCGCATAATTGAGACTCTTTTTCGGAGACTTCATTGTTCGCTTTGTGAGTTGGAATTGTTTGCGGTTGGTTAGCCTAGACCTTAACTTTACCAATCTACGGTAAATTTTCCGCTTTTATAAATGACAAATGTCAACATTTGACTATTGTTAAGCGATCAACTGTGAAATAATTCACTTTTGTAACTCTACACCTCTTGTTGATACACTCTTTAGTTAATGAAACTAAAAATTTTGTTTATTTTATAAATTCTTCGAAAGCTTTGAGTTCTATTATTTTGTTTTGTGAGTGTCATAATCTAACAACCATTCGAAACAATATCTTTGGAAATAACCTACCAACAAGTTACCTCAGTAACGTAACTCCTATAAATATTATTTTGATTGAAAAATACATTAAATCCTGCAAATTAAACGAATTTATATAGAATATATGCACATTCTTAAAAAAACTTATATCTACTTTTTTATATTTAAGTCGAGCTGAAGGCCCTGGCAGCTATTGCTCTCCTATTTAGTTGTAAGATTTTATATTTTATGATTAACAATAATAAATAAATAAATAAAAAATAAATATTATTTTGTTTAAACAATTAACTTAAACAAAACATATTAAATCTTAAATCAAATGAATCGAAATAATAAAGTCGAATAAAATCTTTCTTTAAGCTTATAAGGGCTTACTTTAAAAAAATTTAACTAGACTTAATAAATTTTTTTTATTTAAGAAATATTTTATTACTTTTCTTTTTTTTTCGTTTTTTTTTTTTTTGTTTTTTGTAACTTTTAAGAACTCCAGCTTTATCTATGAGCAATTCCTAGAACATTAGTTAAATATTTTTTTTTAATTTTCTTAACAAAAGCTTTTTGAGCTGCTTTTAAAATAACAACTGAAAGCTTCTTGAAGAACTATGCTGAATAGTTCAAAAACTTGCCTGTATTATGACTAAATTTTAGCAATCATTCAACCCACAGTGCATTGGAAAACAAAACACACCCAAACACACACACACACTTACAAAGACGCGCTCATACGTTGCGGCATTTAAGTCAATTAATGCTCACGCAGTAACCGCTTCGAACTGCTGTTGATTGCGTTGCTTTGTGTGGGCTTCAAATGCGCGATTTTCTTTATGATTTTCATACGTTATGTGCTTATTTTTTTTTTTTTTTTTGTTGTTGCTTTTCCATTTTGCCAACTGCCAACTAAAAGTATTCATATGCAGGATGCGTGCGCGTAATCAGGCATGAGCACGCAAATGCGTTTGTGGCACAAAGGCCAAAGGAAGCTCATGAACGCACACATTTGCACACAAACTCACACACACTTACAAACAGACTTACAACCTGCTGAAGCACTTTACGTTTATCCTGCGTTAGTTGGTTGTTTATGTTTTCGTTTTTTTTTTTCTTGATGCTCACATATTTTCAGCTTTTGTTTTTCAGCCTTTCAATTTATGCCTAAAAGCACACACACTTTATTTTATTTTGCACAATATTTTTACTTTGTTTCTTTGGGTTTTTTTGTGTTGTTGTTTTAACAATTTGTTTGTAGTTAGTTGTTTTATCGTTTGCGTTTTCATTTTTATCATCAATATTTTTGTTTTTGTTTTCTTTGTTCTTGTTTATTTGCAGACCTTTTAGCATATTTTGACATTTATTTTCATACCGATTCGAATGGATCGCTTGTTTACTCCCCGCCTAAGTTAAGGCTAAAAGGTATTTAGTTCATTTTTTTCTTAACATATGATTTTATAATTCTTCATATACTACTTACATAACTACTACTACAGAAGGTGCAGTATGCTCCATGCTCAAAAGTTATTGAATTTTTAATGTGTCATAAATTTCTAGCTTATAATTTAATAAAAAAACTTTAAATATACGAGGCTATTTATTTGTTAGCAATTTCATGTCCTTGAAGTAAATTTAAACCCATTTGCTTTGACTCTCGTGTTTCATAATTTGCACCACTTCAACCCTCCTTACCCTTGAGCGCTGTATAGCTCACTCCATAGCCACGTCAGCTGTATTTTATTTCTTAAGCATTTTATGCGGCGCTTGCATGTCCTTTGGTAGTAAGCAGCTACCTTTGTTCTTGCATGTCCTTTTCAGTCGCAATGTTTCCCTTTTTTAATGCCATAAATTAAAGTATTATTATTATAATTTTTTCTTTTTTTCTGGTTTTATTTTTTTTTTGTTGCCACAACATTTCTGACATTTGCTGTTGTAACACTGTCTGTTATTTTCATGTTTCCACTTGTGTTGCATGTCGTGTCCTTCTTTTTAATGGCGCTTTAGCAACGCTTGGCATTTTCTGTGTTTTCTTTTTTTTTTTTTTTGTTTTTATTTGAACAAGCATTTTATGCAAATTTACATTAAACAGCACTTGTTCGGTTTTCGTTGTAGTCACCTGCATATTTAATTATATGACTTACCTCAATGATTGTCGAGTGGAATTTATTGATTGAATACAATAAATCAATAAAATTGTTTGACCTAGTTATTGTTTTAATGGCTTTTAATTTAATATCTTAAAAAGGACTCAACTTTTGCTGTTTTTATGGCATTTAGTGTTTCAGCTTTGAAACTTTCCGAAAGTTCTTCATGCTCAAGCTTAAATATATGGAATGATAACGCAGTCATTAAAAGTCTTCAAAAGCTTTTAAAGTTAAACTTTGTTTTAAAACCCTTTTATTACTCCCTGATAATGGTCCTTAAAATTTTTTATTCTTTTTTTATATATATATATATATATGTATGGCAGTGAATTATCTCCTATCTAAAAGCTTCACTCAGCTTCAAAATTTTTTGAAAATTTTCTTAAGATCTCATTAATACTTAACTCTATGAATGAGGGGACACTCACCCTTGACTGTGTCCTTAAAAGCACTCAAAAAAGATTTTCGCAACTAAAGTTTTAGAAGTAAAATTTAGCCTGAAATAGCTGTACAAACCCTCATCTACTCATGTATTTAAAAAACATTTTTTTTTTTCCTAACAAAAAAAACATGCATAAATAAAACCTATTGAAAGGCAGCATTAATGATATTTTAAGGACTCTCATCCTTGATTGGCAAGTTGACGATGATTAAGGACGACAGCGCACAGTGATTATGAATTCATTGCAAAATGACAAAAATGTAGAAAAAAAACAAAACAGAAATATAAAAAAACCTGCATAATTAATGCGAAGAATGCTTAAGAAAATTTTATTTAATGGAAATTAGCATTAAAAAGGATTGCTTCAAACTTATTCTTTGCTGGAGATGTGCAAGGAATACATTAAATATTAAATGAGCGAAGGAAATTTACGAGGCACCCCAGTATTTCAAAACAACAAATGTTATCTCCAAAGCGAATCTGGCTGTTAGAGAGGGAGGGAGAAAGAGATAGAGAGAGAGAGAGAGAGGCACAAAAACAAAATTAACAATAATAATTAAAATTATTTAAAAGCTTTAGGAAATGGTAGCCAAGGCATTTAGACCTTTAGAAATAGAGGAATGCAGAAAATGGAGCACATTAATAATTTAAATTTATATTGTTTTCTTTTTTATTATAACAAATCAAAAAGCTTTTAAGCTGAAGACAGATAGAATCTAAAAGTTGTCTCTTTTGAGCGATGACTGGAGCGATGATTTAGCATTGAAAAAAGCTTTTATGAGGGGTTTGAGTAGAAAATAGCACTTTGGTTTGAATATTGCTCAAAAAGTATGAGAGTGAAGATATGAGAGAGTAATTTTAATATTTAAGTCGTTTTAGCTTTCAAGCACAATAATTTTTTTTTTAATTTAAAACTCTTTCGCTTTAAAATATTCGAAATATAGAACTTGAAAATTAAGCAAATTTTTAGATAAATAAAGCTTTATTTCAATAAAAAAAAAATAATGAATTATCCAAAGCTTTGTCCATCGAAAGCTAAACCAGTTCACCGTCACATTTCAGCCAATTTATGGATTCCTTGCCAAAAAAATCGCTCAGTTTTTAAGACCAGGAACGCATCAAGCCTATTTTATACTTTTAAATGAAATGCAGCTCATTTCAGTGCGGAGGTTCTGTATCTTTATAAACAAGTGGTAGTCAGAAACGCCAAGATCTGTCAAATACGAATAACTTGTTTAGAATTTGCAAAACTTCCAAACGAACTGTTTTCCAATTATTTTCCGATCTAGAAAACCTTTGCAGTCTCGGAAGTCGAGTAGGTAGCGCGCTTGACTGTCACCCCAGAGGTCCCAGGTTCGATTCACGGCCAAGCCATGGTCCTTGGCTTTAACCTTCGGCATTTCTTTCCGCGTTCTAATCAAATGAAATTAAAAATTCATCAATATTTTTGTCTTAAAAGTTGTAGTTGGTGGTAGAGAATCTCTATGCCTTAGAACTAAAATTGACTGAGGTGAAGACATAACACTTGCCTCATATGAAAATCTCATATGAAATCTCAGCTGGAGTTGGAACCTGTCCTCGGATTGGCATCGAGTGGTTCACACACTGTTTACATAAGGCCACGGCCATGACCACCACAAAATGTTCAAAATCCTTAGTTCGAAGGGTATCCTCCCATCAAATACAAAGCATTATCTTGGCACCATGGATATTTGGCGTTCGGTCGGCCGGGCTTAATATACGAGTTATAGTGTTCGGGTATTAGTAATGAATCGAACTTTCGTCGCGAGTGTCATTTAGTTGGAAAAAGTTCTTCTTCTTCTTATACTGTTAAAACTCCAACTCGTAAAACACCAAATTTCCTTACTTTTGGATGAATTTCAATGATTTTAGACTTGGAAATTGAGGCACTGCTCGAGCAACTTCCAATATTTTTGCAAGTTCTTCTGGCGTTTGCACGACTCTTCTTCGAGTTACATCTCTGTTATTCCTCAACTTTGCACTTTTTCACTTGGCCAGGGTCATGAGGTAATTAACAAAGAGATCGCGAATTTTTCACCTTTCTAAAAACTTTTCTACAATTTGTCTCTATTTGTCCCTCTTTGTCAAAACTGTTTGACAATCGCTTGGTATAATAATACAAGGTAGTATTGACAGTTGCTTGGGAAAACATCTCCTGTCAAAAAATATACTCAAAAAGAGAGCTTTCACAATCCGCCATTGAAAACACAAGCAATGTTGAAAACGTTGAATTAAAAAAAAAAACAACAACCTCAGCAGCTGCAGATGCATTTGCACAAACAGTTGTTTTTGACAGGAGATGTTTTCTTGTAGAAGAGAAAATAAACAGTTGTCAATGCTACCTTGTATTATTATACCATGTGACAATCGTAGTGAAATTGTAAACGTCACGTTCACTTTGTTAATTACACCATGGGCCAGGGCATAACTTGACTAATGTGTAAAATCACCATTTCACCATTTACCGCTAACTTCCAAATGCATTTTACTAAATTTACTATCCACCTTTTTGTGTCATTTCAAATAAAGTGAGCTTTTTATCAACGCGTTGAAGTAACTTCTTGACTAACCTTCCTTCGTAAAATTCATTAGCTTTAAGCTCTGCCGCTAATATTAGAAGCTATGTAGAGTTCAGTGCTGACTTTTACCCCAACCTTCTAAAAGTTAACTACATACAGATAGTATTGGTGGTTATTACCTGAACACATTGGTGACGATTGTTAATTTTTTTTTTTTTTGCATGCTCTCATATGGAGAAGAAATTTGTGGTAATGTCGCAACGACATGGTTTGGTTTAGTAGTAATGTGGCAACGACATTTGCAACAATGTTGCAACGACTGTTAACTTTTTTCTACAAGCTTTCTTATAGAGAAGAAATTTGTAGGAATGTCGCAACGACATGGTTTGGTTTGGTGGTAATGTCGTTACGACGATTGCAGCAATGTTGCTGTTGTCGACTTAAATTTACATATTTCTTATTTCAAGAGCGACAGGCATGCAATTTATTAATTTTCTCATGGTTTGATAGCAATTCCTCTCGTCGCTACTACGCTGAATATAATAAAGTGGCCGCTCATATGTGACTACATTTCGCCCTCTTTTCGTCACGTTGTTGTCGTTTGCAATGTGTTCAGGCTTTTACAATTATTTTGGTCTATAATTGTACAGTCTCAAAAACAATATTCATGTATATGTCTTTCAAGAACACTGTCTAAGAAAAAATTAAAATTTCATTGTTTTCAATTTTAATAAAGTTTTTAACCCAGATTCGCATTCAGCGTTGAAAAATACATTGGAAATGAATGATCCATTTATAAATAGGTCTGTGAAAAAAAAACAAGCAGTCTCTTAAATAAAAATGTCACTTTCCATAAAATTAAGCAACCACTGATATTCAATCGACCACAGCTGTAAGTTAAGACCGAGAAGTAAAAACATAGTGTTTTAGTTGAAAGTTTTCAGTAAATTTGAGAAAGCTTTTGCACTCTTTTTTAAAGTCTGTTAAGAATGCAAAAACTTTCAACTTTTTTAAACTTTTAAGTTTTTACACATATGAAACAGAAGTTTTTTTATTATTAAATTGAAAATAAATCTGCTTTTCAAATATTTATCATTTTCTAAACACGCCAAAAACGCCCAAATTTCCCAATAAATTAATTGTACAATCATAGATTTATTTAAAAATGAAACAGGTAAGGTAATTATAAAATAATTTTCTGCCTTTATTTCATTTAATTTTCTTATTTTCCCCCATATATGTATATATCGACAAAAACTTTGATATTGACTTAAATATTCTAAACGTTTCTATTTTTATTTCACTTTTTTTTCTTCTTCTTCTTCTTCAAACATCGCTAGGTCCAAAACCTGGTCCACCACGTAACCTTACTGTTACCGAGGTCTCGAATGGCTTTCTCATCTCATGGCAATCGCCGCTGGAGCGGGCCCATATCGTCAAATTCTATACAATTAAATACCGCACCGATGCCCAATGGAAAACCTTAAATCGCGGTCAAATCCGACCCGAGGAGACGCAGTATTTAGTTAAAAATTTAGTTGGCGGTCGTACGTATTACTTTCGCGTTCTAGCTAACTCGGAAAAAAGCTACGAGTCCAGCGACGAAGTGAAATTTCCGGTACCGGCTCGGGTGAAGCACAAAGCAATTACGGCCGGTGTCGTTGGGGGCATCCTGTTTTTTATTGTTGCGATCATTTTATCGGTTTGTGCCGTAAAAATTTGCAATAAACGTAAACGACGAAAACAGGAAAAAGGTAACAAAAAGAGATACAATTAAAAAAAAAAAAACAATTGAACATTGCAAAACAAAACGATGCCTGGCTTATTAGCCGGGATCGGTGGTGGTTTTGGGGGAGGCATCTGAAGGCTCAAGTGCGGTGTGCCTGTAGGTGTGTTACGACAAAAGCAGCTGTCACTAACTCACAGGCAGGAGCTGACCTCTAGAGAGGCTTAGCCTATGTGTCACTGGCTAAAGTTGTTGTGGTAGCATTAGCGTTCGGCTCTGCCTTGACGCCTGAATGCCTCCCTGTTTGATGGCTTTTAACTAGGATGCTGGTTGCGTATTAATCAAAAATTAACTTAATTGTTATTAATTTGTTTTGAGCATTAAACGCTAACTTAAACGGTTGATTAACATTTGAGTAACAATTGCAACAATGTAAAGTAGTTGATTTCATTTTTATTTTATATATTTTTTTTTTTTTTCTCATTTATATATATTTTAACGTGTACTTTTTTTGTTTTTTTCGTTTATTGGTTTTCTTTTTATTTCTTGACTGGCTACGGTATCTTAACCTCGGTATATATACGTACATATAATTAATATATAATGCATTTTTATGGCCCGCCATGTATTAGTAACCGATACTTGCTCTCTTGGGCACTGATCGCTAGTTAAATAATAACGAATACTCATTTTAATTGATTTTCATAACTTTACTGCATTGACCCTAAAAAATATATCTTTACTTTAAATTTTGACCCTCATGATCCTTTACGGTTGGTGTAAAAGTATGTATCGTGAATGAAAACTTTATAAAATTTGTCTTCCTTTTAAATTTAAGATTTTTCTCTTTTGCTTCATTGACGCTAAAGCATTATTTTGTTTCTTTAATTTTATCTCCAGAGATATTTTTTCGGTTGGTGTTGAATGAATAATGATTTTATTAAATATTTCATTCCTTGGGATTTTTTGTACCAATAATACTTTGATTTTAAATTAAGTTTTGAATTGAAATGATCGCTTTTATTGCATTGACCCCAAAAATATTTTAATTTTTTTTTTTTTTATTAAATAATGATTATTTTTTTGTCATGAATAAGAATTTTGAAGAATTTTTTATTTTTATTTTTTTTTTTTGTTTGTACAATAACCAATCTATTTTTTAATTTGAATAATCTTCTTTGATTGTATTAGCCCGTTAATTTAGTATTATTTAGCTCTTAAATTTTAACTTTTATGATATTTTATTTTCGTTGGTGTGACTGAAAGTGAAGTTCTAATGAGTAATGATTTTATTAAATATTTCCTTTGATTTTAAATTAAGTTTTGAATTGAAATGGTCGCTTTAATTGCATTGACCCTAAAGATATTTTAATATTTTTGTTTTTATCAAATAATGATTTTTTTTTTTTTGTCATGAATAAGAATTTTGAAGACTTTTTTTTTTTTTTTTTTTTTTTTTTTTTTTTTTAATACAATAACCAATCGATTTTTAAATTTGAATAATCTTCTTTTACTGTATTAGCCCCTTTATTTAGTATTATTTAGATCTCAAATTTTAATTTTTATGATATTTTATTTTTGTTGATAAGACTGAAAGGGAAGTTCTTATGAATGCGAATTTTATAATTTTTGTGTTTATGTACAATTTTTTGTTATAATAATTTGTTGATTGGTTTGATGGTCTCAGGCAAATTAAATATTTTTTTTTATTACTCTAGAAATGTAAAGGAAAACAAAAATTTCTTTGTTTTTCGTATTTCGCAAACGATACAAAAGTAATTTTTCATAAAGTATTATTTTTTCGCCAAATGAAAACTTTGAACTATAAATATCCTTTGAATGTATAGTAAAGGGAATTTTACAAGAAAATTTCATTTAATATCAGAAATATTTAAGATCTATTCTCAAGATCCCAAACCATCCTCTGTTCACAGGGGTAGGTAGATTATCATAGTATTTCTAGATATTTAAAAATGTATACTCGTACTTTTCCATTGTGTTCCCTGGTCTACAATCATTTTTCTCAACTCTTCAGTTCAGTCATATTGGAGGTCAAATGCGCTTTCTACCTTTCTCCAATTCTCAAATTCTACTGAAAATTCTACTTTAATCTAAAATTAATTGTGAGATGAATTGTTCAAAATCAATGTATCAAACAGGGGAATGTTTTCCCAATAGAATAATTGACATCTGATGACTTGATCATCCCTATGACAATACAAATGTGATTTTATGGCAAAACTTTTTTTACTCGTATTACAACTATACTCGTACCTTTTAATTTCTGGAAAAAGAACTCAGATAGTTCAAAAATTTCACTTTGATCATCTTTTAATATGTTATAATCTTAACCCTCTGACCGAACAGACTGGCATAATAGAAAATACGTAACCAAACAATTTGATTATGGAAATTGTTGATATCGGGAACACGAAGCTGATGGGTGTTTGTTATTTCGACAAAAACAGAGGAAAATTCAACAAATTTCCGATACTGAATTTAACAAAATGGAGGATATTTTTATACCTATCTATTCATCACTTTTGAACCGTTCCAATGCAGTTGTTCAAATTTTTAGGGTGTGTTTGCCCAGTCATGGTACGAATTTTAAACTTATTTATACAATATCTTATTTGTACAACTTATTTGCAAAAATAGTGGTTCCTTTTTCGCCCATACGATTTCTCATATAAAATCGCTAAAAATAAGTTTATGTTCTTTTTTTAAATAAAAATCAATGAAACTCGCTAGGGACGTACTTTTTAGTCATGTCCTTTGACTGGCAAAACTGAGTGAGAATTGGAAAAGGGGTGTGGCACCGCCCATACACTTCAATTTGATGGTATCAAATAGCTTTGGAACTAAATGCCGTATAACAATGAAACTCAGTATGGAGTTACCACTTGGTAATGTCCATTTAATAAAAAAACGAGCATGGGCATTATATAAGGGGGAGTGGCTCCGCCCATACAATTAAAATTTTTGATATCGAATAGCTTTGGAAGTAAAAGTCACAGAACGCTTAAACTCAGAATGAAGTTACTATTTGGTGATGACCTTCTACTTCAAAACTGGGTCAGGCACTGGACAAGGAGGTCTGGATCCAGCCGTAAAAGTCAAATTTTTGATATCGAATAGCTTTGGATCTAAATTTTGCATAAAAATTAAACTTAGAATGGAACTACCACTTAGTAAAATCAGGTACAGTCATTGGTCAAGGGGATGTGGCTCCGCCCATACATGCGAAAGTTTTGATAACGAATAAGTATGGAAGTAGAAGTTACAGTACTTGCATTGAAACTCAGAACGGAGTTACTATTTGGTGATGTCCTGGTACTAGAAAACTGGGACGAGCATTAAACAAGTGGGTATGGCTCCGCCCATACAAGCCAAATTTTTGAGATCGAATAGTTTTGGAAGTAAAAGTTAAAGTACTTACATTGAAACTCAGAATGGAGTTACTATTTGGTGATGTTTCCTGCTAAGGGAAAACTGTAACGGGCAGTGGAGAACGACAGCAGTGTCAAACTATGGGTCTAAGAAAAGTTTTGAATATACTTATTATGTTCCCACATAGTGGCTGAGTGCAGCAACGCTCGCCGGGTATCACTAGTGTGTTATATATTTATAACTCTAATACGAGGCCTGCCTTTTAAGTCTTAAGCCTCTTAGCATTGACAGATGAATTTTGACAGTTCCATTCGAAAATTTAACATTTTTTAGCATTAACGTACTCACAATGTTTTGGTGTATGTGCGCTTATTGTGTTGTTTACAATGGTTTGAAAATTATATTTCAGCAAAAAAAAATGGATTTAACACGTGAACATTTTCGAGTGATGATTTTTTAAGATTTTCGACGTGGATTGACAAGAAAAGAGTGCATCGATCAACTTAGTTGGACTTTTGGTGATTAAGCACCACATCTTACAACTGTAGAACGCTGGTTCAATGAGTTCGAGCGTGGACGTCGTTCTTTCCAAGACGAATTTCATTAAGTACGTCCAAAAACAGCTGTTGTAGCAGAAAACATTGATGCTGTGCGTGAACTGTTGGAAGCAAATTGGTATGTTACATATCGTGAGATAGAGTCACCCTTGAACATAAATGGGACTAGCATACATGTGCTTTTACATAAGGATTTAGGCGTCGGAAAAATGTATTCCCCTTGGATACCCCATAATTTGACGGTTGCTCAAAAAAGGTTCGTGTCGATTGGTTAAAAAAACCCTGAAAAAATACAGCGGGGGTGGTTTGAAACACGTCTACGCTATCACCACAGATGATAAATCATAGATCTACGCTTATGAGCTCGAAACAAAGTAGTAATCCACTGCTACTTTCAAACTACTTCAACTGGGTCTTTCAAAGTGAGCAAAACCCAACAAAAGTTGTCCGGTCATGTCTCAACTGTACACAGTTGAGCAACGGAGATCTGTTAATGCTGAATGGAACACAACTATTTCTTTGCTGGAACTCTTCGGAGAATTGAAGAAAACCAAGTTCCTAAGGAAGATCATCAGCTATGGTCACGGAACAAGCTTCGGAACCAGCTGAAAGCAATTGAGAGCAAAGCCTTATGTATCAACACAAAACGCAACAACAAAGCAAAGACAACAGACAAACACAGAAACAACACAGATATATGTGATAAATTTCAAATATGTTAAACTGAATAGAAATTTTAGAGGAAAAGTAGTGAAAATACATTAAATTTAATCAAAATTGGAGGATTTCAATCAGAATTGGAGGATATTTACTGGTAAATGGTTGTGTTGATATTGCTTTTATTTCACACGTGTCTTCAGCCAATGTTTTGATGCCTGAAAAAAGTTAAAACTTCGCCAACTTCAGGCATGCTCCAAGCATCATGCGTGCGTGCATGCTTTAAATGTGGGCTACTTCATAACAATACGTATGTATATTCAATCACAAATGTCAGATGCTTAAAGCAAGCATGTCTTCTATGTGTTTCGACTTAACATCAGCTCAAACATCAGCTCAAACAAGAGTTTTTGAGCTCTCAAAACGTGAAGTTGATGGGTTATCCGCCTTACAGTCCCGACTTGGCACCCAATAACTTCTTTTTGTTTTCTCACTTTGACAAAATATGTGTGGCAAGCGTTTTTCTAAGCCCGAACAGGCCATTGAGGCCTTCAAAAACCTCGTTTCGGAGATACCAACTTTAGAGTGGCAATATTTTTCGAAAATTGGTTCAAACGATTGCAAAAGTGTATTGATCATCTTGGAGAAAACATTAAAAAACAATTAAAGCATTTTCAAGGATTCACCTCTATTTTCTCATGGTTAGGCTTAAAAAGCAAACCTCGTAATGTTTCAATTATAAGACTCATTATTGAAGTTGAGGGCAAGTATTTTGACATGAAAAATTGGGGCCTAGATATTTTAGTCATACCTTCATACAAAAAATTTTAAGTAGATGTGATAAAAAACATTATATATTTATATGTATAGGCACCCTCATTATATCCTATTAGTTGATTAATATTCCATTGTTTTCAGAAAACTGTCAATTAAAGCATTAACAGAGGGTTGATTAAATTTTGTTGTGATGTTAAATAAATCCAACTTAATTTTGAGAATAATTAATTAATTAGATACAATAAGCTTAAAATTAAAAAACAAAAATTTTTAAAGCGCACTTCATACATTTTGTATATAATTAAAAATATTGAATAACAAATGATTTTTTTTTTTTATAATTACTTTATATCTGATGTGGAAAAAAGGGAAATAAAAAAACAAAATATTAGTAGTTGAAATAAATATAAAATGTACAAAAGCAACAAGGCGGGCAGAACATTGACAGCTTCATTGGGTAGGAAAATGACAACTGCAAATATACAAAAAAACAACAACGACAACAACTACTACTACTACTACTAAGCTGCTACTACTAGTGCAACTAGTCGCACTGACAACAACATGTGAAAATTCAATTGATTTAAATTGATTCGTTTGGGCGGATGTGAGTTAAATTCATTTCGTTGTCAGGTGTGGTTAAATGATTTAATTAGATAAGCTTAACCCACTTTAGTTGGTTGAAAATACTTTAAAAAATAATTGATCTTAAACGAGATGCCAACATGATTTTTTTATTGAATATTGATTCAGAATGTACTCTTTTTGCTTTCATTTCGCACAATTTACTAAATTTTTTTTTCAATTATTTTTAAACTTTATTTAGTTTTCTATTAAGTACTTAATTTGCTCCACTGTGCTCGTAAACTGCGGCTTGAAAATTTCATTTCAGCTAATTTTAATATTAATTTTATTCACTTAATGAACTTGGATGTTTTGTCAAGTTTATGATTTTTTTTTTTCGTTTATTAATTTGAAAGCTTGATTATGGAAATCCTGACAAATTTGCAATTTATGGCTTATATCCTTTTTGATTTTCCTGTATTAAATTCAATTCAATACTTCTCCTGGCATGTTTTTTTTTTTGAGTCCCTCGTAGTTCTCCAATTGACTAGACATGAATTCTGTAGCTGTACAAATGTATTTCCCTTAGGCAAATCCACAAATGTCCTGCACACGGATATCCTTACAAATGTGCATTAGAAAAAACAAAGCATTAGTTTTAAAATTATACACTTAAATACAGTTAGATTTGCATATAAATGTGTTTTTTTTTCTGTATCGAAATACATTCATATAAATAAACATAGCAAAGGAATAAACGCTCCAACGCATACAAGCATAAAGCAAGCCACCTTTAAATATAATTGGCACATATTCTTGTGTTTTTTCTTTACATACAAACATATATACATACATCGATAGCAAACGTATGTATACGGCAACGTTTGCCTTAATAGCAGCATAAAATAAGGATAATGGAAAAATCATGTTTTTGCTCAGAAATGTCGATATTAAAATAAATATGTTCGTGCATGAATAAACATATATAAACACACACATACATGTACATATAGTCGTATATCCGTATATAAATAAAAAATATTGTTATTTTTCGCATATTTTGCAATAATCACACGAATGTATAGGTACGTTGGGGAATAAATATACCAAGTGGTGCAGGTACTATACAAATACACATTACGTTGGAGTTATTTTTACTGCTTTATAGCATTGCAAATATTTAGGTTTCTCAATAATTAATTATTTCCTTTCAACTGGAGCATGTTTGCATTGAATGAAAAGTGTGCAAAATGGTTTTTTTTTTTGTTATATATATTTTTATATATACATATATTTTTTTATATGTATTTCTATATATGTTGGAGTATCTTCCATTTCAAACGTATTTTATTTAAAATTGAAATTATATAATTTATTTAAAAATAAAAAACGAGGCAGTCTTGATCTCGCCACTGCTGATCGCTTCCCTTTCTGAACCTTTCAGCCTTTTTCTTTCCAAAATTATTCAGTAGTCAGTCGATTCCACCCAAGCTTTGACATAAGTGTCGCCACTTGCCGTTTTATATTGAAATACATACAGTACTTCTTGAGAATAAGAACATTCCGTTCATCGCCGTTCGGAGTCGGCGTTAAGCCTGTAGGTCCATTTCTCGGTCAATTGTGTACAAACTTAGTAACACGCACAACACAATTGATCATAAGAAGCTAGGTCAAAGTCCTTTCAAGGGCTGAAATGGTCAGTTATTTATTTTTTTTTTTATTTACATACAGTACTACGACATATACAGGGTGGGGCAAATACAAGTTTTTTTAATATGCAATAAAATGAAGAAAACTAAACTTGTATTATGCCATGTATTATGCCTTTATTAGTAAGAGCAAACATTCCCATTAATTATGGAACACAACGTCGTTCAAGTGGCTGCCTCCCCTGGCTTCGCAGTAGTTCCAAAACCTTGTTGCTGGTTTCGGGCTGTAGCTCACGGTTTGCTTGGATGATATTAGCCTTAAATACTTGAATCGTTTCTGGATTGTTGGCATAACATCGGTCCTTCAGGGTTCCCCACATAAAACAAAGTCTAAAGGGGTCAAATCGCAGCTCCGAGGCGACCCATTGACATAGCCAAGACGGTTGTTAACACTATTTGGGAATTTGGGACAGCTGTGGGACATGACACGCCATCCTGCATAAGCCTGATGTTGTTCAAATTCATGTCTCCAATTTCAGTAAATATGGTTAACATGGCTCTGTAACGCCCACCGTTGACTGAAACGTTGTTCCCAGCCTCATTTTCGAAGAAAAATGGTCCTATGATGCCACCACTCCACAATCCGCACCAAACTGTCACTTTTCACAAACTGGATGCATCGGCTTCTCAACAATGACGTGCGGGTTTTCCGAGCCTCAGATGCGGCACTTTTGTTTGTTAAGGTAGCCGCCGAAATGAAAACGCGCCTCGTCAAAAAAGATGATTTTTCGCCCAAATCATCTTCTTTTCAAATAACGCACTGTTAAGGCTACATAGCACTCACTTTGGAAATAAGTTTCCAATATTTCCCAACGTTGTTCAAGCGTAAAGTAACTCATTTCTTTCCGCGGAGGTATGGTACTGACTTTATGTCGAGATTTCGAGAGGGAAACAACTGTCAGTGTCAAAAAAAACCATGATTTAAAATGAAATCACTAGATGGCCCACCCTATATATGAGTTATTTCCGTAAACTTTAGTTTTGCAAATTTGCAAAGTAATAACTTTCTTATTTGAAAACTTTCTCCACAAATTGTTTTTATTCTGAACCACTGCAAAATCCGGCGAAATGGTATTTTTTCAAGTTCAGATCATCATGTGCAAAAGATAGTTGTCGACATATGATCTCAAAGCGTAGAATTTTATGTTCTAGGTGTAATTTTTTCTGAGTTTGTCTTCGAGTATGTTTATTTATTAAAAGTTGATTTTCTCATTTCAACCCTACAACTTAACATAATTTTAATATAAAATCAAGGCTTACAAAAAACTATTAAGGAATAATCTTCGGTTTGGCTGAGGTGAAAATACCCTCTATATAAATGTAACTATAAATAGCACAGTTAATATCTCCACGATATAATATCTCCAAAGCTATGAAGTTTTTATTTTTTGATGACGTCAGTTTGTATGGGCAAATAAGGTGGTTTTCATACAATTTTTCCATATATCAAACCCATTGTGCGTTTTAAATATCAAAGCCTTTGTGTAAAATATCATGTCAAAACATTAATTTTTCTGGAGTTCATAAAAGACTTGCTTTTTTAATGACGTCACCTTATATGGGAAGTAGGCGGACTTTTCATTCAATTTTGAAAAATTAAATATAAAATAAGAATGCGTCATTACGACACTTTGTAGACGCATTCTTATTTTATACGGAGGTAGACTTGGTTTTCATTCGTTTTGGACAAATTTCAAATTTAGAGTTCGTATTTGAAATCAAAGCTTATTGTCAAGCAAAATTTAGCTTATTGTGGAATTTTTAGAGATTTTAGCATTTTGATAACGTCTTTTCATATGGGAGGTAGGCGTGGTTTTTATCCGACTTCAACATGTTTCAAAATTAGAGTGCGTATTTGGAACTAAAGGTTATTTGCAAAATTTGCAGTGTTTGGATTCATTTTTGTGGAATTTTAATAGATTTTACCATTAGATTATACCGTTTAATAGATTTGATGTTATAATGTTGCAAATTTATCGATTAAATGTAAAATAAGTTTCTGTTTCAGAATTTTTACGTGGTATCACATATGATACTTTGGGTCACAGAAGAAAAAATAACGGGCTATTTCAATGTTATCAATTTATTTACATATGAGTACAAATTAGTTAAATGACGAAAGCTGTAATTATTTATCCCTATGCCCTCAACAAAAAAGCTCCACTATTACTCAATAGATGGCGTTGCCACGAAGATTTAATTGCAAGTATCATATATGATACCTAGGGTTCCAGGAGGCTATATATATTTCGGGAATAAATATTAAAACCGAATTTTTTCATTCTGAAAAAAAAAGCTAAAAGTTTGTCCTGTAAAAGTTTGCTTTCCGCCACGCTTAGAATATTTTATAATAGTTAGCTTGGTAAAAATTCCTGTAAGGACTGAAATTATCGATGCACTTTCGTTCGATTACGAATTTTTTAATGGAATTTGAGAAATTTTAATTGATAATGGTCTAAAGACAGTAAGGTCTAAAGACACT
This sequence comes from Pherbina coryleti, assembly GCA_943735915.1. Taxonomy (NCBI): domain Eukaryota; kingdom Metazoa; phylum Arthropoda; class Insecta; order Diptera; family Sciomyzidae; genus Pherbina; species Pherbina coryleti. The sequence continues at coordinate 14,279,929 of OX030948.1, read as the reverse complement.
AAGGGCATTAATATTAGAAAGAAATTTGACGGGAAAAATCATTTAATAAAGTTATTAACCACTTCTGAGTCGATATATTTTATCTACCATTTTGTATTTTGAAATCTTCATATTCTAACTTCACAATCGTTATCAGTGACTCCGAAAATCTGGAATTACGCAATTGAGGGAAAATCAAAAATTTATGTTTCAAAGGGTAAAAGGGATAAAGTACAAACGGATGTAATGGTAGAATAAATAAATTGTTATAAGTAAAAATGTCATTAAATTATATCACTCCTCGAACGATTAGGTTGTCATAATAAATATCTATACGAAAATGTTGCGAATAGTTTTCCCCTACTTCCCACCATTAAGAATTATTTTGGACAAATCAACTATTTTCAGCTTCGACTCAAGATAACGACTCCAGCTCACCACTTCCAAGTCGAAATTTTATATTTTATATATGTAAATGCTCCATCTCAGACAAAATTTTAAAGTAATTTTTCCTCCACCTTTTACAAATCCCTTATTTTTTCCCCCACTAACTGAGAGACTGAATAATTTATAGGCTCTTGTTTTGCCACAAAATAAAATGCTTGTTGATTATCCTTTGAGGTCGAGTTTCTGAAGTGTTTTTGTTTTTAATTTCTTGCACAGTTTAATGACGCTTATGTTTCTTAATGAGTTTTCACTTCAAATTAAAAATTAATATTTAATTAACTCTAGTTAGTGGAACACTGCGGTTTTGAATCTAGTTCAAGTTTTCAATGGTTTGCAGTAAGACTATGACAGCATTTAAAATGAGTTTCGACGGTCAACGTAAGAATAATTAATTATTCCAAATGAACAAAAATATATATAAGAAAAATAAATCTATAAAAGGCATAGATATAATCTTCCAAAGCAACACCAATAATTTCAAGAAGAGTTGCCAAAATAATATTCTACCAAGAACCAGCTACTTTGTGGTTAGAATTTAAAATTTAAATTTCAGTTTTATTTTTAAATAGTTTTTCATTTTATTATTGATATTTTTTTTAATGTTTTGATATATTTTTGTTGTTTTTTGTTTTTATTTATATATTTTTCTTACCTAACTTTTAAAGCGTGGCAAAATAATTTAAATATTTATATGTACACTAGTATATTTTCGCAAACTAACATAAATCTACTCAAAACTAGTGTGTTTGTTTCGAAAACCAGCTTAATTCTCTTTGAAAATACAATTACTACTAAACTGTAACTTGATTTTTTTTTAATTTTTCCTAGTTCTATAAATGTAAAACTCCGCTTTATAAAGTCCTACTTTAGTACTTATACTTCTACTTCTATTACCTACCTATCGAAAATTTCAAAACCACAATATATAGTTTTTTTCTGTTTAAAACCGATTACTTTTTCTATTACTTTAACAAAAAACATCAAACATTTTTACACAATTTTTGTTAAGAATCCAAAAATTACTGCAAATTTCATATTAGATACATATACAATATATACATATGTATAGCTATGTATATATATTACTTTTTTATAAAATTAAAATTCCAAGCAAATGCAATGAAATGGTCGTTAAATTTAATTTTAAAAAAGAAATAATTTTGTATTCATAAAAGTTTTTTAAAAAACAACAAAAAACAGCAAGTTTTCATCGAAACACCCTGTTACATCTCAATGTTGTGTCAAGTTAGCTAAAGTTACTAAATTGACAACCATAAAAAGATGTATTAACCTTTACCCGGCGAAATATTATATTGGCATGATCTTAGTTTCCTCGTCGTTGCCTCTGCCCAGAACTAAGAAGCATGCGGTAAAGGTTACCATAAATGGGCAGACGTTTTTTGTAAACCGTTCACGCACAAAGTTGGTAAAATCAAGGCCCAAACGACAACCCAAATTAAAAAAAAAAAAAAAATATTAAAATAAAAACGAAATACGAATTTTAAACAACATTTTACTTGAAAAAACCAAACATCAAAGGTATGCTTACACTTAGGGCAAGCTTAAATGAGCGATTGGGCTGATCAAGCGTTGTAAAAACACAAACACGGTTTCAAGTAATTTAAGAAAATTACACTCAAGTTCTCATGGAACGCTAAACACAGAAACCGCTGTCGTTCATTTAATCATTGCTCTAAAAAAGGTAGCATACAGTTTGGCAACCTAACCTTAAAATCTATCTAATGTAATTGCAATTAATCGTTACTTCCGATTGCTGCAACAATGAAATGCTTTTTCGCACAGACTTCGTGGTGTAAGTTATGTACTAAAACTGGGTAAGTTTTTGTTATACTTTTCCATGAATGCTTCGCCATTTTTAATAAAAAAAAACAAATTTTAAAAAAATACATTAAGCCTGACAATCTGCAGAAAGTTCAACAAAGGTTTTGTATAAATTATTTAAAAGAAGAAAAAATAAAAATATTTAAATAAATAAAAATGTTATATTAAAGTATTAAATAAATACATCAACATTAAAAAAAAATCATTTCATTCATCGTATTCATTTTCATGCTGAATATCATGCGTCGAAAGTAATCATTAATTAAAAGCTACTCAATTTTATGTTCACTTTTATATGACAAGGAAATAGTTGTAATATAATAAATATAATGAACGACTTCCTGGTCATTGAAATGCTTACAGATTGATGGTGTGCTGTACTCAACGAGTAGTAAACGAAAATTAAGTATTAAGCCATCAATTCCTTAATGACTGTTATTATTTCCCCACAAATGTATACCCTTGGTCACAATGGCAATGTGTGGGTTAAGGTCTTTATCAAAATTTGTTTCCTATCGTCAATATGTACTTAGTTTTCCGTTGTAGCCTGAATGTTTCAAAGTGTGCGTTCGTTCTATTCGTGCATACGTTTCCGGAAATGCAAGTTCAAATCCCAGTAAGCTCTGGGTATTTTTTCACTAAAATCTCTCCACATACCTTCTGATCAAATAATACCGGAATTCCGATCAAATAAATACGGAATTTCTCATTTAAACAAACCGCGCTTAAAATATTGTCAAAATCTTTTTTCTTCTGGGTTGGTATACCATCTGAATCAAAAAGTTCCCTGAATTTATTCAGGAAGTTAAAAATACAATATTATACATCAAAATCGATATTTTCCCCTTCAAAGTACTCCCCATCGACTGCAATGCACTTATGCCAGCGCTTGATCCAATTCGGTATGGCCATCAGAGCTATCTTCGATTTTTCCATGACCTCATCTTGGGTGCTGAAACAAGTTCCGCGGAGCGATTTCTTGGGTTGACCGAATAGGAAAAAGTCGCAGGGAGCCAAATCAGGTGAATTTGGTGGTTGTTGAATGGTATTCATTTCGTTTTTAGCCAAATTTTACGTACGTTATCGTGGTACAAGATCCTCAAGTTGTTTGCCCACAAATCCGGCCTTTTTTGGCGAATTGCTTCACGCAAACATCTCATAACGCTCAAATTACACTCCTTGTTGACTAAATTCATGATACACAACACCCTTATAATCCATGAGAACTGTGAGCATCGCCTTCTCTTTGACTGAAAACGACGTGGTTTTTTCGGTCGCGGTTCATTCGGTGCACGCCATTCACTCGCTTAATGTCTGGATTGCATGTCATACTCATAAATCCACGTCTCGTCTAAAGTAATGATCCGTTTGATGAATATTGGGTCAGATTCCGTTATGGAAATCATGTCTTTTGCGTCGTCAACGCGGTCATTTTTTTTTTGCATGAAATTCAGGTCTTTCGGCACCAGAGTTGCAGCGACACGTCTGAGGCCCAAATCATTTACCAAAATGTCTCGAACGGATCCAATGCCTAACTCCTCTACCATCTCTCTAATTGTCAATTCGCGGTCTACGGTCATCTATTCTTTGATTTTGTTGATGTTTTCTTCGGTTTTCGATGACGATGGCCTGCCACTGCGTTCATCATCGTTCACGGTCTCACGGCCACGTCTGAAACGACTGTTTTCAGATCAGATTATCGTTGCTGAAACACTTTTCTAACATTTGCAATGTCGTCGTACCATTTAAACCATTTTATACGCAAAATTTAATACAAACTAGTTGTTGCGAATTCAATTCCATTTTTAAAATTGTACAAAATCGAAAACACGCACAATCGCAGATGTACTCAATCACTTTTACAAATGCCAAGCTATCAAGCTGAAAATTTCATACAATGTCAATGACAGATGTGGCCACCTAAAAAAAAAAGAGAACTCAAATCGGTTGACTGAGAGCGCAGCACGATGGTGATTCCGGGAACTCAAATATAGTTTGTGCGTGAAAGCTTTGTAAATAAATCAATGCTTGTTGTGTTCTGGGAATATCGCAATGTCGGATGTTTCTAACAAAATATCATTTGGAGAAACAACTCGTGGTTTCTTCACCACGACAACGCACCAGCTCACACACACATCTCATCTTGAACGCGGCTATTTGACCAAAAACAACGTTCATACACCGTTCCGCAAGCTCCGTATTCACCCAACATGTGTCCTTGTAACATTTTCCTATTTTCCTTTGCGGTAAGCGTTTTGAGACAATTGAGGCGATAAACGAGAATTCGCAGAAGGAGTTGAAGGTGATTCCAAAATCAGTCTATTAAAAGCATTTCAAGAATAAAAAAGCATAGGAATATGTGTATTGCTTGCAATAGAGATTACTTTGAAGGGAATATGTGCATTTCTTTGAATAATTGAACAGTTTTCGTTTTATTCAAGAATTCCTGGTATTTTTTTATGTAAATATACAATGTCAAACCTCAGAGTGCAAATAATAGCATTTCAAGCTAATTCTAATGTTCCTTAAAGGGGGAGATGGACCAAGGATTACGTTTTTTGAAGTAATTTTCATGAATTTGTAGTCGAGTAGATACCGTGCTCGACTGCCACCCCAGAGGTTCCAGGTTCAAATCCCGGCCAGGTCCTGGTCCTACACTATCTTTCTGCATTTCTTTCCTAATTTTTAATCAACTGAAATTGAAAACTCATCAATATTTACGACTTGACTTGAAATTGTAGTTGGTGGTAGAGAAGTTTGTGGATGGGATTGCCTAATAACTAGGATTAACTAAGGTAAAAGCATAAAACTTGCCTCGCATTCTAATTCACATGTCTCTATGGCTTCCCGACACACTTGGAACATCCTACACCTGTTGTTCACTTGGTTGCCCCTACTTTTTCACTAATCTTTCACCTCATTTCGAGGGATTAATCGTTAAGATCCGAAAGTGAACCTTTTATGAAGATTTAAATAGATCTACAGTTTATCGAGCTCGAAAAGCTTGACAATTTGCTGAGATTTTTGGTATAATTAAAGCTATCAGCGTTAAATATCAAGTCATCATGCTTTGCGGTTACATATTCAATAAAGAAAACAGAAAACAGCCTTAACGGCAATACTCTTAACAAGAATCAAAATTATGCATTCTTGTCACGATAAATCTGGAAAAAATATTTATAAAATACAATTCAAAATTATGAGAAGCAAAGACTAAAAGTTATATCCGTATGGTTAAAAGCTCTTAAATTTTTAGATGGTTCTTCAAAAGAGTTATTTTATGATATTCTCTTCCAATATATCAAAATAGAAAGTGTTTCTCACATTTATAGATTTTAATAAAAGAGAAAAAGGTTCAAAAGAGAAAACAAATTTATCAGAATTAAATTTCAATCAACATAGCCGAGTAGGGGTTGTATTTTTTTGTTGCTTATGTGAAAATTTGGTGTAGAGGAAAAATTTATAAAAGAAATTGAGCCAATTGAGTCAAATGAACCAATCGAGCCAATTAGCGTAATGAGCCAAATCAAAAAGTCGTAGCAAATGAGCCACTACCTGAATTTTATTCATATAAAGCTTTGAACACTTCAATATCAGCTTTATGTAGTTTGTAAAATCTTGGCGAATAGAATGAAATTGAATGAGGCAATGAAACGGAATGAGCCAACCGAACCAATTGAGCCAAATAATCGTATTGAGTTCAAATAATCCAATTTAGCCCCTATCTGGTCACTATATCTGGACAAGTTCTATTTTCAACAATAACATTTAAAACAGTCGTCAAAAAAGTAAATTCCAGTTGGTGGTTTTTAAATTCTAGTTGAATTTTTATTGAATTTTCCACCTCCCCGCAACATTGCCTAGTTATTCCCACGAAATTTTTCTTATTCTCCATTTTGATTCGTTGCATTACACTTTACGGAATTTGTAAGCATTTTATATTTTTTATAAACCTATAAATAAATTGAGCAAACGCTTGATTTTCAGTTCATTTCACCAATCGATCATTTCATCAAACATGAAAAAACTTTTTAAAAAATCTCATATTTCGTTTTTATGCACATTTTCATCATTGCACAGTTGTTGAATTCCGCCGTTTTACGTTTGACTTTAAGTTTTATTTCGCAATAATTATGACAGTTCTAAGCACACAAAATCTCACTCACCTCATTCATGCAGACACAGCAAACATGTTTTTAGTTAAAAAAAAACTTTTTTGTTTAATAATCATTATTTCTCAGCTATATTCCAATTGCATTATTTAAGCAAAATAAAAAAAAAATAAATATTTGCAAAGTTTGCGGCAATTCGATCCTGCTGGGTGCATTATCAAATTCATGACCCAGCAGGAATCAATCAATTTTAATCATCAGCATTCTGGACACCATCAAAAACCATTCATTGCATTTTTTTTTAATCAACTTTCGAACAGTCGATCCGCATTTAAATATATGTACTTTGTATGTGTCTATTGTGCGTTGTGCTCCCCAAAGTATGTATGTGTTCTTTTTTTTTTACTTTCTTCAAAATAAGCTCAATTTCTTTGAAATTCTTGTGTATTTATAAAAACTGTTATAAGACAAAACACTTCAATTAGTTTCTAATACTCAAAAATAACTCATAAGATCTTTTGCTAAAAGTATGCAACGGTATTTTTTAAAATAGCTAGTTTTAAAAAATTTCTCTAAATTCTTTATCAAAAAAACGAAGTTACACGATTTTTTAAAATTCCTTACAATGAAAGTCATTTTTTTTATCTTAGATTTGACATCTGCGCTAGTGAAAATAATTTGTTGTGCGCCTAAAACTGCACTTGGAGTCTTAACACTCCTTCTTACTGTGCCAAAGTTTTGAACTTATTGCGTACCCTACATTTTTTTACTCACAATCTAAACACTTAACAGTTATATGTTTGCGCCATAGGCGCTTTAAAGTATGCTAAATAAAAGAAAAAAATTGGTTACTGCTTGACATTTGCATAGATTGATTGCATCCATTAGATTTGCTGTCATATAATTGGTGTTTGCTTTTAATAGCTTAACTGTAAGTTAACATAATATTTAAAATATAAGTGCAACCATTAACCATTAAACAAAAATAAATTAGACTAAATATGTAGTAAGAAATAAAAAACAAAAAATGCATCTATATTGGTGGAGAGTGTAAATCGTACGATAGATGCTATGCATAGCTATATGTATATATTTAATGTTAAGGATGACTCATGCTCCACCCAAATTAATTGTAGAAATAATTCGTTTACAGAGTTCAACATGGTAGCTTGCAGGATAACGGATGCCCGTAATATTGCCGCCGTCAACAATCATGTACACAGTCGTAGTACGGGCTCTCTTTCCGGTGGTCAAGTGCCTTTGAAAAAGTTAGTATATTTTTTGTTTTTATTAAGATTTTATTAAGATAAAAAAAATCAAAAATATAGTTAATGTTTTGAGTTAAGTGTAATTATTTTTAGCTTTATCATTTAGTTATGTTATTATTATTATTTTATATTTTTTTTTTTTTTTTTTCTTAATGGCTTTGGCTTTATGCTCTCTATCGGTTTTCCATTATCCACATTTATCACTTATAACTCTTTGACTATCTTGCTTTTTCTCTCACTTTTCAATTCCATTCATTTCCATTCAAAACTCTAGCAATATTGAACATTACCGTGATTATGAAACCGTTTTTATAGTTCCAGGTCCATCGTGCCATAATCAAACTCGTAAGAATATCTATTTAAATGTTAGCCCTTATTCTTAAGAATGTTCTATGTAGTTGTTGTTTACGTCATATGTATGTATGTATGTATGTTTCTCAAAATCTTTAGTTGTAGAATTGAAAAGAATTTACATAAAATTAAAGCCTAATTTATAATCTCTATCGATGGAAATCAAACTGAGTTCTATTTCGCTAGGGGCATTCACAATGTGGTGTATTTGATATATTATTGTGTATTTGTGATATATTTTGTATTTGCAGTAATATTTATAAAAATAAGAACAAAAAATGTTTAAATACAAAACTTGATCAAATATGAAACAAGAAATCCTATTGTATTTAAAGTACATTTCGTTTTATTCAAATAGTAACACAATAAAATAGACATTAAAATGGTTTCTTCATAACATTAAAATAAGAAAGTATCAATAATACAACAATTCACCGCGGATATACTCACTCCACAAAAGTTATTTCGTGTATTTTTATAAACAAGTATATCATACACACAATAACCACAAAAACTCGTGCCAATCGGACCAACACACTATCGGAACACACCTCGTATATACACCACATCGTGAACCCATATTATTATTTTTTTTTTTTTAATTTATCTTCAGTTGTACAACTCACACGTTACTTTTTCAGTTCTTGAGTTTACAGTCAATAAAACTTTGTCAACCCCTAGATTTTTTTTTTAATCGAATACAGGCGGATTATCTTATGCAATTGGTTTTATCTTATTCCTTTAGGAGAGTACGTTTAAATACTTTTTCTCTTTTTTTGGACTAATATCAGTTATTTCGGGAATTATTTCATTGGGACTGATTTCGTTGGCAACCATTACATGGCACTTCAAAAGATATTATTTTTTTCTTAACTACTTTACATATATTATTGGAGAAATAAATTTCTATAATGAATTATAGCTCCATCATTATCAAGTAAGATATTTTTTTATTTTTTTTTTTGTTTTTTCTTAGTCTTTTTATTTTTCCCAAGTCTTTTATGTAGGATCAAAAGTCTCATTGGAACTTTGAGAAATTTTATACAATAATGTACTCTTATTTAACCTTCTTTAGCAAACCCCAAATAGATCCGAGAACTTTTTGTTCTCAATAGGACTTTAAGTTGAACGGTTCACGTAAGAACGCCAATTATACTTAATGATCGGGAAAAGATACCATTTTTGAACCAATACGTAAAACTATAAAAGTATTTAGTTTATTTAAAAAAAACAGAAGTAATTTCAATTAAAAAATCTTCCCATCATGCATTCTCACTCTCAGGCATATAGTTTTTATTTTATTATCAAGCAATTTCTTGGGTTTGATATACATTTTTTTTCGAATGGGTATTTTATTCTATTATCTTTACGAGCTTCAAAGCGCATATTTTAAATTTTAATGTATATTCAAATAGGATACAAATTTTTACTTATGTTAAATGTCCTTAAATTAATTATTTTAATATCTCTTTGTATAAATTTCAAATCCTGCATATGGCTGGACAATAAAGGTCAAAAGGTTGGACTTACTTAATGCTTCTATAACTCATAAGCCCCGAAAACTTATACATATGTTTTAATATTTGTACTTAAAAAAATATCTATTTATTATTAGACTTGTAAGTAAATATCCTTTTAAATGGATTTCCAAAGTATTTAAGTGTTATTTTAGCCTTTTTTAATTCCTAATTTTTATGTTAAAATTTTTTTAATCGTCACCGTATTAGGTGACTTTTATTTTTATTAGTTCAACACCCAAAAAGATACAGACATTTTTTTAAATAGTAACTTAGGTCAGTAGAGGTTTTCCCAAATGCTCTTAGGACGATTGTTTGTTATCGTCAACAAGTGAAAGCTTTTATTTCCCCTGGACGTAGAACAGGCATGGAATTAGCATGGAATTAGCATTGCATAAGCTGCCTTACTAGTTCTGGCATGGTTGAAAACTGGTAGACTCTGTTATAATATCCTCGAATGTTATGATAAAAAGACATGATAATTGTCTTAACATAAGCAAATAAGTATAATGGACTTCAAAACTTTCTCCGGAGGAAAAAAATTCTGCTGTAACAAAATTATATTTGGAATATACTGATTTATTCGACTTGAATTTTCTTTTTCTCGCTTTGAAAAAAAAAACAAAAAAAAAAGTTCTACTACTTATACTCCTTTCAGAATTGCAATTGAATTTCTCCACCATATGGGTTGAGCCCCATTGGTGGACGCCGTTTTGTGTGTTCCACAAAAAAAGTTGAGTTCAGGAAAGTAGCGATTATCCGTAGAAATTATTCGACTCTCTTTAGTTGTAAGGCTTAATAGCAAAGATGATATACCTATTATTTTTATAGAAAAAATGTATATAATTAAAACTCTAAATGTAATAAAGACCTATTTTAGTCTACTTATAGTTCAAATACCTTCAAATACCTATGGTCTTTTCACTAGAAACTTCTAGAATCTTTATTCTGCACCGTTTCTTTGTTGCACGCTTGCATGCTTTACCCTTAAATCTCTACTTTTACATTTTATGCTAATGTCCTTTTATTTCTATTTCCATCGCTACACTCCACACATCCATACGACACACAGATATAAACAAACCAGAATATCGAGTCTAACAACCGTGCTCATCGCCATACTTCACTGGATCTGGCCACCAGATCGTTGTACCAACTGCCACTCCATTTACAGTTCGCCGCATTTAGATGACATCGATGGTTCGCGCGGCTCCGTTGGCCATATACATCGCTCGGTGGACGGACGTTTTGTGCTTGGCGAAGGTGGTGCTAGTGGTGGTGGTGAGAAATTAAAGCGTACATCTGGTGCTCTTACGAACGGTGGCAACGATGAGGGTGTCGATGAAGTGGATAGTGATCGCATACAGCAGCGACGCAATAGTAATGCCTCACAAAATTCTTCCAGCGATGATGGTGGTTTTCTCTCTCGACGCAGTTTTATCAATGCACGTGCCTCTTGGCGTCGTCCACTAGTGGCCTCTCCAAGTCAGCTGAGCTTGCAGTCGGCTAGTGGCTCAGCAAAAGGTTGGATGCAAAGTTTGGGTGGTCTGCTGGGATTTGGTAATGGAGCAAATGATGGTGATACTAGCAATGCACGCTACCAAAATGTGTACCGCAATCACTACGGTCAGAATATTTACCGCAACTTAGAACCTGCTCAGCCAGCCGAAGCCACCAGTCGACCATTACACATCAACACAATAAGCGGCAGTGCTGCAGCTGGTGGTGGGCAGCACTATTCACACCATCATCATCCACATATGTTGGTCACACCCAACATGTATACGCCATCACGCGTGTCACGTATTTTCTCCAGCTCACCAACAGGCTCTCCTAATGGCGGACTGTTAACTGGACACAGCAGCAATAACCATCATACCGGTCTCCTAACTTCACCTTGGGCTCTAGCTACTCCGAACAGCATGCATCCGCACTTCAGTGACTTGAGCACCGTATATCCGAGCTCAGCGGAGCGTTCGTTTCCCACGCTCTCAAGCGGTACTGGTGCTAATCTCAGCCGATACCGTTACTACTCCCATGAGCTGCCTTCACTGCGCACCATACAAGAGGAGACACGGCGCATGAATCACGGTTTCGTGCCGCTTCAGATACCGTCACCACCATCCTGGCGAGGCTATCCTTATCACTCGCAGACACCGTATCACAGCTATCGACCACGAACGCGTTGGTATCCGCGCCATTACAGCCGCCTCTTTGGACGCGCCCAGTCGGAGTTGCTTTCGCCACTGCCACACCTCAATCTCTCACTGCGCTCAAACTCCGGCTTGGGGGGAGCTGTTGGAGGTACCATGGGTCTAGAAGCTTCGCCAGAGTCGCGTTCTAGCTCGAGCGGTTTTGGCTCCAAGAATACCTCAAATCAACCGCATGGATCTCATCACTCGGGCAGTACCAGTGAGTGGCGTTTGTTGCCACCCTACCGACCACCTCCACCACCGCCACCAAACGCCTCAACGACTGCTATAAACGCGGGCTATTTCGGCAGCAATCAGCAACCTCAACAGGCGCAAGCACAAGCTCCAGTTCACTCATATCAATATCAATCGTCCACCAACTTGCCATACTATCCGCATAACTCGTACTACTCCAGCAACAGCCTGCCACGTCCCATAACACCACCTTACACTATGAGTCACTGGCTGGATATGATCTCACGTCTTAATGCGGCCACCGACCATGTAAATGTGCCAAAATCTGTGGATGTCGGTAGCGTCGATGGTCACTACGAATTTGACCCATCGACTCCCACGCCAAGCGCGTCAACGCCCACAGGCGGTCTACGCGATGATCTCAATCTGCACATCGACACCAGCAGCCATGGCCATCATACGCTTGGCCACGTTGGTGGCAGCATATTTCACACCAGTGCCTCGGGTATGCCACTTTCAGGCTCAGCGACGCTAAGCGGTCCGCTACGTAAGCCACGTATTTCACGTTACGAAAATATCGAAGCACGTTTGCAGTCCATGAAAGAGGAGTTTTACGCCTATCGTAAGCGGCAAGCTATGCAGAGAGCAGGCGTGGGCGAGCTAGAGAGTATTTGCTGACATATGAAGCGTCTGTGAGAGTCACAGCATTCTTGATGGGAGCTTGGGCTAAAATTTGTTCACAAGCTTTTTTTTTTTGTGATCCCAATAATTCCAACGATTTAATGTGGAGGAAATAGGCATTGTTGTAATTTCGGTTAAGGTATTGTATAAAGAAGATGGTAACTTGAAATGTTCGCCAACCCAATTCCAGTGCAACAACAATGGCTTCGTATAGCGAACACAACTACCTGATCATTTTTATTTTCACGCTATCTAAAATCGGCCGTTGTGTGAATTTTGCTTCGTCGACAGCTTTTGCTGAACGCAGCCAAAATAGCTTTTAGCACTCACCGTTGCGTTAGCACAGAGCGGAACAGAATGATAACGGAACCGTAGTAATCGAGTCAATCAAACAATCAAAAGTTAAGGTTTAAAGAGCACTGAAATTAGATAAGAACAAATCAAGTGAAACGTACGTACACTCGGGCAAAATGTTCAGCAACACTACCACGAACTATGTTATTCACGCAAACAAAACGAATTAAACGAAATATAGTTAATGAGTATAAATTAGAAATTTCAAATAACGAATAAATTTAAAATAAGACAAGAGAAAAATGCTAGATAACTAATTTACTTAATATGTAAAAATAATAATAATTAAAAAAAAGAAAAAAAAACAGAACCCATAAACACAAAAACAATTCACATTGAAATATAAAATAGTTAAACAACAAATTAGTGCTAAAACAGGAACAAGAAAAAACAACATCACCTTTCGTATATAACTTAAACTATAAAAGTATCAAGAGAAATAAGCTAACAGCATCAAAAGAAAAATTTAGTATTTATAAAATGTTGCATAAAATTATATTGGAAAAAATAATAGATTTAAATTAATTAACAGGAATTTCCACAAACACTCACACTACATTATTTAAGTTATGACTATGTTAATAAAATAAATAAATTATATAAATAATTAATTGTTAATTACTGTGTTTAGAAAAACATAAATAACAGAAAAATTATGTAATTTAAAAAGCACAAATTGTAAATATTAATATTAAACTTTAACTAGATATTATTTTGAAAATTAACAAAAAAAAAAAACCATGAAGAACAAAAACTTTCAAAAAATATATGAATTGAATTTATTTAGTATATATTTCGAAAAAAGACACAGAAGCAGATGTTAAACAATTTTATTATGCATTAAGTGAACATACATAAAAGTCATGTGAGCAACAATTAATTTAATTATAATTCTTATAATTATGTTAAATAAAATAACGTTAAAGCTAAGATTAAAATAAAAAACGAGCAAAACTGAAAAACATTCACTTCTAAGAAATTAAATAAACAAGGAACAAACCTATAATCAATCATTTTTGATGCTATAAAAGCTAAAAATGTAAAACACGTTTCATAATTTAAAATTTAAAAATAATTCCTTAGTTTAAGCAAAAAGTATGATAGTAATAATAATAATATATTTAATATAAATATATTGTAATAGTTTTCTTCAAAAATTAAAAGATAAACAAAAAGAACAAGAAAAATATATATAACATATAATATGAAAATGATATTATTTAAAATAATAGTTGCACATTTAAAAGAAATTATGTATAGAAGCTGATAATGAAGATGATGAAGGAGAAGAAGAAGAAATTTAGTAAACATTAATAGTTTTTCTTACAAAAACAAAATATATATAAATATATACATATAGACAACTCTAAGGAAATAACTTATATATATAAATATATAGTCCGACAAGTTTTCGTTCACTTCATCGTTTTTCAAAAACTTTCAAAACTTGCACATACTTCCATAATTGTTATTTTAAAACACATTGCGTTCATATTTGTTTTTTCTAAAAAATTCAAAAATTTGCAAGTGTTTTTTTTTTCATTTGCATGAGAAACTTCTCATAATTTGTAAACTTTGCAAAATTTTTACGTTTTCAAGATTATAAAATGTGTGAAACTCTCAGTTTTTGTTAAAAATTCAAACTTCCAATTTTGAACGAAGTTTTTATAAGCTTCAATCTTACAAATTTGCAAAAATATAAATCGAAATATTGTAGATATTTACAGTATACAAACTTAAATACTTCATAGTTTCATCATTTCATCTTAAGTTGAATACTTAATTCGAGTACTTTTCTAGCTCTCTGTAGCTCTTACGCTTTCCACTTTTAAGATTTGAGTTTCATTCGAGTTTATCATACACTCAATTCGAGTGATGAGAAGAAAATCTCACTTTATTTTAATCTTCAATGTCCTTTCTTAACTCTAACACACGATCTCACAATTATTAACGCTCTATAATTTACTTTGTTTTAACTTAATATTAATCATAAATTGTAGTCGAAAAACATAATCAAAAATCAAACTACTACGAGCCCAAGAAAGCGCATGAAATAAATTTTAATTATTTTCTAAAATTTATTGCATGAGCTCACGTTAAAAATTATAAATGAATTTTAATAAAAAAGCACAAAAAAATTAAGAGAATTAAATTCTGTAAATTAAGATTTATGAAATTTTAATTTATTTTTTTTTTTATATCTCTTTGTTCACTTTAAACATGCACTGAAATTCTACTTCATTTCACTTTGACAAAAAATTGACGCTCAATGTAAAAAAAGTGTTGAAAACATTTCAAAACATCAAAAACCAAACAATAAGGAAAAACATAGACAAAAACACGAGTAAAAAACTGCAAAACCCGAAACATCTGCATAGTAACTAACTACAACATTCTTTGCTGCATATGAAATACGTCTTAAATTCGCATTCTTCAACTCAATTGCGAACATCGATAGCATTCGAATTGTAATTGCAATCTCGTAAATAAATTCCAAATGCAATTATTAAATAATTACCTAATATTAATTGATTACATATTGAATAATAATAAATTTAGGTTTTTTAAGGTAATAAAAAACATACACAATTTAAGACACGTTCTAATAAAATTCAACTGAAACAAAAAACCAAGCAAATTAAAAATCATTCAAATGCGTGAAAAAAACTTCAACTTAATGATAAATAGCATAAAATTTAAAAATGTAATTAAGTTGACAGAAAAGAAAAAACTTTAAAAATAAACTTAGCAAAAAGAATTAAAAGCAAACATAAGATTAGTGTTAAGAATTACCGTTAAATTATAAGAAATCTAACGCTTTATTGACTTAAAAAAGTAGTCAAATGATCTATGATTTTCTTCACATTTTCTTTCACTTTTTAATTTTGTAACTTACATTTTTCTTGAAAATTTTTCAGTTTAAAGACTTTACTGCTCAAAACTTGCCAATTAATTTTTAATAATATTTTGTTTTTCATTCGAAGTATATGTTTTATGTACCTTATATTTTCATTTTTTAATAATTATCTATATTTTAAGAACTTAAACTTCAACGTTTTTATATACACCAATTGACTATATGTTTTGTATTTGTTCTTATAAAAACAATAAAAAAAAATAATTTAACAGACTTTTATTTACTTTAACAGTCTTGTGTTTCATATAAAATTCGATTTTAATGTTCAACAAATTTTTGAGTACAAAATAAACTTATCATAATTTATTTTTAAATTAATATATAAAAACATTTAAGAAATATATAATTATTTATTAAGAAGCAAGAATACACTTAATTTATTTAATATAGTTTTGTTGTAAGCTCTTTTATAATTATTTTTATTTTGATTTTAATAAAATCAACAATTTTTAAACAAATAAAACTCAAATAAAACAAAGAAGAAAAAATATTAAAAATTAAATAAAAACAGTCTGACTTTTATTGCATCTTTTTTGGCGTAGGTATGGTGAATAAAAACATGTCATATATTTGGTAAAATTTGTTTCTAATATTTTGCGTGAGATCATGGTATAATAATACAAGGTAGCATTGACAGTTGCTTGGGAAATCATCTACTGTCAAAAAATATACTCAAAAAGAGAGCGCTCACAATCCGCCATTGAAAACACAAGCAATGTTGAAAACTTTGAAGTGAAAAAAAACAACAACCACAGCAGCTGCTGATGTATTTCCACAAAAAGCTGTTTTTGACAATTTATGTTTTCCTGTCAGGGGCGAACACAGGTAGGGGTTTTGGGGGTTAAAACCCCCCCCCCAAATGAACGAATAAAAATAAAATTAAATGTATAAAGTAAAACAATTACAAATTATAAAGCATTATTTATTTAAGTTGGAATGTTTAAAGCTACTTTCATGGTGTTATTTATTGTTTTTATGAAATTATGCTCTGTATACGCAAAAGAGGCCTGCCAGAGTATGATTTTTTGCCTGAAATATCATAAAATACATGTATGTTTTGGCAATGTTTTAAATAATGTAGACAATTTTGTATTTTTAATTAGGAAAAGAATAACCTAAGAGGAAAAGATTACCTAAAACTTAAAATTAAAATTTAATAACTATTTATTAAAAATAAAATTAAATTTACATTTCATTAAAAGGTAAAGCAAAAAATGATTGTGCTATTTTTTATGTTACTTATTTCATCAATATCCAATTTGATTTAAAAATATTTTTTTTTATTTAAATTTCATTTAAAATCGCAATAATTTTGTTTTTCAATCAACTCATCAATCACCAACTCAAATTAAACACATTTCGCTAACAGTTAATCAGTGCACCATAGTACATTGCTGAATATTAGCATACTTTATCAAGTATTCGATTAAGAAACATAAACAACACAACTCACAAATTCAGATCAGCGTAAGAAGTGTGTTGTGAGAGAACAGAGAACGAACTAGCAGTTATTCTCATGCGCTGATTTTCTCTTTACTACATGATCTGTTGTTTACATTTATTCGCTTACAGTGTACTCCTACACTCAAAAAAAAAAACACTAAATTAAAATGAAACACAATGTGTTCATAATTTGCCTTTTCTCATGTTTTTTAAAAGTTTGCTCTTACTTTGACGAAATTTGCAAGCTAGTTTTTAAACATAAAATTCATCAAATTAATAACAGTTGTCGTCAATTTTAAAACATTTTTTTCAGTGTACAACAGTTAAGCAGTGTATATTCGTTTAACGAATATATTCATGCAGGGCTCTAATACGCATACATGCTCTACTACGCTGTTGTTCTCTGTAAAGTCGAGTTCCGCTATCAATGTGATATGAAGTTAAAACTAGAACTAGATTTTCAAGCTTTTCGAGCACCCACGCTACCCGAGTATTTTCGAGTATTTCGAGCTACCCGAATTTTGAATTTTTGTTTTTTACAAAACTTAAGAATCTCAACGAAAAATTAAGATGCAGTTTAATTAGTAATCGTTATTTAGTAAAAAAAAAAACAAAAAACTTCTCTTAATCAGTCTACATCAAACATATCTACGGACTGCCAAAGCAATGTTCTTTTTTATTTAAATGTAGCCACACAGAGCCAAAACAACCTAATAAAATAGAAAAAAAATTAATAAAATTTCTCTATCGTTTTCATTCAAGAAGATTGTCTTATTAAAACCATTGAGAAAATCTTATTAAAACTTTGAGAATTTTTTATTGGGCAATCCACATAATTTTAAGAAAAATCCTATTATATTTTTATGAGAAAAACTTTAAAAACTATAAGGAAATCTTATCAAAAATATGTGATTTACTTATTGATTTTAAAAGTTACCTTTTTGATTTTTAGGAAGAAATCTTATAGATTTAATAAGATTTATTCATGAAAGTTAAGAAGGAAATTCTATTGATTTAATATGATTTCTTTTAAAATTTTATTAAAGAAATCTTTTTAATCAATACGGAATTTTGCTAATCTTTAACCTAGAAATATATCTTTAACTGCCTATAATATTACATACAAATCTACACATTGTTAAGATTTTATTAAAATTTATGCATTATTAAATAAAGTTATTATTTATGAATATAAAATAGATATGTTAAAATTAAATTAACTTTGACTTTGTATCCAAAATACCCGTCGCTGTCGAGGCCTTCAAAGAAATTGGCGGCATTCTCAATATCTAACTTTTGTCAAGAACCTTACCATACATTTTTAATAAAGTCAAAATTGAGTCACTCAAGCCCACGACTGAAATATGGCTTGAGTTTCGAGAATTTTAGTCTCGTCGAAAACAAGTTCTGGAACACAAATATCATTCTCCATTATAACATTTTTCTTATTTTACTTTATTTAAATCGACGGATAACTTTTCGAATTCACTTCACAACTACGACTGAAAGCTAAAGCAAAGAAAGCAAAAATAAGTAGCATTTTCACCATTACTATCTTCTTCAAAGGGTGTCTAATAAAAAAATTTTATAAAAGCAGATCAATAAGATTTTCTTATTAGTTTTAACTCTTAAACTCTCAATTAACTCAATTTGGTGGTCTTATTGATTTTATGTGGTGGTTTTTGGCTCTGTGCAATCATATCGGTTTATTTCCGTCTATATGTCTGCATGTAATGACGATCACAGCAGAGATTTTGGGGCCATCGTTATGAATTTCGATATATTATAAGCTTGTATTTGAAATATAAAGATCATAATGCAAATTAGCAATCTCGTATGAAAATTACGCTAACCCCACATATAAAGTAATATGAAATTGGAAGAATCTCTTAAAATTTCATAAAATGTCAATGCCTTAATTAATTTCAATTTTATTATTGAGGTCATATTAAATTCAATGGCACAAAATAAAAGAATAATTGACTTTGTACTGTAAATATTATATATGAAATTTGAATAAGTCTATAAATTAAAGTATAAAACACCCCCCAAAATTTTTTTCTGGGTGCGCCCCTGTTTCCTGTTGAAGAGAAAATAAGCAGTTGTCAATGCTACCATGTATTATTATACCATGGCGCGAGATGTGATTCAAATCATGGAATGAAAATAACTTTTGAGAGTTTTTTAGTAAATTTGCCTTGTTTTGAAGTTGGTCAAACGAAAAGTGCGAAAGAGAAGAAGGTATCAAGTGAGTGCTCAAAAGAGTGTTTTTAACAGCCTTTGGCTTGGTATATTAGCCATGATACAACTTCAAAGTAGACTCATATTGGAGAAAAACGTAATATAAATGTCAAAATCTGCTGTTGATTTCGAGTTTTGCTAATTGTTGTTGTTGCTTTTGTCCCGTGAAGTTTGTGGCATTTACAGCTTTGTTGTTGTAAAATTGCACATATGAGCAACCATATCAAAAGAATATAAGGCAGTGAAGTGAGCATGAGCTAGCAGGAGAGTAGTAGTTAAATTTAATTTACTAAATAATTAAGCTGACACTTTTAAGAGAAAAGGTAAGAGTTTATATACCAACGAAATTTTTATTCCAAATAATTGAAATATGTCTGGTAAGACTCTGAAAGAACTAAGCAATAGACAAAAACTTCGGAGAAAGTTTGTTTACATGAAAATCCCGAATACCTGAATTTATTCAGCCAAGAGAAAAATTAAATTGTTCTTGACACAATTGGTTTTTATATATTCTGATGTTTAAAATTCCATTAAATTTTTATTTTAATTAATTAACTACAGAATTAATTTTTTAATTAAATTTTAAAAAATGTTAAAAAATGACTTTATGAATTTATTCTTGTTTTTTTACTTAGAAATAAATAATGACTGAGCTGACAAACATTTCTTTAAAAGGGCTTACACATCGGCGAATTTGTTCGTCATACGGCGGCCATGTTCACACAGTTCGCTAGTTAAGAAGCGATGTTCGACAGTTTGTCACACGGTTGGCCGTGTTTACAAAATTTTTTATTTTCTCTGTCGAACAAGGGATGCTGCCGAAAATGATGACAAACAACAACAAAAATCAATGGCTTGTGTGACGAACAGGTTCGTTCAATTTGAACGCTAGCTTTTTCACACACGTTCGCTTCGCCATATTGTTCGACGAACAGATTCGCCGATGTGTAAGCCCTTTAAGTATCAAATTCATAAGATTTTTCTTACATTCAAAAAATCGATTCTTTTCCTATTGGGACAACGTTGAAACTAAAGGAAATGAAAGAAATAAGTAAACTTTTGGAAACGCCATGGAATTGAAGACGTTGACAGTTCGGTTGGTAAAATTGCATTCCAAATCAACATTTCTTTCCATGAAGTAAGCAAACTTATTTTATTATTGTAAATCTTAAGCAAAAGTTTCTATTATTAACGAACAATGATTGGCACAAACTTTGGCATCTTTCGACCATCACAATCGGGTTCTGGTAACAACAGTGGTCAGCACAATTCAACACTTATCGGTAGCAGCGGCGGCATACATGTTAGCGATGATCGACCACAAGGAACGCAGTTAAGCGACTTTATACTACAGCTGGAGGATTATGTGCCCACAGTGCCCGATGCAGTAACGGCACACTATTTGAATTCAGCCGGTTTCGAATCAAATGATCCACGCATAGTGCGTCTCATCTCAGTGGCCACGCAGAAGTTCATATCGGATGTGGCTAATGATGCTTTGCAACACTGCAAGACACGCACCAACAGTCAAGGAGGTGGCGCCGGTAGCAGCGGCCAGAGTGCAACTAGTACGAATGCTGCTGGTGGGGCGAAGGTAAGCAATGCTTCAATAGCTCAAATTGAAAAAAATTTCCTTTATCTATTTTAATTAGAGTCAAAAGCCAGTTAAAGACCGAAAATATACGCTCACCATGGATGATTTGACACCTGCAATCGCCGACTATGGAATAACAGTGCGCAAAGCAAAGTATTTTGTATGAATTCAAGTTAACAGTTTGAATAAATTTTGATTTTATGCTATATACTGAGTTCATTGTTTTTAATAAAAGTTTATTTAGCGTATCCATTACTTACATTAAAATGTTTTCGATTTGGCTATAACAGGGAGAAGCACTATTGGAAATAATTTTTGGCAATCTGTGGATCGATTTTGTGGTGTCCGTGGCATAGTTGGTTAAAGAGCGTGGCCGCTATGTCAACGCCCTGGAGACCCAGGTTCGAACCCCAGCAGCGACAGAAAATTATTTGAATTAAAATAATTTTTCTGTACGGCCGCCAGTTCTGTGCAGACAATGGCAAACCTCAGAGAGTAATCAAAATGCCATGTAAAGCTTCTTGAGGATAAGAATATTTCGTTCATCGCAGTTCGGAGTCGGCGTTCCATTTCTCGGTCAATTGTGTACAAACTTAATAACACGCACAACACAATTGATCCTAAGAAGCTATGTCAAAGTAATTTCAAGGGCTGAATTGGCCAGTTATTTATTTTTTAATCTGTGGATCTCAAAATTTTATTAGAATTTTTTAAACACAAGTTTTAGAGCAGCGAAAAAGTTTAATTTATTCTTAATTTGCGTTTAATTTCAGATTTTCTTGTTCATAATGTTCGCTCATACAAGCTCTAAACAAAGTATTGTGGCTTCCGCATAGTAATGCCATGATCCGCCAACGCTGGTGTCAGGTCCTCAATAGCTAGCGTGTACTTGCGGTCCTTGTTGGGCTTTTTGTCCTGCAATCAACATAAATAGGAGTTAACATACAACTCAATTATTGTTTCGGCAGTTATTATTACCTTGTTGGAACCATGTCCACCCGAATGTTGGCTGTTGCTGGTGCGTGTCTTGCAGTGCTGCAGAGCGTCGTTTGCAATATCCGAAATAAATTTCTGAGCTGCAACCGATATGATTCGCACGATTCGTGGATCAACTGCCTCAAATCCAGCTTGATTGAGATAACGTGAGGTAAGTGCATCTGGCACAGTTGGTATGTAATCCTCCAGTTGTTGAAGCAAATCTCCCAATGCCTGCCCTGGTGCTTCTTCCAGCTCCATTGGTGGACAAGTTGGCAATGGTGTTTCTTCTTCGTTGTCAATCACCATTTCGCGCTTAAGAAAAAATTTAACTTTATATATTATTAAGTGTTTATATTAAAACAAATCGATTTGTTTACAGATTTCACTTGTTTTTTAGTTTATCAATGGATTCCACTTCGTTCCTAGTAATCGACGCAGGGCTGCAAAAGCCTGAAACTACTGCAACGCACAACTTGCATTTCAAACATTTCATAATACGACCGCATCAGTATTCAACGCTACGCGTTAAAAGCATTAGAATTTTATTACTATTTTTGCAGCTCTAATTTTTCGTCCTTTACATTAATACTCCATTCATGTATTTTTATGAATAATAAAATTTTTAAGTCTTCAAAAAATGTGAAATTAAAAGAAGACTTGACAGTACAAAGTACGCGAAGTTACGTCTATATGTAAGTAAAATTTTAATAAAAAGGAAAACCTTAAACCTTAAAAGATCGTATCTTAATTTGGACATTGCCTGGGCAGATAATTTAATTCAAATTTCTCGTTTATGAATAAGACTGCAAGAATACATTGCAATGACTTAAGTCCTTAGAGTAATTTTTAGGTCCGATTTCTTGTTGTTTGAATTTGTCTGAAACAAGCAATAACAACGTTTTTAGAGGTTATGTAACTTTTAGAGGTTATGTATCTTAAAACAAGCTTTAAAGTTATTTATAACGATTTTTCTGTCTTACGCAACGTTGTTTAGAAGCTGCGTAACTTAAGCCTGCATGCAGTACAATAGAGCGAGATTGCGTTGCAAAACAAAGTTAAAATATCGCACGAACTGTCAAAGCATTGTCATAAGCAGAGTTTTTAAGTAGAAATCTACAATTCTTTGCGGTGCGCTTGTGCAGTGAAAGGCATTTCCAAAAATTTGAAAAACCACGCATGTGATGACAAGCTGTAAAAAAAATTCCATCGAAAAATAATAAACAATATAATCAAAAAATGTTTGCTGTTTATCAATTTTCTTTATCTTTCCACAGTTGCTTCGCAACATTTTTTTGTACTAATTAAAGCATACTGTGATTATTATTTTGAAAGAAGTAGTAGGTAGAGAGATGTTCGTTTTATGGTAAAGCGAGGTACTATTTATTATGAGAGGGTGCCAATATAGTTCAGAATTTCTTTTTTCGAGCTAATGTTGCTGAAATAAAATGTTAAAATATATTAACGTTTTATAACTTTTTCAAATGTTGAAAATACTTTTCATTCTTTATCAACAAATATTAATATTTAAACAGTACGTTTTTATGTTTAACCGACGCAACTCTGGTTCCTTCAAAACTGGCATTTCTCATTATACATAATATGCGAAGGCAATGTGTGCTAGATTTCGTTTCACAATCGCATCGCATTCTCACATTGTACTCTCGTTTTATTTTACTTCAGGCAGTAAACGTCAAAATTTCTGTTTAAATCAGTGGTGGCCACTACATGGTTTCCCATAGCCCGCTGTGTTTTTGCACACGAAGTAGCAATCGGCTTTCAACAACTTCTTGTTTCAATGTAAAGCTGTGCACTCGGAAAGCTCTCTTCGTTGTTGTTTGAACCGTACGTTAATTACCACTGGCTTAAAGTCCAACTTAAAATTGTCAGCAATCCACTGATCGAAAATGGAATGCTAATTAAACGATCTGTCAAAATAGTTAATTTTCGGTTGCATATTAACTATACGTAAAAAATTATTGAAATAGGGCTTGCATATTTTTAGCATAACACTTGCTTAGTTAAACAATAAATAGAATAACAATTAAAGCAAGGTTGCATAGATGCCACGTAAGGCCTTAAAAATTGCGTAACTAAATAAGCGTTAAACGGTTGTTTAAGGAAATCTATTGAATAAGACTATTGGTGTTTATTGGTGTTGTGAGTCATTGCGGATAGCACAATAAATCCATTGATTGGGTGAACTGAGCACTGCAGCGGTTCATATCAGCAGATAACTTATTCTTTGCTCAAGCACTTGCTATGTGTTTTATCGTGCATGAACGAGTATGCTTGGATTTGAGTAGAAGTTCTTCTTTGACTTAAATCCACTGATATTATTTCTTGTGTTAAACAACCAATGAATCAAAAACGAGAATAATTGCAGATCTGTGATACATAATGTTGAAATACATTTACACCCGTATTCCTAAAAATATTTTAAAATAGCTTTAGAACGTTTCAGTTAAAAAGTCTTTTAAAATATGTTATTCATAAACATGTTGCAGCTTTTTTGTAGTTTCAATAGAAACACTTTCGATTTTTCATATTTTTTGAAAATTTTTGACATATTTTTAATTATTTTTGACAATATTTGTGCTCAAATGAGAGCAAATAATTTAAAAAAATGCTTCGTGAGGGGCCTATAGCACGTTTGAGTCATTTTTTAAATTTTCTGATTCATAAACAAAAATTTTCAAGCATTTGTTGACATATTCTTTGTTTTTGATATATTTGAAACAATTTGATATATTTTTGACAAAGTTTGTGCTAAGAGAGAACAAAAAAAATAAAAATGCTTTATCGAGGGTTTATTGAAGGTTTCAAGCATTGTTAAAATTCATCATTTCAGTCATTTAAGAAGCATTTTAAAGCGATTTTTAAAGCTATTGATATTTTAACGTTTATGAATAATGTTCTTAAATTTTTTAAGTTTTTTCTTATGAAGGCTTTATGAGAGGTTCATAATTTTGTATGAATACAGTCGTAACGGCTGTAAATTTTAAATTCCATACGCATTTTATAAACTACACCATTACGAACGCACCACGATAATAAAAAATACAGAACAATCGAAGCGCCATCTAGTTGTAGAATTTATCAGCAGCAAACAAGCTTTTTGACATTTTTTAAATGCAATCCGCTGACAGTTTGTTGGCAAAAAATTTTCCTTCTCTGCATCTTCAATTTTCATTTGTAAATACAAAAATTTCTAAATAAACCAGATTTTTTCATAAAAATTACATAGTCAACATTTTACTTACGTCTGCAAAAAATTGGTGCAAATTTTAAGCGACTTGCAATTAACTAATTAACACCATCAAAAGTCAAGGGAAAGAAGTGTAGAAAAAATAACGAGCTGTCAAAAAAGGTGTGCAAAGTTGTAGCAGTCACAGGGTGAAAAAGGAAGGAAATAGAAAATTCCATAATTCCCACAGAATCTAAAAATTCTTTGAAAATCCTGAATCAGACGCCGTGCAAACTTCAAACGATTGTCTGGGAGAAGCTATGGACACTATGCCCACGGCTGAATTGGTGTACCAAGGAATTTGCACGCTTTTCCACAACGCCGATCCCAAAGAGAAGGAGAAAGCCAACAAATGGCTCGAGGAATTTCAGAAATCCGTGAGCCGAAATGAAAGTATGTGTAAATAAGTTGCTTAGTAATTTGATGCCTTTTTTAGATATACTCGTGGACAATCGCCGATGAACTGTTGCAGCAGAAACGAGATCTGCATTCGTGCTACTTTGCAGCACAAACCATGCGAAACAAGATACAGAATTCGTTTAATGAGCTGCCGCCTGACTCGCATGGGTCGCTGCGTGACTCACTCATTGGTCACATAGGACAAATTGATGCTGCGACGGATCCAATAATAGTGACCCAACTTTGCCTGGCTGTGGCCGATCTAGCCCTGCTCATGGCCAGCTGGAAGCAGCCCATTCCAGATCTGCTCGACTCTGCTCTGGCCAAGCAACCGCAGTCGGTCTGGCCACTGCTCGAGATACTTACACTGCTGCCGGAAGAGATTGATTCACGTTACCTGCGTTTGGGCGCCAATCGGCGGGAAGAAATCCACAAACAGCTTGATTCGGCCGCTCCACACGTGCTGGAGTTTCTATGCCTTTGTCTGCGCGAGGTCGACATCAGCAATGAACGCATTTTAAATGCAACGCTGCGTTGCTTTAGCGCCTGGATTGCAATCCATGCAATTCCGTTGCAGAATTTTAGCGAAAATCCGGTTGCTCAGCAAGTGTTTCGCCTGCTTAGCTTAGGCGACACGTCACGCAAGCTTCACGATACCGCGACTGAATGCCTTTGCGCTCTGCTCAGTTGTCTGGAAGCCAATAATAATCCCTACAATATTGAGCCATTGCTCGAGGCGCAGATTTTCAATGGCGTTTGTGCGCTGGAACCCGCGTACCACACGAGTGTGGCGCTCGAAGATATTGACAAAACGATGAATTATTGTCGCATCTTTACGGTGCTCTGTGAAGCATTCTTCTACGATATGCTCAACAATGAGGAGCCGCACTATTCGATCAAGGGGCTAGATCTGGTGCTGATGTGTGTGGGTCACTTTGACTATGAAGTGGCAGAAATAACATTTAACTTGTGGTATCGCATCAGTGAAGAGCTCTTTCAGCGAAACAACGACAAACTGACGTTGCACTTTAAGCCACACATTGAGCGGCTTTTGGGAGCACTCTATCGTCATGCGCAAATCGATTCGGATCATGATGGGCTGATTGAGGAGACTGACAGTTTTAATGTAAGTCTTTGCTATCAAGTTTCGTTGAAAACATTTTCAATTTTTATGGATATTTTAGGATTTTCGACGCAAGGTATCTGATCTTATCAAAGATGTTGCATTTATCGTGGGCTCTGGGGCTTGTTTCAAACAAATGTTTATGACACTACAAAATCCAGGCGCAACCTGGGAGTCGACAGAATCTGCTCTTTTTATAATGCAAAATGTGGCCAAAAATATTATACCGTAAGTTTTTAAAAATAACCAAATTATTGTTAATTTTATTAAAACTTGGTGTGTGTTTTAGTGATGAAAATGAGGTGATTCCCAAGGTTGTTGAGGCCATACTCAATCTACCCGAAAACACACATATAGCTGTACGCTATACTTCAATCATGCTTCTGGGTGAACTTTGCGATTGGATTGAGAACCACCCCGAGTCCCTACAAGCCGTACTCAATTTTCTGCTCTTTTCGTTGCAACAGCGTAATGGGCAAGCTGCAGCTGCTGCCATAGCTTTGACATCTATATGTGCGGCATGTCGTCAGAAAATGGTTTTCCACATTAGCGGCCTCATTGAAATTGCACGCAGCTTGGATAGCTTCGAGATCAACAACGATCTGGCAATTGGTCTGCTGAAGGGCATTTCCTTAATATTATCCCGATTGCCACGCGTTCAACTTGAACCAGCTATGCGTGAAATAGTTTCATTTCAGCTGCAGCCATTGGCCCAACTAGTGGAGTCAGAAGCAGCTACATCCGCAACAATAACCAAAGGTGAACGTACGGATCCAGCTTACTGGATTGATCGCGCCTGCGCTGTTATTAGGCACACAAATCCCGATGTGCCTGACGATGAGCAGCATCCCACGCTGCAAA
Source organism: Pherbina coryleti (assembly GCA_943735915.1). Classification (NCBI taxonomy): domain Eukaryota; kingdom Metazoa; phylum Arthropoda; class Insecta; order Diptera; family Sciomyzidae; genus Pherbina; species Pherbina coryleti. The sequence continues at coordinate 14,252,191 of OX030948.1, read as the reverse complement.
TTCTCACTGATGCCTGGCCCCTCATATCCAGTGTAATGGACAAATACCAGACTGACATACGTATTATGGAGCGTACATGTCGCGTCATACGCTATGGCTTGCGTATGGTGCGCAAGCAGGCTTCGTTGCTAGTGGAGCCTTTGGCAAAGCAAATGATTTGCCTTTATTCAGTGCATCATCACAGTTGCTTCTTATATTTGGGGTCTGTGCTAGTCGACGAGTTTGCCAAAAGCGAGGATTGCATACCAGGCTTGCTGGGCATGTTAAAAGCTTTTATTGAGCCCACATTTAGCATGCTACAGGTTGAGAATGGTCTTAAAAATAATCCCGATACCGTAGATGACTTCTTTCGTTTGTGTTCGCGTTTCATTGATTGCTGTCCAGTGCCGTTTTTGCAAAGTGCGCTCGTGACCCCAATTTTTCAGTGCGCTCTTCTTGCATGTACGCTGGATCATCGAGAGGCCAATTCTTCGGTGATGAAGTTCTTTTGCAATCTATTGAAATGGGGACGTAATTCGAACTATCGTTTGCCTGAATGTCGCCTGTTAGTCAAAGAAATCGCGCAGCAGAACGGTGAGGCTTTAATCATGAATTTGATTCATGCGTCAGTATTCTGTTTGCATTCCTACATGTTGCCCGATGTGGCCGAGGTTATGACAGAGCTGAAGGGTGTGGTTACCACTCAACTGATGGAGAGCTATCTAAAAACTGCATTAGATGCTTTACCTAAGAAGAATAGTGGCGGCTATGTGACGGCGACGCAGCAACAACTGGACGACTTTAGCAGCACCGTGTTGAGGTACGTATTTATCTTACAGAATTGAAGCAAGTTTGATTTATTAATACTTTGTTTTTATTTCTAAATTCAGAGCTGACAGCACTAAAGCTGTAAGCATTGCTTTGAAAACTTTTACACGCCTCTTTCGCTAAAGTTTCGCCGGCAGCAAATCATCGCTTGGAACCGCCAAACTCAAATATAAATATAGATTGACTTGAAGAAATTTTATTGTATTCTGTAAATTTTTTAAAACATTTAACAAAATTTCAAATTTGTTAATCACTTTTAAGATAAGTAAAATTTATAAGTTCAGACTTCAGATGAATTTATTATATATTTTAATTTAAATTTAAAAATTTAAAATTGACAAACCCATCAACTGGTTTAAAAAAGAAACGATCATAGAACTAAGTCCTTTTAATTAATTATGCAATCATATATCATACATATTTTGCAACGCAGTAGCACCATGATTTAAATTTTTCATATAATTCCTAAAGAGTTGAGTCATCATTTTTATTTTCATTTAACCCGAAATTCTACCCAAAAACAGACAAGAAATAATAATACTAATTTTTAAAATAACTGCTTAATTTAGTATATTTATTATATTGATTTAAAAAAAAAATCACCGATAGTGTTAAATAACATTTGTAAATGTATTATTCAAAAGAATCAATGAATAAATGTGTAAGGAAACAATGTAAATGTTTAAATTTGTAAGAAAACTTTGCGAATATATTGGTAACTGAAAATTCCGAGTGAAGCTGGGTGGTGCAAAAAAGCGTTTGAAAAGTCCCATTCACACGTTGTAAATAAGTCCTCGAAGGTGGTGTCCATTCTCAGCTTAAAATTGTGCTTTTTTCAAGACTTGGATTCAATCTCCTTAACATTTGCAACGATTTTGCTGACGGTGCTTTGGCACATTGCAACCAAAAAATCATTCCCAACATGTTGGAAGCTTGCACTGACCAAAATGAAAGTGATGCTGCTAACTAAAGTGTCGGTGGCACTGCTGTAGACATATGACCATTGAAATTAATTTCAGACAGCACATAATTAAATGCCTCTTTGGACAGCCTAAAACGTTTTTTAAATCTGCGAGCAAATAACTTGAATAATTTGTTTAATATGTAAATGTTGTACATTTTCCTACGCCGATGCTCGTAGTGATAAAGGATTGCTTTTATCTCGTAGTTGTCTTCTTATTTGCATGTCGTTTCTTTCCTCCTCCGACTCCGAAGTAGTAAAATAAAGAAATAAGACTGGATTCATATTCAATTGCTTAATAATTTGTAAACGATCACTTTTTTAAAAACAACACAATTGCTTTAAATATGTTTATTATTTTATTTAAGTATTTAAGGAACAGTGCACTAATTTTTTTACTTCTTTTGAGCTGTAGGTTTTGAATGTTTTTTATGTTAGCTTCAATTGGAGCATGTATCCTGAACACAGCGAGAAGATGAAAAACTTTCGAAACCTTTTTTATTGGATAACCTTGAAAAACGAGAATTGATAACCTGTATTTTATTTTTTATTGTGGTCATTATATTTTGGAACCTTACTTTTGTTTTACCTACTCCTTCCCACTAGCACCGCCAATAAAACGAAAGCTCAACGAAAGTTTCCAACAATAAATAAGTCAGGAGAGATATAGTTTTCATAAGTTAGTTGGTTTATTTTAAGAGTGTTAAAACGTAATAATTAAATTTTTTTTTTGCTATTTTATAGCTTATTGTGCAGTTCTGTTTTAACAAAATGGAAATTAATAAATTTGGTAATACAATGTGTGTGTGTGTTTATAAATTATATTGAAAACTATTGTCTAATTTGCATGGAAGCACCCGCAGACAGCAGTGGCGCTCCGCCAACAGGTGCCTTGATTCCCAATAATGAACACAATTCATTGCGTATTGGACGCACTTCTACTAGTGGCAAACCCCAATCAGTCTCTGATAGTATATTCAAGATATCATCCATGTTCTCTTCGGGTATATCAACACATGCATCGCCATACAGGGCTAGAGATTCATAAAGTTTTGTAGCGGTTGTCTTGCGAACATGCACATGTGTAAGACCAAGGAATACGGACATCTTTGATAGGATTCTCTTACAGAGACATGGTACTTGTATGAGCTGACAGAATACATTGATGCTCGATACAAGTTTGTAGAGTTTTTTAAAACCTTTGATTTCCAGATTTACTAAACGATAAACATCTTCGGCAAATTGGGATGATTCATCCAGCAAAATTGCATTAATCGTGCCTTAAAAAGTAAAAATGTTAACAAGAGATAAATATTGCATAATTATAGAAGTACCAGAACTTATAAGTATATCCAAGAAATTCAGCATTGGATAAGTAACACGCTCATTTAATAAATTCTCTTCGAAATTAAGTATAATCTCTTTGCAGAGACGTGGTACCACAGCAGGTTGTGAGCGTAGAAATTGGAAAAAGGCCGCGGAAGAATATTTTATCTGCAATGAGTTTAAGTTGATTATAATAACATTTGAACTATTGAAGTTCAAATTGTAGTAGTCATACCAAAGATTCTGTTAGTTGACCAATACTAGCGCTTAACCCGAGCAGCACACGCTGAGAGTATTCGGGAAATTCTAGCAAGGCACAAAACATAGGGAATGTATGATCAGCAAAAAGCCATAAAACCTTAGAAGGATCTTCTGAAAATATTTCTTTTATACGCTCGTGCTGGCGTATATGTGGAATAGCAGGTTCGGAGTGGATTAAATTACAGAACAAACGTCCGGCCAGGCCACGGGTACGATCAATTTTCTCCACAGATTGTTGAACAAAGCATAAAAGTATTTTATGCACATGCTCAGCAAGCAACAAATGTTTGGGACACGTGGTTAAAAGTTGATAAATGGCTAACAAATTATTAAAAAATAGAATAAAATTAAAATTGTAACTAATTTCTAGGGAAAAGAAAATACCTGTCATGGCTGCTTCGCGTACCCAGGCTCCTATATCACCACGATTATCCAACGTGTACTCCTCCATAGCCTTCAGCAAACATTCAATAACTTTATACAGATATTTTGGATTTGCAATCGAGGCTGTAAGGAAAATGTTTGTTTTTTTTTTTATTAAAATTAAATTCACCAATAATTTTAAATATGCTCAAAACATACTCTTTTCATTCTCCTCGAAACCCACGGTGCCTATTAAACTACTCAACGCCTTGACACTGTCACGTCTCGCCTCACTCCACTTATATGTGATTATATTTTCATTTACATGCAATGCCTTGCCAGCGATTACCGCTTGCAACGGTGTCAAAGAATGCTTCACTAAGCAATCAATCAAAACATCCATGTGTGGACTTATTATTGATTTTGGCAGCGCTCCTAAAGCACTGATGTAACCCATCCGCACATGTTCCTCTAGATCGTTTTCTGCACCTTCCAAGTAACTGGTTATTATCTCCGCATTATGGGCACTCCGTTTGGGAGTTTCATAGAATGATTTGCAAATCTCAGCAAAAGCTTGAGTAGCTGATTCGCGCACAGGAGCTGTTTTGTTAATCAAGCACCTGTCAATGACATCCTGCCAGAATTCTGAATGAAAAAAAACATTTATTTAATATTCAGGATTCAATTTGGTCAGGGAAGCTTTTTTGTTTTTGCGCAAGCAAAATGTGAGTTGAGTCTTTAGTCTATGTGGTTGCAGCTAATACCAATTTCTGAGAGATGAAACTTTGTAAATGGTTATCTAAGTGAACGAGAGTATTTTCATCATTAATAATCACCGAAAGATAAAAGAGTTCCATTTAAAAATAAATAATAAATAACCGGTCATGTCAGCCCTTGAAAGGACTTTTACCTAGCTTCTTATGATCAATGGTGTTGTGCGTGTTATTAAGTTTGTACACAATTGACCGAGAAATGGACCTACAGGCTTAACGCTGACTCCGAACGGCGATGAACGGAATGTTCTTATTCTCAAGAAGCTTTACATGGCATTTTGATTACTCTCTGAGGTTTGCCATTGTCTGCAGAGAGGTGGCGGCCGTACAGAAAAAATATTTTAATTCAAATAATTTTCTGTCGCTGCTGAGATTCGAACCCGGGTCTCCAGGTTCGTTGACATAGAGGCTACGCACTTTAACCAACTACGCCACGGACGCCACGCTGAATGCATTTACTACACGTAAAATTACAGATCCTGACGGTACGTTCAGATTTGTTTTAAAAATGTTTAAAATGTCCTTGAAAAAAATTTCAAGAATTTCACAGTCATAACAGCAAAAACTAATTGCCTGAAATACTAAAGTTAAAAAAAAAAATGTTTTGCCGGTATATATGAAAAATGAATCGGAAGTAATCGCGAAAAGAAGCACATTACGAGTACGGAAATAACACTATGAAACTTACCCAAACACTCATCAGTAGCATCGATTTTGGCCAAACCGCAATTACGTATGAAATCCGTGCAGCACATTTTCATTAGCTCGCCACTCATACCTGAAGATGAAAAGAAAGCTAATATACCCAACATCACCACTTCATTTTATCCCAACCTACCTCTGAAAAGATCGCGCTTCAGAAACTTGCCCACAAGCTCATTCAAGTCACACATAGTCTGATTTGAGATATAAGTTTGTTTGTTTTCTGATGACATCTCCAGTTTTCGCAACGCCAGCGTTATTTCACCTATAGCCAAGACACTGCCGTGACGCGTATTGATGTCAATACCATCTGTTTTGGCAAACAGTTGCGACAAAACCACATCCGCCATGTATGCCGGCGCACGCAGAGTGAGTTTGTGCAGAGCTTTTGCAGTAAGTTCACGTATGGCCAAATCCCAATGATTCACTTTGCGTTCAACCAAATGATTAATCAACGGTTTTTGATACTCCTCAAACTGGGCAATAAAATCACTTATGTTAAGATATGAATTCGAACGCAGTCCGACCGAAAAGAAATCCGTTGTTGTGGATATTTCGATGCCGTATGGGAAGTTACCCAAGCGACCGACGCTTTCTTGAAAAGCAGCCGAGGCAGCGCGTCTACAATTGATCTCACGATCGAAGGCTGCTACCGTTAGCAAACCAGTTGATATATCTTGCACAAAGGGTTGTAAATCCTCCGGATTGTATGCGCGCGCAAAAGCCCAGCACATGTAACACGCTGAATCTCGAATATGTTGACCAACTGACATGTAACCCTTCATTTCGTCGTAGAAGAGAGCTTGCATGAGTAGTGGTACAAGCTCACCAAAACGATGGGGCAGCAGCAGACCACGTTTAGCTAGTTCTGCCAATGCCAAACAACCACCGTGCCAAGCTTCGTGCGGCTCTAATGGATTTAGAATATCCACCACTGAGCCAATAACCTCATCAGCAAGTTCTTTGTTTAAACGATTGGTGACACGTCCTAAGCCCTTGGCAGCACTCCAGCGTATATCGTTGCCGCCACTACGCAAACCTTGTAGCAACTCCTCAATCACCTCTTCAATGGCATCGGGCACAATGAATTCTTCAACATCTGTGGCATCCGGAGCATTATCGTTGGAGTTGGAAGCATTTGGATTCTCAGCTGTCGAGACTTGATTGAGATTCGTAGCTAACGAGCGTGTGCCTAAAAAGGTTATATGTGTTAAAATGAAGCTTAATTAAAATACATCATACCAACTTATATTACGCTTAACTTCTACCAATAACATCATTTTCCCCCTTTAATTGCACTTACCTCTCTTATAACGCCAACCTGCTATTCTTGGCTTCAAATAAACTAAGCCTATGCGCTGTATGATCTTTATATAAAATTTATATTTCAGAAAATCTGTACTTTTCTTGTACTGACACGAGATGATCCAATGCAATAGCTTATCCGCGTATGGCAGCAAATCTTCACGCTTACCATGTTTCAGTATGGCAGCCACTGCCGCCATCTGACCAAATTTAACCTGTTCTGTGTCAGCCTGATTCTGACTTATTACCCAATCGAAGTAGGGCTCCAAATAAATTTCTTTTATGTCCACACGAATAAGAAACTTGGCTGCCAGAAATGCCGCTATATGACTGCATGTATCATTCGTCTCAGAGTATAATTTGCAAAGCTCAAAAATACGCTGCATCTTTGTCTTGGCCTGTACATTGTTAACTAAACCTGCTGCTTCCATAGACGCATCCGTTGAATAAGCATCCAAACGCGCCATATGAAATGGATTAAGCACCAGTATGGACATCCAAAGTAACAGCATGTAACGTGTTTCCCAGTTTTTGTATTCCTTTGGGTTCTGCTGTTCAAGCAAGTCTAATGCAAACTCCAGATCGCTCAGCTCATGTGGAAGGAACTTCACCAAAACCTTGTAGGTGCGTACCTTACAAATGATGTACAAATACTTGAAGACTGCATGCATTTCATCTTCCGGCAATGACGGATCGCGTATTTTGCAAAGCAATTTTTGCAGCAACTGTTCCAGGTTCTTATCCAACAGATGTGGCTGCTCCTGATATCTATTTACATACAAGGCGTGATTTTAATTTTAAGAGTTATATTGTTGCATAGCATTGCTTACCTTGAAAGAATCTGTGTGAATTGTTCAAAGTCCCTTTCGAATTCTTTTGCCTTAATGGACCTAATTGTGTCGATCATTTGGAGCACCTGCTCAAACTCCGCAAAATGATCCAGAGTATTTGAAGGGAGATCATCATCTTCGCATTGCATCATTATGTTGTTTAAGTTGCGTTTATAGATTTACTTAAAATTTTTGATAAAATTTGATTTTTTTTCAACCAGCCGGTTGCTGAGTACGGGTGCTGCCTGGAAAAAATGTTTTGTTGTCTGTTTTATGTGTATCGATTCAGTCGTTTCTACAGCGATGACACATGTTATTTCCAATTCCAAAACGACACAAGGGAGCATAGTTGCCAGTTTTGTGGGAAATTTCCCATTTGTGGGATATTTTAATTGCTGTGGGATGTGGGAATTCCCATGAGATTTTTTAATTCAATGAGGGATTTTTTAAGTTTTGTGGGATTTTTTTTTTTCCAGTACATTTTTTCAAATTTTTCAAATATCTCCTTTGAAATAGATGATAATACCTTATATTCGGATAACTATGCAAATACAGTCTACGTAATAATTTTGAGAACCTAGATTTAGGAGCATTAGTTTTAATAGAATTAGAAACGAAAAAGTAGAATGTCGATATTGCCTCTAACTGCCTTAATTTTTTGAAAAAATCTGCCAAAGAGCTATTAAAAAGATTTCCTGTAGAAAACATGGAAATGTGGAACACATTACTGTTTTAGATCCGAAAAAAGTAAGAACAGGGTCAATAATACCATTAGTGCGGCTGGTTCCGCACATTATTACTTTTGATAAAATTAATAAGATTCACTTGGAATTTAGAAAAATTAAGAATTTAGGCATCTTGTCATTTTCATTGTCAAAATGATGACAAAAATAAATATGTTTTCCCTGAAATGAGGAAACTAGTTATTTATGTGGCAAGTCTTCCACACTCATCTGCAAATGTAGAGAGAATATTTTGTCAATTCAATTAAAATAAAAATAAAGTTAGAAATACTCTCTACAGAAATACTTTCAGGAATTCAGCATGCTAAGCGGCTTACTGAAAATAAAATAAGCTATCAGGCTGTTTTTAACAAAACGTATTACAATTTGTTTAAAACAAAAATGTATGAAAGTCAAGACAGTCAAGACTGATAGAATAAATAAAATTTTGCTTCAAAAATCTGAATTTTAAATTAATTTATTTATGAACTACTATTCATAACTAGTGTATTATACTAGTGAACTATTTAAAGCTTTTATTTTTTAGGCAATCTTTTATTTAAGAAAAAACAGCAAGCTTTCCGTTATATTTAGTATACTTAAGAAAATTTAACTGATTTCTTTCGATACAAATTTTTAATTTAAATTAAATATTATATAACAAAATTAATGTTTTTCCTTGAATTTACTTATTTATTTTACATTTTAATATAAATAATTTTAATTATAATATTATATACATATATATAATGTAATTATTATATTATATAATAATATAAATAATAATTTTAATAATATATGTATGTGAATTTTTGTTTTTTTAATATTCGCTGAAATTTTTTTTTAATGTTCATTAAAAATTTTAACTTTTGGTCTCAATGTTAACAATTAGTTTATTACTTATAAATAAAATTTTGTATATTTTATTTTCTGTTCTTTATTTACTTTAATTTTTAAAAAAGTAATCTCCCTTAAAAACATCTATAGAGGTGTTCTCAATATATGTTTTATAACATTAATCACTGATATGTATTTTTTTAAAATTTCCCATTTGTGGGATTTTTTAATGGCCGTGGGATTTTTTGTGGGATATTTAATTGCTGTGGGAATTTTTTAGTAAAAATATCCCACGTGGGAATTTTTTTTAATTGCTGTGGGAAAAAGAGAATTTGTATGGGAATATTAGTTGGCAACTATGCAAGGGAGTGCTATCAGTGCCTTGCAAACTGTTTAAGGCGCTGTAGTTGGAATATCGAATGATTTTAAATTTAAAATGTAATGTTAGCATTTAATTGAATCTTAAATATATAAGGTATAATTTTTAACCCACACTTGGATCAAAATTAAGTTTTGTATGAAAAAAATCTCAGCAATTTCTTTGAAATGTGAACGAAAGATGAAATTGCTATTTCTAATCGAAAAAAAATAGTTAAAAGCGTATATTCTTTTTGGGCAATAAAGAGCTAACTCACATAGAATACATATTTAGACGTCTCTCTAGACCACAGCTTTTACATTTCTTTCCTTTATAATATTTTGATTTTAAGAGGGCCCTTCAATAATATTCCTTGCATTTTAAGAAACATGAAATCATTCTTGAATAGCGATTCTAATGGCATTTTTTTTTCTCAAAAAATTCTGCATTTTTTCTGCCCGCTTTGAGAATTCTGCCTTTCTTCTTTTCTCGAAAAAATGTTTGACCTGTAAATTAAATTGTGTTCTTTTCTCGAAAATTTTGACCTCAAAAGTATAAAAAATGCAGAATTTTTACACTCTATAGATTAGCCCTCAAATGCTACCAACTGAATGAACAAAAAAAAACATGTGTTTCATTGGGCACGCGATAGAAGCGAATTTGATAATTTTATGGATTTTTTTTTCGATTAAAATAATTTTTAAATTCAAAACTTTAAATAAATAAAGTAAACTAAAAAACACACGTTAATCTTCACGCCACTAAATTTTATGACATTTTATTATTATTTTGTCTGTCACTTAGAAAACACACTTGTCAACGCACTTTTGTCCAATTTTTAATTTTTCCTTCGCACTATGCAAAAACAAATTTTTTAACTTAATTTTTGAGTTGCTTAATTTTTCAGCAGGCTTGCCGCTCTGAAGTTGTATGCCAAACATTCAACAAATTTGAGGCAACATTGTTGCTTAGAATGTAGAGCAACATATTTAATAAGCACGAAAACTTGCTTGACTTGGTTGCTTATTTTTAAGCATACACGACCTCTAGTAGTAAGTCGAAACAACATTCAGGCTGTGTGCGTATTAGACTAAAATTTAGGAAATGACTTTTCTATTCAATGGAAATTTTCAGCCCTGCAAACATTTAGAAAAACAGCTGACCTAACTGTGCGAAATAACATTTCACAACTAAATTTAAGAACCTATTGTAGCACCTATTGCTATCTCTTTTCTTCACATTGGCGAGCATGCAATAATACATAAAAGCTCAACGCTGCCAGATGATCGACTGCATAACGTAGGTAAAAACGTAAAAACTAACCTGTAAGAATTAATTCGTCAATTTGGATGCTTTTTTCCCTTATGTTCAATTAAGAATTCCCACTTAGTTTCCCAAGAAGATCAGACACAAAAATATGGTAACTTTCAATTTAGTCATGAAAAGTCTACTCCAAAATTTACTAAATTTTAGACAAGCACTGCATTACCGGCAAACTTCCAATAATTTAGAAAAGTCAGTCAATTTAGATCAATTCGCACACGGCCTCAATACACAATCCTTAGTGGATATTGTGCTTTGGCTAATAGTTATTGTAAGATATCAAGGATATGTAGGCAATACACATTCCTATAAATAAATGATTGTTATCTACTGCAATATAGCTTTAGTTAATACTTAATATTGAATCAGCGATGTTTCACAACAAAGGATTTTGGTTTGATGGTTAGAGCGTTAAACTATCAGTCGACGGAGAATAAGTTCAATTCCTGGAGTGGGCAAGAAATTTTTTTAATTTAACACTTTCTTGTTGCAATAGACGCAAGCAAAAAACAATATCAATTCAAAGAAAAAATGTGTCGGAAAAAAGTGTCGTTTTTCAGATTTCACTCCAGCAAATCACAGAACGAGGCGCGGAAAGCTTCGCTTCAAAAATACATCGGACACATTCAGAACTTTTTAGTTTCTTCTGCTTTATATATCAATGAATTATAAATAAGAATTCCTCCGTCATCGCGACGTGTAATTTTCACTTGTGTTTTCAAACGGTTTGGATGAAAAGTTTGACAATGTGAACACTCGTAACCTCTAATTCTAATAAATCGATATTTCTTTCCGATTATTACCTCTCATAACTTGTAAAGAAAAGTTATTGTATATTTTGACCGTTCATTTGAATTATGATAAATACCTAAACTCCTTATTTTAGGAGAGAAATCAATAGCTTTTATTCACATTAGTAGAATTTAAGTAGGCTCGAAAGAGTTATCCTCTGTTCATAAAGGTTAGTATATTTGAAATGAAAATTTGTAACTATTAGTCCGCAGATTATTTTTCATATATAACTCATAGATCCGAAGAAATACCTTGTATATAAGATATATCGCACTCCATCTTCAAAACAGACAACTCCAAATTTCAAAATTTTCAGTAGAAGCAAAAACCAGTTTGTTTTTCAAAGGAATCCATACAAAACAAGGAGACGAAACGATTTTTTTCTTAATTAATGAGATTATCACTACGAATAGTTTAACATTTAAAAGTAAAAATTTGTAAATTTTGGGTTGTACCTGTTTTAAAGATGGAGTGCGATATGTATAACTTTTTTTTGCTTCGTGACTGATCTATTTAGTAAAATTAAAAGTGATTGACATGGTTAAGTCACTGAAAAACTGGTCTGTATCAATTTCGACAACTTACTCTACTTTTTCCATAATAGCACTTTATTTTGTAGAATATACGCTACAAGTAACTTTATTTTAAGAAGTTACTGAATACTTTTGAAAAAATATAGAAAGAGACAAGGCGTATCAAGATTATAAATTATAATAAAATGTTTATTTTTGATAATCAATTTTAGCTAATTATTGCTACGAGTAATTTTTAATATAAACAAATATTCGCCCGGAATACGACGTTCCTTAAAATTAATTGCCTCAAACTTCAACTTCTGTAAGATTGAAATTAGTTCCTCCGGTTTGTTTTCGCGTAAGAGCAGTAAATATAAAACCCCATTTGGCGAGAGAACCTCATCTAAACGCTCCAACATAGCATCTATAATACGCCTGCCTGCCAATCCACCGGCCCACGAATAGATAAGGTTTTGCTGTGTTAGGCTTTCAGGTGAATTCCCAAATGTTGCTTTGCCACTATTCAACTCCTCGTCACTGGTCACAACGTAGGGTGGATTGAACAACAAAACATCTATACTCTGCGCACGCAAGCCATCCAACAAGTTGCAACGCAATGTTTCCACGTTGGTGCCATTGCGCTTAGCCGTTTGCTTAGTGATACGACAGGCGTGTGGATTTATGTCTGTAGACATGCAGAGGCTATGCTTGAATTTCTTAGCCAAGGCAGTTATAATAACACCGCTTCCAGATCCAATCTCCAGCATAACACGTGGTTTTAATTGCTCCAAATATTCGAGGTCATCTTCTAGCGCGTCTAATAGTAAAAAGGAATCTTCTGCCGGCTCATAGACATGCTGAAAGTCTTGTGCTGTGAGGTGATCAGTATATGGAGTTTCCATGTTGCACTTATTCACAATTATGATATGTTTGTGGCTATAGCAGAATCCAAAAGCATCTGTCTACGTTGTTGCTCCTTCTCGATAAGCTTATGGATTGAATTCAAGCGTTCCTGACTTGTACTCAATATATTGGTAATGACTGTGACCTTGTGCTTGACGTTTATTAATTCTTTTACCTTCTCGGAGAACTCTGGAATGTTTTGTTGAGCTTTTTCTATTTCTCGCAGTTGTGCTGCTAGTGCATCTAGCTGCGCCTTCAGTTCGCCCTGTGCTACTCTGGTCGCAGTGATACTTTCGTCGAGTTTATCGACCGATGGCTTGAAGAGATTAATAATTCCTTCAGCTAGAATATCCCGAGTTGGATTGTTGCAGAAATTCTCAGTGTTCTCGTCCAAGGATGTTACAGTGCTATCAGAATCCTTGTCCATGGCAGCCGTGTCACCAAAATTGTTTCGATGAAAAATTACAGCTGATTAAAAATGACATTTGTAGATAGTTGATTTTACCAGGGATGGCTTTGAACTTTTAAATTTCAGTTCAAAAAGTTCTGTTCAATTTGTATTTGAAACTTCAACACAATCACAACATTTCCAGCAAAAACTAATACATTCTCAGTTATTTCACTCTTGTCAGTTTTGTCAGAGTGAGATAAAACTCTAGACTCTACTTTTTTCCTCTAGAAAAAAATAGTCAAATTAACAAATAAACACATTCTTTCTAAAGAAAACCAAGATTTCCTTGCTAGAATAAAAAATAACAGCGTTATTCTGGGGCTTTGTTTTTTTATTTTCTTTAAATATTTTACTTAAATTTATCTTTTGTAAATACTACCCATTAATAAAAATAGAAAAAAATACATTTCTTAACAAAATTACAAAAAAAAAATTTGGCTTTATTTGGTGAAGGGTTTGACCCCGCGCATGTTTGAGTTAAAGGCCAGCGCCCTAACCACTACACTATGGCGGAAAGGTTTTGCGAGACGCTAACTGCGTACTTAAATAAACAGCTGAGTTTGTTATGAAATTCTTTACGGAATTTTTTGTTAGTGTGAGCAGAGCAGCTGTGTTCGGCAAGACATTGAAATACTTGCGTAAAAAAGAGATATAAAACCACACTTGTACATGAGTTTTGGTTAGATTTTTCACATTGTCCTTAACAAACTGATAGAAACTTTGTTCTACAGACTAACCGAAATTTCCGACAGCACTATTGGTTAAATAACGAATCATTTAACCAGTACTTGTCTTGCAGGGGATTTATTTGTAGTATATCTTACTCTTATATAAAAATGAAACTTGAAATATTCTTTTTGGCGTTGATGCAAGTAAACTTAAGAACGGCTGAACGGATTTAAATGAAATTTTCACTATCCAAATCGTAATTAGTTGTAGATTGACACCGTATACTTAAAATTTTGAAATATTTTTAAGCTTAAAAGTTATCGGCTAAGAAACTGGCGAAATTCGGTATTTTTGGAAAAATTTTGCGCTTTTTTCCATTTTCTGTTTAAACCGTAAAAGATAAGTGAATATGATATATGGACAAATGAATGGATATTGCCGAATCCAACAAAAAAGTTGATGGTAACGTGCATGTAAGATCAATAGTTTGGTCGTAAAATTCATGTTTTATTGAAAAATTAAATCATTTTCTTGCAAGCACTGATTTGTTCATTGACTTCGACGCTGTCATTGCTTGCAGCTAGCAGAATGTTGCTTTGGTTTCGCTACAAAATGTTGCTCAATGCTCAGAAAAGAGATTTTCTGCATGGAAGCAGAAAGAGATAGCTCTTTGTTCGCGAACAGCAGAATGCAAAATTTAAGACATTTTCTCCAAGCGCGTCGTTTGTTGCTGCTGCTTCAGTGTTTCATTATTCAGAGAGTTTTTATATTCAAAATGTTGAATAGCTGCGTGCAGAATTCTTAAGCTGCAAAATAGAAGTGCATGAAATTTATAGCTGAATTACAATACTGCGTTAGGTCGGTCGGCCTTTGACCGTACTTTGGTCTCCGTTGTAAAAACTTTACGATATAAGCTGTCAAAACGGACGACCTCAAACTTTGCAAAACTAAATGTTGCGTTGACAGATCGTGCGTCTGTCATTTTGGTGATGCCAATAAAAGCAGCTATACTAAAAATCCCACAAAACGTCCCTTTTTCCGAAATCATGCAATTATAATTGTAATCAATGAAAAATTTAAAGATAGTGTCATAATAGCGTTCAATAGCGTTAAAAATCTTTTTTAAATGCTTTATAAATGATATACATAATTTTAAAAATGGAGGAAACCTTCAATAAACCCTCGATAAAGCATTTTTAAATTTTATTTTATTTTCATCTCAGCACAAATTATGTCAAAAATACATCAAATTGTTTCATAATATATAAAAAAAAAAAAACAGAAAATGTAAAAAAAAAATTATTGAAAATGTTTGTTTATAAATGAGAGGATTTTCAAAAATGGCTGAACCATGGTAGAATTATAAGGTAGGGCCGGGTCGCTCAGTGCCCTCACGCGTCAACGAATAGTGGATAGTGAAAAGGTTGGGTAGTTGTCAAAATGACGAAGTTGGTGGAAATGTCAAATGAAAAAAGAAATATCATGTTTTTAATTTGTAAATAGTGCGGACACGTGTGTTAAGTTTGTGTTAATTTGAGTGGAAATATTGTAAAAACATTGTAAATAAATCTATAAAATGCCGCGGAAGTGTTAAATTTGAAAAAAAGCTTGTAAAAAGTTTAACCTAAAATCAACTGCGAAACATGAACATAAAGAAACTCGATATGAACAGCTGATCTTGACAACTAGCCCCCTTTTTCGCTGCTTTCCACTCCATTCTTCTCCGAGTCGGCCCTACCTTATAATTCTACCATGGGCTGAACATCCAATAAATCCAATAAACCCCTCATAAAGCATTTTTAAAATTATTTGCTCTCATTTGAGGACAAATATTGTAAAAAATAATTAAAAATACTTCAAAAATTTGGATAATATGTCAAAAAAATTCAAAATTATAAAAAAATTCAAAAGAAAAACAAAATAAAAACAAGAAAATTGGTCAAAACATTTCAAATTATTTACAAAACAAGTTAATAAAATGACGATGTTTTCAGTGCAGAGAGTAGCTTCGAAAAAACAACATCAAAATGTTGACGAAATTGTGACAAATAAATTAAAAGGCATTGAATTTATCAAATACACAAACCATTATTGACACTCTTCCCACTTCAAATCGAAAGTGTTCCTATTTTAACTACAAAGCAGCTACAACATTTTTATGAATAACAAAATGTTAAAAGACTTTTTAGCATTAAAAAGCTTTTTAAGTATTGAACGTTTTAAAGTTATTTGAAGATATTTTTATGGATACGGTTGAAAATATATAATTTTTCTTAAATTTAGTAAAATGAAAAAAATTTTCGCTATTTTGATACCACAAATACTAACATATCTTTAATACTGCGAAAATTTTAATTATGGATTGAAAGAGTAATCTCAATAAAAAAAAGATTAACAGAAGGAAAAATCGATTTATCGATTTGTTTTCGAGTTATCGATTTAAACATTTTTTTTTTGTTATAAGGTGTATGAAGAAAATTGGCTGTATTATTCTAAATATATAACCAATATTAATGATTGAGGTGCCAAATTGCAGACAATACAATAAGCTTTCAGAAAATTTGAAATTAATGAAATCCGTTAAGTATTTCAGATTTTAAAGATATTTGCATGTAAAAGTAATTTTATTTTTTACATAAAACCATTTTTTTCTTCAAAATTAACCTTTATTACTATGGATTAAAGACAACATATTATTAAAGCTTGGAAATTAATCTTTCATTTGGTGTATAAAATTTAAGATTTACTTGAACTTTTATCGTGTTTTTCTATGATATAATGATTGCCCTTGTATGAAATGCTCTAAAAAATAGGGTAGATAACGATTTCTGGAACGCCACGATTCGACAGTTCATTTCAGAAGTTCTCTTCATAAAAGAATGGCTGAAGGTTTTCTAGTAGATGGACATTACCAAGTGGCAGCTCCATACCAAGTTTCATTATTATGTGGCATTTAACTCCAAAGCTATTTGATACCATAAGTTTGACTTATATGGGCGGTGCCATGCCCCCTTGTCCAATGCTCACTCAATTTCTCCAGTCAAAGGACAAGACTAAATAGTACATTCTTACCGAGTTTCATTGATGTGTGACTAATAGTTCGAAAGTTATATCCACAATTTGGGAAGCCGAAAAAGTGCCACACCCTTTTCCCAACGCCCATAAAATTTTGCCAGTGGAACGGCACATGTAAATCGAGGCCGAACACCTAATTCCAATGTTGTGCGACCTATAATTCCAAAGTTATTCGAGATTGCAGATTCGAGCTGCCACGCCCCCTTGTACAATGCTCGCTGAATCACTTGTAATTAGTGAGTACTTGGGTACAACTTTACAAAAACAAAATGAACTGCAAAAGTGTTCACAGTTGAAAATTTTTTTCAAACACGTTCATGCACATGTCTAATATTTATCATTTCATTCTTATTATGCTTTTATATTTACCATTTGAAATTTTAAGGGCAATTGCAAATCTTGCTAGCAGCAATAAATTTACATGTACTATTATTTTTTCAAAGTACAACATTCCTTTGTGTGTTATATTATTCAAACAATAATATTAAGGGTATTCGTCCTCAACCAACCTCATTAAAATATCTAATTGACCAATATATAAGTTTGCCATTTTGCATGAATACCCTTATAATATTATTTATAATATACTAAAAAATGCATAAATTTTAATATGAAATACAATTGAATAATATTAATATCATGCTAAATTCATCAAAATCATTTTCATACTACTTGAGCAGCATGTTAATTTAAAAAATTTGATCAATTTAAAAAAAACTCGCATCAAAATATAAATTCCCACGATAATCCTATGAAAATCTGAGTTTTCCATCGGAATCCAAGAATACCCACATTTTAGCATTGCTCAACGAAAATGCAACCCAGCGTTAATATGGAATGTCAAAAGCACGACCTAGCTTGAGCATGTCGCTACTCATAGCGTTGATCGTACGTCACCCCCTCAAATTCATATTTACGGGATGAGGTCGACGCAATGCATGAGGTCATATTTTGTGTTGCTTCATAAGAACCCATTGTTTCTAGTCGAGCTGTCAAAGACCGACCGACCTAACGCAGTATTGTAATTCAGCCATTATGGTAACAATTTAAGCTTAAATTGAAACGCCGTGCGATGCAAATTATATCACTTTGAAGCTGCGCATTGGTATGGTTTGAATGGATTTTTTAGCATATTTTTATGGCATTAAATAGCGTTAGTGTATAATTTCGTCGCTGAAATAAGACCTATGAAAATGTTTTAAATTAATTTGATTTTATTAATTGAAAGTGATAACAAAGTATTTTTAATTCATTCCATAAACATAAATTTATATTTGAAAAGGTAAGGACTTATTAAAACCAATATCTTTCCAAAACAATTCACGTTATCGAATACGAGTTTTACATAAATATCCTATATCCTTAAATCGACATAAAATTGTCTGTGCTTAATATTTTTCCATGGTTTTTATGTCAAACGAAAGTTAATTATTTAAGCTTACTTTTCCACAAAGAGACCCTATCGATTTAGTTACAAGCAAACAAACTATGAACCATTGCCTAAAACTTCATTTTTTTACTTAAAAGAAAAATTTGAGCCCGGTTATGAGCCACACCAGAAAATCAGTTGGAAATCAAAAAACTTGATGTGAGATCGACACAAGTGTTAAGAATATGAATGAATTTTATTATTTTTTCACGAGAAAGCTGCTTTTCCCATGGGCAGTTATATGTTGGTCTTTCTAGGATAGGAAATCCATCAAACTAATTTATTCTTACGAATAACACAAGCACATTAAAAAACATTGTTAATACAGAAATTCTTACATGATTGTAATTAATATGTCATGAAAAAATAAACCTATTAAAACGATAATAGGGAAAATTTTGTACAAAAAATGCTAACTTTATTTTAAGATACATTGCTGGCAAAGCCGCGGAGGGTTGCTAGTATATATATATATTTAGCTGCACTGAAATTTAGTTTGTAAAATTTATGTATTTTATGTAAAATTAAAGTGTGTGGCTTTTTAATTGTAACATTACAAATTGGTTTAAATGTATTTTTTTTTTAATTGTTTCTTTAAAAATAATTAAAAAAACCTAAAGAATTTTTTTAATATATATTAAAAAAAAAAATGTCGCGTACCAAACAAGGTAAGTAAAAAAAGGTTACTGTTGCAAACGTGATGCAATGAAAATATACAAATATCTAGTAGTTCTTCATTTATTTATGTTTAATTCAGTAATCAATTTATTGGTGAAAACAACTTGAAATTTCTGAAGTAAAAGAAATACAATTATGAGGTTATGTATTTTATGCTTAACTTAGCTTACGCCATGGTGTAATTAATAAAAAAGTGATCGCAAAAGCAGCTGATGGTAAATTCTAAGCAAAAATTGCAAAAAAATATGTTAGAATTCTTTCTTGAGTGAAAGTGATTTGACACTTTTCTGCAGTTTGTCTCTTTTTTTCTCTCTTCGTCAAAAATTTTTGACAATCGTAGGAAAATTTGTAAACCTTGTTATTTACACAACGGCTTACGCTGCCTAATTATGTAGGAAACATGGTTGAATTAATAAGGTTGTCGCAAGGGTGAGAGAAAGTGCCCATAAATGTCAAATCGAAGTTGACAGCTCATACAAAATCTGAAAGAGAAAATTAAACCTTATTAATTCAACCATGGTTGGAAATGTCAATATTGTTTTGTTATATAATGACGTTGTAATTTAATGTTATACAATTCAATCTGAAAGTTAAATTATTGAAAATACAGCTATCAAATTTTACTAAATTTTAATTATTTAAATTACTATCCAGAAATTGTTCTCACCTCGTGTACTGTGTTTTTCTTTTTATTACGTTATATAATTTAATGTTATACAATTCAATCTGAAAATTAAATTATTGAAAATACAGTTATCAAATTTAACTAAATTTTAATTATTTAAATTACTATTCAAAAATTGTTCTCACCTCGTGGCGTACTCAGTCAAAAAGAAATTATTGTTTTTCTTTCTTTTACGTTCCTTGTATGGAAAACGGCTGAGTTGTTACAAAATGGTTACATTCTAAACTATTTACAAAGTTCAATTTTTATCTGACTTGATAATATTTATGAAAATTTTAAATGCTTAAAGTATGTTTCTAAAAGTTACATATATCGCATATCGAAAAGCAGCAACAAAAATTGGAGAAACGCAAACATCAATTCGAATAGGTGATACTGACTACTAGCTAGTATTTTCCAATATAAGTCTACGTTGTTATTTTACCATCGGAATGGCAGCATTCTTCTTATTAAGGGGGAAATACGTTTAGATAGATACGTTAGAATATATATTTGTAAATAAAAAATTTCAATTCGTTTTATGAATGATTAATTGAGCGTGCATCGTTGAATTCCGCAAATCGGAAAACATGGAAAACGGAGTGGTCACTCAGGTAGTCATTTATGTACTTGTAAGGCAGTCATTAATATATTTGGAAGGCAACAGAACGTTGGCAGATGTTTTTTTGTCCACGGTAGCCGTGTTACCGAATTTTTACAATAGTGACCTTGGAAAAGAGACCTTGAATAGAATGTTATTTTTATTTTACTTAAGTTAAAATTAAGTTCGTTAATTTTTTCTTCAAACATGCTTTTATCGAAACCATTTATTTTTCTATTATTAATTTGTCTACATTCTAGATTAAGAATTTCTTCAATAATTTCAGAAATATATGAACCTAAATTCGGAATAATACGAGTATTCTTTAAAGTATTTTTTATTCTAAAAAAAGTAAAAAAAAGAAAAATGGAAAAACTTATGCTTTTTGCGGGAAGCTAGGTTCATATAGGAGAAATACATATCCTTAAAGTAAATGTAAAACCTTATTTATCTTAGGTAAAAAATGGGACCTACAGAACGTACATAGCTAAGTCTTATGATGACCGTAGGAGTTGATATCTTAAAAATTGATAAAAAAATCAGTATTTACTTAAATATATGTATAAAATGTTCTCATAGTTTCAATAAATTATATAAAATCCTTTATTGAAGAAACAATTTATGGTTCAGTCACGGCTACCACGCCCAATTCAAAGAATATGCTTTTATTGATAAGGTCAGAATAAAAATTAAAAATTATACAACAAATGTTTGATGCCAGATATATTGTATGTTCATACGATTTTAAATTACGTCCAACGCCAAAGAAGTATTGACAATCACTAATTTTGTTTAAGGTACACATTGCTTTCTATAACCCTTCAAAGTGAATGCAATTTATTAGTGTACCGTGACAAAATTCCCCTATTAAAAGTAACACATACCTACGAAAGATGGCATCTGCAAGGAAACATGAATAGAGGTATATACAAACAAATCCCTATTAAAAAAAATTACATGCCACATTCACCGCTCATTTGGGTGACTTAAAGTTTGCACTACAAAAACATCTAATATTACATTAATTATTTTCTTTTACTACATCCTTCGTTCCCTAATCCTTAAATTTAAGCATTAAAAAAAATCATCTTCCACATTAAGTTTTCGACTTAATGCTCAAATTTAGAGAAATTATTTTTATTATATACGCACCAGAGCAGATGTTTGTTGAGGAAATGAAAAATTCCAAGATCTTCACCGTTTGACCTTCAAAAATTTGTATTTCCTAAATAAGGCAACAATATTTAGTGATTCTCTCAGGTACAACCTACGACAAAGTTATTGGGAAATTTTATAAATGCCTGCTTTTCAAATAGAGGGTGGGTTTTTTCATACTCAGCTTAACTTCAAATTCAACAACACACATACACAGGCAAAACCACCCTAACCATTCTCTTGAATGCCTTGTTTAAAAAAAATACGTTAAAATGCTGCAGTCCAAATAAAGAGAGGACAAACGCATTATTGAGTACAGTTCACTCCAAGCTGTGAAAAATGAATGAGCACAGCATTTTTGGTAATATTCATACGTTACAGTGTCACTGTGGATAAAAACTTCTCCAAGTTACATTCACGTGCGCTCTCAAATGTCCGAATCTCTGCAGGTTGGGTGGATACTGGTTAGAGAATATTTGAACAAAAAAACAAAAACAATGCACGTGTAAATGGAGATACCATACATAAATGCTTCCTGCAAAAATATGTTAGCCTCGCCCAGTGGAACAGTTTTTGTCTTTTCGTCTTTTCGTCTTTATTTAACATGAATTTTTACAAAGTCAAATCAAGAACAAAACTTAATGTATACGTATTATTTACAATAACTTCTTATTGATTATTTTGTACTCCTTGGCTTATCTAATACCATTTTTTATGGATACATTAATTGTTAAGAAAACTTTGACGTCATAAGTTAATTTTCTATGGTTGTGAGCGGTAATGTATTGTTTCTACGTAAGAAAGAAGTGATTTATTTATTTAGATTGAAAAGAAAAAATAAGTAAAAGATATTCCCAGTTGAATTTTATTTAGGTCACTAACGGATTGTATTTGATTGGTCAATAAGAAGACAGATTTTTTATTTTATACTGTTTTGATATTAAGCCACCATTAATGGAAATATGTACATTTATGTGCGTTTAAAATTTATTAAATTATTGAAGTCGAAAAATTATTTTTAAATCTTGATATTTTTACACAAACAAAATATGATGCAATTGTAGCTTCATTGGTTTTGTATATAAATAATTTTCATATAATACTTCTCGAAAAATTTAAAGGTTTTCTATGAACTTTACCAAAACTTATGAACACACTTTAGAAAGTGTTGAAAAAAATTGTCTAACATTTTTACTTTTTGCCTATAATTCTTGTACACAGAAAAACAAACTAAGCCATAGTTTTTCTGGGGACATTGTCGCATTCGCCCTGCTACTTAATCAGAGACAACTAAAAAATGACAAAATTTTAATGTTTTAAAAATTACTCCATCCATTTTTGGAGTTTTTCGGTTTTTAATTTCCTCCAAATACAATATTTCTCATTATTACATGGAATTACTTGAAACTAACTTTCTTAAAAATATTTGACAATTTTTAGGTTCCCATTTTGTTTTTAGTGATATAATTGAAAGCACGGATTTGGTTATTGGTGTAGTTTCTGGGGCGTACCAGTTTTTCATTATTTGAATTTATAGTAAAATAATTCAATTATATTTTTATAAAAATTTCCCTAAGGTTTGTTCTGCACATGAAGACTTGCTGGTTCGAAACAACTACGAACATGACTCATGCAACACAACTCACTGTCTGTCTGTACGCATAACTTACCATGATTAATTTTATGAATAAATGGAAAAAATACTGTGAATTGTTTTTGGATTTAAATTCTGTTTTATTTAAATACTTTTTCTTGGTTTTTTTGTTTTTTTTTTTTTGTTTGTTTTTGTTTTTGTTCAATTGTAACGTCTAATTCTTAATGTGGTTTTGTGTTTATTTTTTCAATTATTTTCATCTTATTTTTGTATATATTTAATTAATATAATAATATATTAAGTCTTACATATTAAAGGAAAAAATCTTGCATCGTGGGTTTTGCTTTTCTTTTGTTGATCTTTTTTATAAAAAAAATTACACATAATACAATTAAAAATAATAATAAGAAATAAAAAAGTATTTCTTAAAGTAATATATATATACTTTTTTGTTGTTGTTGTATATTTATACTTTTATGTTTGCTTTTATTAATTTATGTTTGTTGGTTTTGTTTTTGTATTTTTGACTACTTTATTATTATTACGCTTGATCGTCAGAACCGGAACCATCGTCATTTTCATCGTCATCATCTGAAACAATTTAATATCGTTAGTATAAAAGTGCTTATGTGAAGTAATGTAGGAAATTTATTGTAATTGTCTGGATAGTAAAAGGCAATGTTTGTTGAACATTAATTGCTAATTATTTTCTTTTTATTTTACTGAGAAAGAGTTTTCTTTATTGGCTTTAATAAAATTTTATTTCAATAAAGAAAACATTTACTAATTGAATTAGAGAAAAATCATGACTTGTATGAATCCAGTTTACTAGAATAATTCACCATACGATTACAAAAAGTTTGTCAGGAGTATTTTTTAAAATTGCGATAATTACTTTTCTTACCATCACATTCTATATCGTCTTCTTCTCCATCATATGGTATGTCATATTCGTCACTTTCAATTTCACTGTCACCTTCAATGATTTCATCTAAAACTTCCTCATCGTCGGAATCAGCGTAAACGGGTTTTTCTTTCTTCGCTTTCTTTGAATCTACAGATTTTCCCTGAGAAATAACGAAATAAAACTTTTTATATAATCTATTTAGAAATAAGAACGTGCTAAATAAAAATAAAATTGTCATAATTTTGTTACAGGTGTTACTTTGGGCTGAGTATGCAATTGAGAAGCAGAGCTCACTCTCGATGAAAAAAAACTCACGCTCTATAAATCACTAATCATGCCTGTCCTATTATATGCAGCACAAATCTGGACGTTGAGCAGTTTTAATGAAAATACTTTGGAAGCCCTCGAGAGAAAGATCCTTCGTAAGATCTTTGATCCAATCTGCATCAATGGCGTGTACCGAATTCGATGGAACCACAAGCTGTATGAGCTGTACGCTGACATCGACATAGTTAAGCGTGTTCAAATCGAGCGGCTCCGCTGGCTAGGTCATATTGAGCGAATGGAAAACGACGCTTTGGCGAAAAAAGATTGGATTCGGTGCCCGGTGGTAGTCAACGCAGAAGAGGAAACACAAATTTTCATTGAAAGAATCAAGTGTTGGATAACCTGACTACGCTTGGTGTTCCCAACTTGCGCCAGCAAGTGCAAAACGAGGCCAAAACCGAACAACGGTTGTAAACGCCAGATAAGTAAGTAAGTCATAATTTTGTAACATACAATTTTACTTTCGATCAATCATTACGTCTCTTATATGCATATATTGGCTCTAAACTGATTATTAATCGATTTTTCGATTAGAAATCCAACCCTTGCCGTTGAAAATTACATGTTATCAGACGCGTCATTTCGATATTTAAACAACAGTGCTTTTACCAAGGTGGCGATTAATCAAAATTCATAAAAATATAACAATTTGAGTTAAAGAGTGCTATTGAATTAAAAATTATTCCCAATACACTCCAATACAAATTCCTTCCAAGAGTTTTTGTCTCATAGTTTTTGTTACAAAAAAAAATAATTCAGCTGTGTTACTTCAAATGCGCAAGAGAAGCAAAAACAATGCGTTAGCATAACTACAGTGAAGCCTTGTATAAAAAAACAGCCAAAAAACTGTTCATACAAATAGCACCGCGAATGAGTATCAAACGACGTGACAAGACTTTTTGTAGCTCTGGCGGGTTGGCTCGGGCAGAAGAGGACTTAAACAAAACTGTACCTACCAACCAACCAAAAGAATGAATGGTGCTGCGACCTCATGTTGACGCTGTAGAAGCCGCTAGAAAAGGTAGATGAAGAGCACGCTTCAGACACAGAAAACAAAAAAAAAAAAAAACCGAACGCAGATACCGTACTTATACTGAGGGTGGCGATTATGGTGACGGATGGAAACGCCAACGCTTTAAAAAAACGAAGCAAGCAGCGCTGCTCTTTTCCGCAAGTAACACTCGCCTTCGATAGTCTCGTTTGTTTGCCACTATGGCTAGCAGCTGTCAGTTAAGGGACGAGGTATTATTAAATGAGGCAAAGAGCATGAGAGAGAGAGAGAGAGACCGGTAGAAGCGGTTTGGTATAAGAGCAACGCGTGTTTTTATGACAGCCAGCAGCATGAGTTCTCATAAAATTATAAACAATATTTTAGTACATGCGCTTTTTCTATGTATATATAAATAAACTTAGTGCTAGAGCAAGCATTTAGGGCGAACTGTGTGCGTGTTTTTATTTATATAGACAACGTCAAGCGCTGACTTATATATTTGGAGAATAGCGCAAAGTTTGAAGTACAATGAACGCAAAAAAAGCGACAGCAAAAGTAGGTGAGAGCAAGAGAGCGCAGTACATAGGCTCCTACTAACTACTTCAAATGCTCACTAACTTGTATATGCATTGTTTTTATTTTGATGTATTGTTTTTGTTGTTTTTGTTTTTGTTTTTGTTTACGTTAGTTGTCTCTCCATTGTAATCAACTAGCATTGTTTTTATATTAAGTTTGTTTTGAATATAACTGAGAGACTGTACATGGTTTTTGCAGATACATCTTGTTAGAAAATAAAATAAATACTAAACCTTGTCATCCACAATATATATGAATTGTTATCAAAGCTAATTAGAGTCGAAAATTAAAAAAGCAGTCGTGAGTTCACTAGAAAAAAGATGATGTATAACTTAAACATGTTCAAAAACATAAGGTGACCGGCCGGTCCCTATGTATTCGATCACACACTCACACATTAAGAGAAAATGTGTGACAAAATTCCGCCAAAATACTATAAAATTTTAAAGTTTTATAACTGCTCTCCTTTTTTAGTTCTGTAAAGAAAACTAAAACTTTTAGAATACCGTTTATGCCTATTAAGATACAGTTATATGGTAGCAGTATATAAAATAGGAAAGTTTTAAAGTTCAACCAACAGTTGTTAAAAATAATATGATATGAAAGCTTTAATTAATTTGCCAGTGTTAACCGATTTTAACAGCGCTTTTGCAAATTTTCCACATTTAATAAGCACTTTTTCAATCTTCAATTTAAATTTTTGTTCTAAAGTAGGTACTCTATCTCACTCTCTCTCGTTCTCACTCGCAGGTTTGCCGCTCTCCTGCTATATATTTCTTTCCTGCTTTTACTGCCAAACCACTTGACTTGTCTTTAATTAAAATAATGATTTGTATTTTGAAACGTTGAAGTTGTTTATATATACATACATACATATATTTTCATATATATATATATGTATGTATATATTTAATCGGTATAAGTTGTTCAAAGCTCTCTTAGTTGCTTACTTTTTATATTTATAGCAAAAATGTTATGATAAAGATTGTTTTTCTTTTCTCTATGGACATCAGTGTGATAGGTGTACAAAATAACTAGCTAAATCAAGGTAAGGTGCTTGCTTTAATTACCGAACTGGTCGAGCTAGCTTTGTCTGGCATTAGCGCTTGCTTTGCTTTACACACGCTTGTTTGTAATAAAGAAAAGTGGCTAAGCAATTTGTGTAGGCTTCTGATGAAGAAATATTAAGTCTTAATATGTTTTTATACGCGCCGAAAATTACAGAAATAGACGTCTTTTTCCAATATATACTGTGTTGGCAACGAATTCGTTAAGATTGCCAGAAAAGTACATTTAAATGAAATTAACATTAAAAAGTTCGTTGCACGTTAATACAAATGAAATAGACGCTGTGTGTGCTAAAGTATTTATACGCAAAGAGAATTTGCCAATTTTTATCGCAAGAGCCGGTTAAGCTAAATTGTAATCTTCACATATATTAAATGAGCAAATCATGTATTAACTAAATTAGTCCTAAAACGTTGCTTCATAATGCACGTTTATATTTTTGAAATTTATTTTCGTAAAATTATTCATTCGGAATTCAGAATTACAAAAGTTATTAGCAGACAGTTCCTAAAACATACAGAGAGTCCATTTCTTATTTACCATACAATTTTCCGGAATTCGTATACCAAGAAATAATTTGTGGGTGCTCTGCTTTTAATATCGTAATATGCCTCACAAGCACATTATGTATAGAGTAAAAATTTATTGATTTTCCTCTTGTGTTGCTTTTTCTAGAACAGTTAGCAGAAGATTATATCGAAGAGAAAGATATATAGAGAAATAATGCATTGCTGAATGTGTATGTACGTATATTAAATACATAAACTTTAGCTAAAAGACAACAACGTGCTATAAAATAATTTATCGAATTTAATAGTATGATTAAAAAAAAGGGGTAACGTTAAGCAAATGCGAAGCATTTGAATTAATTGAAGCCTTAGAGTACTTTTTGGAAAGAGAAAAAATGGCGCGTTTATATAAAATATTGCAACACTGCAACGAAGCAATGACATGAAGTACAGTGGAGCAGGTAATACTTCGCTGGCACAAAAAGCACTATCTCGCTTAGCGCCAATATTACATTTGTCAAGAATTTAAGGCAATTTTTGATATTTTCACTTGTTCACTGCTCAATATTTTTGATTCTTTGAGTTGAAATAAATGAGAAATCTTCATTGCTGGCGGTAAATCGTGACTTGTACCTCCCACCTACCTCTTTGCGCTCGTTCGTTCGTTTGTCTATAAACTTATATGATCGTAATCAAAGCTCAAAATATTACAATCTTCAAAATTTTCTACGGTAGAATAAAAATAAATAAAAATAATTGATATGACTTTTTGACACTTACTTCCGCCGGCCGCTTTGATGCTTTCACGACGACGGCTGGTTCCTTTGCTACCACAGCATCTTCATCATCATCCTCTTCCGCTGCCGCCACTTTTGACGCTGTACCATTATCGGCGGCGGTTGACTCAACGGCTGGCTTTGACTTGAGGTCCTCTTTCACGGCAGCTGCCGCATCGACGACGTCTGCTGCAACTTTCTCAGAGGCCAGATCACCATTATTTTGTTGTTCTGTAGCGGCTGACATTTTGTTGTGTACTTTTTGTTTTATTTTATTTTTTTAATTAAATATTAAAATTATATAACTTTAGTTATATTTTTCTCTGCGTGCAGTTTCAAAATTGTAAATTATTTTTTAAATTTTTACAACTTTAGCTTTTGCTCTTTACTTTTTTTTTATTTTATTTTGTAGACAAGAACTGTACTGTACGCAGAACACAAACACACTGTTTGAATTTTACTAAAAGTGCCGTGTATATAAACTAAAAATACGTTCCTGCGCTCGCTCCCTCGCTCTCTATTGCACTATAAGTTTCTCTATCACTCTTAAATGCTCTTTCTCTGTCTATCTATCTTTGAGTATTGTAGCAAGCTAGATAGTTCGGTAGGTAGAGCTAGATACATATATTTTTGCAATACAATTTCTTTTGTCACTGCAGCGTTCGTTCAGGCAAGTACTCAGTTTTTGTATCTGCAAATTTTTTAGGTAGGTAGAAACGTATATTTTTCACCACTGAGATGTGTACCCGTTGCTTGCTCGTGCTCGACTGAAGGCGTCTTTCCGAAAGCACACGTGAAATGCTGCTGTTGGGGCACCCAAAATCTTTTAAGTTTTGTGGCTTTTGTAGACGGCAATCTTTTTCGATTTTTCTAATGCAAACCTTTATTGCGGGAATACTTTAAGCTATATTATTGAAAAGCTAAAAAATACACAATTTTTTGAGAAATATTGGAAAAAATCCCTAAACAAAATTAAAATAAAAAATGAACAAGCAAGTGGGTTTCCTGAGTTTTTCCATACAAATGCTGCTTGGGTTTCATGAGTGCGCATTTCTCAATCCGCACACTCGACATTGTTTGGCGGTAAATTTGAAATTTGTTTTGTTGCTCGTTTGAAGGTGGCTGAAGGTTCGATCGTTCGTTGTTTGGTTGGTGGCTACGACAGCCGTCAGTCAGTTTGCCACTTGCTACATTTTAAGCTGAATTTACTGAAAAAAAACTTTTGTGGGTAGAAGTAGTAGAAGAAGAAGACGCAGCAGTCGAAGCATTTTGTTAAGAACGCGCGTTTTTATTGTTTTGGACCAAATGTCTCCGCGTCATCGTCTCGGCCTATCAGCGTGGTTGGGTTAGTTGCTTGTTTGGACGGACTTACGTATGGTATTTTACCATGTTACTAATTCTTCTACTGAATTTTTTTTTATGTGCGGTTTAAAGCCCGGCTAGCAAACGAGCATTTTCGATACCCTGATATTTAATGGTGCTGTTATAGGCTAAATGATGTTAATGATTGGGTCTGTTAATCATGGTTGCCACCATCCTGGAAAATTAATTAAAATTAGTTTAGAAATCTTAAGCTCTTTGTACTGCTTTTTAAAATCGGGAATATCAATTTTTATCCAAATTAATAAAATGCAATGCTGGCAAGAATTTTTTCGCAAGGTCTTAAGGTAAATGTTTTCCTTCAGAATCGTCACATATAGAGCATATTCCCTGATAAAAAATATATGTAAAACACATTATTTAACATATTTTTGAGATGAAAATGAAGGTAAACATAAAGACAACGCTATTTTTATGAAGTAATAAGAAAAATTATATAACTAACTTTTATTTGCTAACTTTTATTAGTTAAAATTTGTAGGAATTAATTGGTGATAATCAGCACCGAATTCGAATATATTAAGTTTATATTATTTTTGCAAATACGATGTCTTATATGGAAAATTATTCTATTTCCGTGTTTTTTCGTACATTTTCGTAAATATCCAGCCTAAAGCCAATTTTTTAATTTGAATATATGATGTCAATTTCAGCCAAATCGGTCCATAAATAAAAAAAGCAACCCAGCACCACCTAGGCAGGGGAGGGGGTCTAACATGAAAAACAGAAATCAGGAGCACCACATGAACATGTGGGTAAAAGATGGATGGCTTCAGGGGTTCAGCCATGATGGTCAGACAAACATACGCAATTCAATCAAATATAAAAAAAACTTTTTACTTGTCGCCTTCTCGTTAAGGTAACACTTTATGCCAATATCGTAATGAAAGTAGTCCATTGTAACGTTGATGATTATTGTTACCTTAAAAAAAAATGAGCGATGTATGAAATATTATTTCATTACATGTGGCTGTAATGAGTGGTATTTGTAAGGTTATTTATTGTCATCAACATATGTTCTCAGGAATACTGGGCATATTTTGACTTGTTATTATCTCAACACAAGCTTCTTTAAGAAACTAATAAAAGTAGTTTTTTTTTATTAAGAAAAATACGATGATCTACGATTACACTTTTATGATTTTGCAATTATAATTGAGTTTGTCCAATTTTGCTATCTAATAAATTTCAGTTCTTATAAAAAAGCAAAATGTTCATAACATAAAATGATGGCAACCATAGGGGTAGTTGATAGTTTGTTCTAGAATACACTCGTTTATATTCACGCCAACTGTTCGGCTTTAAAGATCTCCGTTGAGCATAACTGTCTTCTGAATGCTTTCATAAATATTTATTTTTACTTGCGAATTTATGCGTGCTGGAGCAGGTTTCCTTGAAGCTATTAATGCCGCTTTATTATTGTTGTCCAAGAAACACCTGTATTTGTAGATTGACGACAGTCAAGTATGTTTGTATTTATATTTATATTTATATCTATATTTATATCAAGTATTATGTCATAATCAAACTGTCGTTATAAGCGTTGATTGCATTTGCTAGTGGGGTCAGTTAGTATTATCAAAACTACAATTTAAACCTAATTAATTTGTTGATGAAAACAATGCTGAGATTCAAGCTGCTTGCTTTTCTGTCATTTCACTTGCCATTCCTTCAGTTATTGATTCAGTGTGTTTCATTATCTTGTTTTGCTGTACAAGTTCGGAACGATTTGCTGATAACGTGTGCGGCATTGTTTGTTAGCAAAGTCAAATCGATGAGTTGCATTGCTTGCATGTCACTCAGTCAGCAAATACGTTAAAAATTTAGGTGTTTTCGCAAATGCAAACTGCGTTAGTACGACCGCAACCATTTAAGCAACACGTTCATAAAAGCAAGACTTGGCAGTACTGGACAATTGACATTGTTCATAAATGCAACCATAAAAATAATGCTGCAAATGAAATGAAGCAAAGAAAAGTGGAAGCAGAGTATTTCAGAGTATATTTTTTTAATTGGTTTTCGTTTTTATTCTATTAAATATTAAATTTCTGTATTGTTATACGAATATTAATAAACGTGTCCATAATTTCTTACTTTATATATCTCGTATATAAACAAATCGCGTACAAATATGCAAATCTTTTTGTGCATTATACACGCAACGCAAAAATTGATCACGCATGTGCAGGGCAACAATGCATTGTTTGCGTACTGTTGCTGGATTTTATTGCATTTCCGAAAACACCTTTTATACTACTCATTTATTTTATGGAAGAATTCAGTATAATCTGTTTTCCCGAACAATGGAGGAAAAATTTCGTATTGCCTTTTAGTAGATTTTTGTTTTATTGACTGAATATATCGACGGTCCCTACGAAGACTATATCTTCTTTAAACGCGATGAAGAAAATCCTTTTTTTGAAACTGCGGCGAAGAAAATCTCTTTTTAAGAAATGCGGCGAAGAAAATCTCTTTTCAGAGTGTGACGTTAACAACGCTGTATTTTTTAAGGGGTGGGAACAATTTTTCTGAAAAAAATTACGTTTTCAAATAATTATTTCTATTTATAATTTCATCTTTATAATTCCTTACAGTACTCTATAAAATGATTTTTATCAACAAATAATATAACATAATGATATATTTCATATGATGTTTCGAAATTTTACATAAAAACTTTTTAAAAAAAGCTAGGAAAATTTTCGAAATTTTCTAACACGCTGTCTAACACGAAAAAAATAAGCATAAAATAAAAAGATTTTTTTCGCCGCATTTGGATAAGTGATTTTTTTCGCCGCATTTTGAAAAAAGATATTTTCTTCGCCGCAATTTTCTGTCGGAGATTTTTTTCGTAAGCACCATCGATATGGATGTAAATATATGTTTTAATTTTTCTCAGAATTCAGTAAACAATTCTACTAATTCAAAGTATGTTTTAAACTTTTTAAATATGAATATCCATACAGCCTTATCTGTAGAAATCTATATTAAGATAAAAGTAACGATAACATTTTTTTTTAGAATTTATTGATCAACAACAAGTAGGCAAATTTTATTGAATTTTCAACTAAAAATCAAGCAAATTAATATTTCGCAAACTTTCGATTGAAATTGCTGAGTTATCCGGATGAAGAATGGCTTCAGCTCTTTAGGAATATAGCAAGATTTCTGAAAGTAGGCCTCACAAGTAAGGTGATTCCATTCGTTTTACAAAAATTGCCATAATTATGGCTCTCTTCGGAAGTTCATCGTGATGCGCAAACTGATTTTGCAGTTTGCAGTACGAGCAGAATGTTCGTAAATATAAAATTAGCAGCACTGCAAACGCCAAATCTTCTAATATGTAATTTTTCTATCAAACGTCTTCATCATTTGCATCAAAGCAGTTTACGCTGCTGTTCTTTTAACGATTGGAAAATGTCATAAGAAAAGTAAGAAAAGAAAAGTTTTTAAATGACTGAATTTTAAACAATGTGATTTTATATTTTTCTGTTTTCTTAGCGAAACCCTTTTTTGCTTTTTCTTTTTTGAAGGTAAGAACGCAGTCAAGTATGCAACCAAAATATACGCAAAATGTCATCACTTTTATCAGCTGGATCATACACTGCATCAAAAGTTTGCACCAAGGTGCGAAGAACGTTTGAAATACAATTGTTTTCAATTATCGTTCTCTTCACAAAAAATTGTGCTCTCATATTCTTACGAACGAATAAAGAACGCTCTGCTTGCGTCATTATATTTATCTTTGATAAATTTGTCAGCTTCGTATTTTTTCAGACAAATTTTTCACACAACAACAAAAAACAACGAACGTTCGTTTGCTATCATTCATTTGTAATGAACGTTTGATGAAAAAATTCAGGAACGTTCGTTTGTACCAGTGTCGCCAGATGAAATTACCACCAAAATTATATTTCTCTTACACTTAATTCTCACAAATTACCACACTCGCAAAATACCTCAAATCACAAAATACCACAATACCTTAAATTACCACAAAACACCACAAAATCCCTCAATTTTCTTCTGAAGTATTTTTAGGTATTGTGGTATTTTGTGGTAATTTGAAGTATTTTGTGGTAAATTGAGGTATTTTGTTGTAATTTGAGGTATTTTGTGGTATTTTGAGGTATTTTTTTTCCCACGCGAGAGATTTTTACCACAAAATACCATGGGATTTACCACATCCCACAATCGTTGAAAAATACCATAAGTACTACTTATTTATCGTGCTTTTCTGGCAACATAGCTCGATCTGGTACAATTTTTTTTTTCAATGAGGCAAAAATAACAACGTGTATACGAAAAATCAACACAAACCGACGACGCATGCACAACAGCGAACAAATTATTTTTTCTACAAACGCTCATTAGAAATGAACGATAGCAAACGAACGTTTGTTGCTTTTTGTTGTTGTGTGAAAAATTCGTCCGAAAAAATTCGAAGCTGACAAATTTATCAGTGATAAATATAACGACGCAAGCAGAGAGTTCTTCTATCGAGTGCGAACGTTCATCTATTTTGAAATTTTTCGTTTGAAATTTTACTCACAAAGCAAAAAACGAGCGAGAAGATCGTATT
Source organism: Pherbina coryleti (assembly GCA_943735915.1). NCBI lineage: Eukaryota > Metazoa > Arthropoda > Insecta > Diptera > Sciomyzidae > Pherbina > Pherbina coryleti. Next base: position 14,217,981 of record OX030948.1, on the reverse strand, counting down.
TTAATCATTTGCGAACGAATTTTTCCGCACCCTGGTTTGCACATACAGTAGATAATTTTTTATTTAAGCCATTGTATTTGCTAAAATAATGTACATATATATTCAATAAGCATGTTTCATATTTTTTAGTTATTCATGAGTAAAAAAAAAAAAATAAAATAAATAACTGGCCATTTCAGCCCTTGAAAGGACTTTGATCAAGGCTTCTTATGATCAATTGTGTACACAATTGTACACAATTGACCGAGAACCGGACCTACATGTTTAACGCCGACTCCGAACGGCGATGAACAGAATGTTCTTGATCTCAAGAGCTTTACATGGCATTTTGATTACTCTCTGAGGTTTGCCATTGCCTGCAGAGAGGTGGCGGCCGTACAGAAAAATTATTTTAATTCAAATAATTAAAAATTATTTTAATTCAAATAATTTTCTGTCGCTGCTGGGATTCGAACCCGGGTCTCCAGGTTCGTTGACATAGCGGCCACGCACTTTAACCACGCCACTTATTCATGAGTAATGATATTAAAAACAAAAACAATTAACTTATTGAGTTCAATAATGTACGAAAATTCATGAAAGCGGCTATCCCCATAATTGTAACTCAATTAATTGCACATACACTTACATCATACTGGTAAAAAGCTCGATAAAATGTCAAAATTTTAACTGTTACGCTAAATTCATAACGGAATTCAATTTTGTGAAAGGAATTAGTCGTGCTTAAAAGCTCGCTACGAAAGATTATTAAAATTTTTTAAAAATTAATTTAACACACAAAAAAGTGCCTATAGACGTAAAAGAATCGTTAAGTTAAAAAATTAAGGAAAAGTTATTCAGAAATAAGTAAAATTGTTGATAGACCAGTTCAACAATTCAATCTGTTGTAAACAATTTTAAACGAAATAAATCATTTGATATTGCATCTGTAAGAGGTAGGAACAAAATATTGTCGATAGGAGAGGAGCGATTAATTGAACGAATGGTAAAAACGGACCAAAAAATTGCGGCAAGCCTTGCAGAACATAGAGGACCATTCGTTAATCCGCAAACAACAAGAAATTATTTACATTCACATGGTTACAAAGGTTGCGTGTCCCGCAAGAAACCGTTTATATCTAAAAATAATGCTTTTAAACGCTTAGCATATGCAAAAGGATATATAAATAAGCCTGAAAAGTTCTGGAAAAAAGTTGTTTTTGTTGATGAAAGCAAATTTAATATTTTTGGCTCAGATGGACGTCATTTCGTTTGGCGAAGACCTAATACTTCTCTTAATAAAGAAAATTTAAAGCCAACCGTTAAACATTGAGGTGGAAATGTTATGGTATGGGGTGCCATTGCAGCTAACGGTGTTTAAAACTAAGCTTTCATTGAAACTACAATGGACAAATTTCAATATTTATCAATTTTAAAAAATAATTTAAGAGCTAGTGCGGAAAAATTAGAACTTGGTCGTGATTTCATGCTTGTCCAAGATAATGACCCCAAGCTTAATTCACTACTAATCAGAACTTGGCTTGTCTACAACTGCAAATCGATACTTCCACATCCCCTCGATTACCGGACCACAATCCTATTGAACATCTTTGGGATTTGCTCGAGCGTCAAGTACGACAGCATGAGATAACCAACCGAATGCAGCTTAAAACAGTTATCCTAGAGGAGTGGAATAAAATATCGCCGGACGATACATCAAAATTGGTGGAATCGATGAAGCGCCGTTTACGATAGGTCATTAATGCAAATGGGTACCATACTAGCTATTAAGTTCTTTATAATGAGTTCAAGTTAATTAGATTTCTTTTTTAAATAATTTTCATAAATGAAGTGTAATTTTCAGAAAATGTTATAAATTGTTTTTTGAATGTAATAATACCATTCAATAAATATTTATATACGTTTTCGATATTTAAAACGTATTTTGTAAAAAATATAGCCTCAGATGGAAAATGAACTGCTGTATGTGCAATTGTTTGATTCAGTGTGTGTCAAATCGGTCAGTTGTGAGTATACTGCAAATCGTGATGCCTTTCCGAATAGTCCCTATATGTTCGTCAGATATCAAACAATAGTATATATAACACATAACATTGGAAACCAATTTGCAAAATTTTTCTACTGATAACTTTCTTTTTTTTCAAAACTTTAACGATTTTTCAAATTTTTTTTTTTAACACATTCACACAGTTTTTGCTAACCACAAGATGTAGATATCTCTGCCGTTTTTATTTGCTAACCACATTTTTATATAAATTTTTGTTGCAAACAATTGCTGAAAAGCTAGTTGAATATTATCGCATATATAGTTTTGAAAATTTCAATGATAACATTACCATACTATATACTTTTATACCTTAACTTCAAGCAGTTTTTATAATACGAATTCTAAATACAGCCCTTGTTTATATTGCAACATAGCAATTTGCAGATGATGCGGCATTTGTGGTTGTTGACGTCAAGCGTATTTCTACATCTGTGCCATACAACTTTTTATGCGTTTGTAAGTTTGTCTGAACACAACTGAAGCATCACATTCAGCATGAAAATCTAGAACGTCAGTACCGGGTGTTTGTACCGAAAACTGAAACAGCGCAAGAGAAGGGGTGAAGTCTATAGTAGGTGAAGAGTATACCTATATTCCAATTAATAGCTTGGATAAATGATAGCTTATATGCTTGGCACCTTCAAGCGCCCATAAAATTATACCTAGTTTTTATTTAATGTTTAAAGTAGATTTTGCAAGTATTTTTGAAATCTTTCAAAAGTTTGATTTGCGACTAAACTAACATTTTTATTCATGCTTCTGGTAAAACGCTTTGAGTATCAAAACAAATATCAAGACATATTAGATATAATTTAATAGTCACCCTCCTTTGTTTTACTTTACAAGATTGCGCCAATTCAGTGTCTTTGGAAAAAAGCAAAATAACCTTACCATCACTTCAGGTTTGCCGATTATGTTTTCGTGATGGTTCGTTAGTGAGAGACGATGGCTCATCGGAGGAGACTACTAATTCTCCGTGTGTCAACACTTTTCTCATTTCTCATAGCCCCATTCCAATCCAACTTTATGGTCAACGACTATTATTGGACTCTCCGTCTTTTGACATGGGTATGTTTTGGTGGCTTTGAATGAATCACTAACAACAACTGCAATCACGAGCGACACCAAATGCGCTCATTCAGTGGTAGCTAAACTTAACTCTACCTCAGATTGTAGTAAGTTTGTATTGAAAATCTTTGGGATCCACTGATTTGTATGTTTTTCTGTTTATTAATAAATAGCAATTTGTGTGAAGAGTACAGTACTATCTCGATGCATTCACTTAAGCTAGTATGAATAAGATCCAAAAGATATTCTAAAACTTCTAAGATGTAAAATCAGACTAAAATCAAGTTAATGTTCTTAGACACCTTAACGGACTCGTATAAAAGTAAAATTAGGCCAATTAGTCAGAAAAGCTTAGAAAAATTCAATAACAAGCTTACATTTCTCTTAGAAAATCTTGTTTAAACTCTTGTAAAGGGCTTTAAAACAGTGTTGACCACAGCAAAAGCATTTGTCTCATATAATTTATGAGCGAGGGTTATAAGTGGTCGATACTGCTTTAACCCTCATCGTTCCCTTATTTCGAGAGACGAATAAGTTCCTTGTGTGTAAATTTAACACACTTTTTCAAGAACCATATTTTCATTGATGAATGAAATGAATGCAATCTTCTCATTTTAAATTATTTATTATTAATTATTTACTTCATTTTTTAAACAAAAAAAAAAAAAAAATTTAAAATACCAACCAAAATCTTAACTCAATTTGATGAACTTATATTAAAGAAATATAAGCTTGAAGTTGAAGAGTGTGTGTAAAATTTACACAAGGGACCGATTAAGGTTAAAGCAATTGTTGATTAGAACAAAGCGGTACCTTAGAAAGATATTACAAATCATATGAGTTAATGAGTAAGAGTAATTATGTTATTGGAAATAAGTATTGTAGTAAGTTTTCTATAACTGTAGCTTTTAAATTGTTAAAAGTGTTGTTAAATAAGTATTAGAAATAGTTTTAAGTAATTGGAAATAAGCATTTTTATATCTACTTTCAACCAATAGGTATTATACGCTTATTGTTATGATTTTTTTTTCAAATTCCTCTTCTGAAGCATCGATTAAACTTATTACCAAAAGTTATTTTTTTCTCCCAAAAGTCAGATAAATTTATAATTCTGTGTCAATAAATAATAATAGCTTTAGTCGGATTTCAATGTTTTGAGAAATCTTAGTTCAAGGTTTTTAATCGCCTTATAGGTTCTTTGAATACTTCATGGTTTAAGCTAGAAGCTACAGATTTTTTGTATATGTGACGATATATTCAAGTGGCTGTATTCATAAAAAATGATGAACCTCTTATAAAGTACAACTTTGGTTTGGTTTACTCTAGAAACTACAGATTTTGTGTGTATGTGACGATATATTCAAGCGGCTGTATTCATAAAAAATTATAAACCTCTCATAACGTATTCCTAATCGAAAAAAAAAATTTAAAAACATTATTCATAAACTTTCCATAGCGCTAAAAATATCTTTTAAATCATGAAATTAGCTCCAAAAACAATGTAGCTGGACCTGTCCTACAGGTAGTCCTACAAAATACTTTTTTTGTTTAATTCTGATGTCAGGATGCTACAGTTTCGTTATTTTTTGAACGAACGTTTTCATTCTAGTACCAACGGTAACGGCATTAATACTAAGGATATTTACGTATTATTAGTATTAATAGTAAGCACATTTGTTATTTTCAGATAATGCCAAAAAGAAATTTTTTAACAACCAGCGGTATACCTTTTTTGTTGGTCTTCTTTGACTTGATATACAACAACAACAACAATGGCAAAAACAACAAAAATAATTTTTTTAATTAAGCTTATATATCTATTCAATAGAAATCGTTTGTCGATATCTTTTCTAATTTGTGTGTAATTTGTTTTTAAGCGAGGCATTAATTTTGGGTCACCAAGGTTAAGGGTAAATTAGTATTGAGAGGTCATAAAAAAGTCTTCCTTAAAAAGTAATGTTGGACTTATATGAGACTTGTTAGTACTAGTTCATATATACAAGTATATATCATGATAATTTTTCCAATTCGCTAGTCTTCTAAACTTTTATTCTAATTAAGTACATTTTTTATATATTTGTTACAACAAATTATTAAAACATTATTCTAGCCAAATAAGCAGTGCACAAATATAAAATTTGAAGATTTGTTAAACTGCTTACTCTGTTAAAATTGTCCAATCATGTATTGAAAACGCTTATTAATTTAACTTAAAGTAAACTTTAAAAAAACATGTTTGAAAATACTTAAATGTCTGTTACAGTTAAGCTATGTAACTTCAAACACTATTGAATTAAATATTTGCATAATTCAATAAAATGTTTAATAACGTGTGTAAAAAAGTGCCAAAACATTTAATTTAAATATGTTTGCAAAAAAAGTTCCAAAACATGCCGTAATTTAAATATGCTTAAATTGAAAAGTAATATTTTTTCGGGGTAGTCTTAATTTTACATTTTACTCTCGAAATTGTTAGAGTATTTGTCAAAAGGGATGAAAATTTACAGTTTTATGTTTTTATAACAAGGAATTGATTTACAAGATTGATAACTTCAAACACTATTGAATTAAATATTTACATAATTCAATAAAATGTTTAATAACGTGTGTAAAAAAGTGCTAAAACATTTAACTTAAATATGTTTGCAAAGAAAGTGCCAAAACATGCCGTAATTTAAATATGCTTAAATTGAAGAGTAATATTTTTTCGGGGTAGTCTTAATTTTACATTTTACTTTCGAAATTGTTAGAGTATTTGTCAAAAGGGATGAAAATTTACAATTTTATGTTTTTATAACAAGGAATTGATTTACAAGATTGATTTTCATTTTGAATCAACCACTAGTTGGTCTCTAGTACGCCAAAATTAGTTCAGACAAAAAAATAAAAATATATCAATCGAAATTTTATCAATCGATTTTTTACATACTATAATTTTGGTACCGGAATTGGGGGTCAGATTTTTCCCATACAATTCGATACTGTCTATCCTCACTGAGGCCCTTAAGAATTTTTTCAAATCAACAGTGTTTTATTGGAGTGACAACTGTACCTTGCATTGCCACCGCCAACTGCTGACTACACAAATATTATTTACTCATAAGTTCAGTGGCTGATTTGTTGGCACACAAGTTGATCGTTCGTTTTTATTTCATTTGTGTGAATAAAAAACTTTACGTTGTAGCGTGCCAAAGAAAATAGCAATTGAGAGACATAAATTAGTGATCGTCATCGTTTGGCTGCATTCGACTTATATTAAGCGGTTATTTTCCACTAAATTTTTATTGATTAATTTAAAGATCTAGCCTGAGGCTTAACACAATTTTGTATTTATTAGGCGAAGAAAAGCATTAGATTTCCTACAGTGTATCCTTGATTAACACACATATTCTGACTTGGGTTAAAAATTTAAATACCCGTGACAACAACAGAACGCAGTTATTACTTTCGTTCTGTATTTCCCTGAACCACAGCAGTTGTGTCAGAAATATGTGAGTATTATTTGTGGGAATGGGACAGCAGCCGGTTTTACGGCCGACACGTCAGATTCGCATGTTGCTCGTTATTGGTCGAAAAAGATTCATGAATTTAGCGAGGGTTGTAGGGTAGAGGGAAAACCTAGCTTCTTTTAAATCGAATTAGTATGTCTCTGCCAGGGTTGCCAGCGTATAGAGAGAGAGTTAATTTATAAATGGAAATTGATTTGTGATTGTGTTCAACTTTCTTAATCAAAACATACGAAAAATTCTTGTAATGTGAATGATGTAAAGTTCTGTACATATGTTTCTTCGAAGATAAGAATTATTAACAGACAAGAGACAAATGCCGTTGCTGTGGTCGACATTTCCATAGAATCATTTTAGTATGATTCCAAGGTTGACAACAAGTAGTAGATACGTCAAAGGATTAAAAATATAAAATATAAAAAATTAAAATTTTTATTTTTTTATCAAGCAAAATTTCTGCATAAAACTACTTGAAATTGTTTTTTTTTCTATTTATTCGTATTTCTAGTTACCTGGCAACCCTCACCTTGGATAAGAAGAGTTTGTGCTTAAGAAGCGTGAAGTGAATGAGTTGTAAACTTAAATAAGTCTAAATAAAAAGTTTATGAATGTCTTAGTACAGAATAAATTGCTCGAAGAGAACTTTATTTTTATTTTATAGATGCTATTAATATGAGAAAGAGCCAAAAGACTACGCTTCGATGGTTGTTTTGAAATATCTTCCACTGATCCATTGTAGTAAAACAAGGTAGGCTCTTTTTGGTGAAAAGTCTGCTAGATGGCAAAGCTAGTTGATCGAATTTGTGCATGATGTAATAAACAAGATGGTTACGAGTTTTCTACTTCTATCAAAAAAATCGTCTATTGAGCTGTCAAACCATACAAAATCATATTTTTGTCTAATTCACTCATTCATAAGTTTCATGGATCAAGCCATTTAATGATCATGTTTTTGGAAGAATAACAAGGTGGAGAGGTGGCTGAGAGCCAAGAATCAAAATTGTCAAAAAAAAAAAAAAAATAACGAACAACAGCAGAAAAAAAGGAAAATTATTTGTACTGATTTTGATAGTTTCGACTCAGAGTGGGGGAGGATATTAACCCGCGAGACCATGGTAGAATTATAAGGTAGGGCCGACTCGGAGAAGAATGGAGTGGAAAGCAGCGAAAAAGGGGGCTAGTTGTCAAAATCAGCTGTTCATATCGAGTTTCTTTATGTTCATGTTTCGCAGTTGATTTTAGGTTAAACTTTTTACAAGCTTTTTTTCAAATTTTACACTTCCGCGGCATTTTATAGATTTATTAACAATGTTTTTACAATATTTCCACTCAAATTAACACAAAATTAACACACGTGTCCGCACAATTTACAAATAGAAAACATGATATTTCTTTTTTCATTTGACATTTCCACCAACTTCGTCATTTTGACAACTACCCGACCTTTTCACTATCCACTATTCGTTGACGCGTGAGGGCACTGAGCGACTCGGCCCTACCTTATAATTCTACCATGCGCGAGACTACTTCTATTCCTTCCATTTTCGGGTTCACCTTATTTATTACACCATGAGTTTGTGTTTTTTCTGATTATTATGAACCGTTGCTTTAACGGTTTGACGTTTATGCCACTCGTAGCTTTGTTGTACAAATTAACATTTGAGCACCCATTTCATGTAGCTACTGTAAACTCGTGTGTCGAACAACATGGCGGCACAAACATGTGTGAAAAAGTGACCGTTCAAATTGAAAGAATCTGTGTGTCACACATTGCTTTTTTCGCCATCATTTTGTTTGAGACATTGTCAATGCAAAACCAACGTGACGCATATCTGAATAATATAAAAGTACTATTTCAGAGTATAAAATAAAATATTTAAGAAAATCCTCTCTATCCATTATATCCTTATGGGCCTCATATATCTGTGAACTTGTGTGTCGAACAATATGGCGGCAGGAACATGTGTGAAAGATTATAAGACTCTGTGTTTCACGCAATCGATTGCTGTTTTTATCCATGGTATAATTATACCAGGTAGCATTGACAACTGCTTATTTTCTCTTCAACAGGAAAACATAAATTGTCAAACACAGCTGTTTGCGAAACGAAGCGAAAATTAAAGCAAGTGACAAAAACAAACAAAAAACTAATAAGAATATTGTGCGTTTAAATAAACAAATCATAAAGAAATAAACATTTAAAATCATGAAAGTGATAAAAAGATCTTGTGTAATTTGTGCGAAAAGTTTTTCAGTCCGTAATGTTAAATTTTATTCAGTGCCTAATAACGAAACTCGTCGCCAGCGGTGGATTGATGCCTGTGGCTTGATGCTGGCATTAGAGATGGGTCGTTCCGAACCTGTATAGTTCCTGGAACTATGTTCACAGTCGGACATAGTTCCAATCGTTCCTTCCATTCATTTTTAGCATGTTCAAACAGTTCCGGTTGCAATGAATTTTTTTCTATAAATCAATATGAACCAACTTCTCTTTCACACATATTATGGCTTACACGAAATTGTGATCGACTATAAGTGCAAAGATATGTTTGCGAACGACCGAAACAACTGATGTGTGAAATGGTAAGATGACATTTCGACATTCTTGTTGCGCGCAATGCTGTGTTTATTTCGTTTTGAACATGCTTTCATTCAATCGAATGGAACTGCGGAACTAGATAGTTCCGCGGACATGTTACAATCTGCTGCATATGAGTTGCATGATTTTCATTCAATCAAATGGAACTACGGACAACTGCGGAGCTAAATAGTTCCGCGGACATGTTACAATCTGCTGCATACGAGTTTCATTCAATCAAATGGAACTGCGGAGCTAGATAGTTCCGCGGACACGTTTTGCAACTAGAGAGTACTCAATTTGTTCTTTTTAAGCACTTATAAGTTACATACGAACGGACGGACAGACAGACGGACATGGCTAAATCGACTTGGGTGGTGATGCTGATCAAGAATATATATACTTTGCTATACCTATGCCTCCTTATGGGGCTTACAAACAGAGTGACAAAATTAATATGCCCCTATTGCGTTTTTCTATGGGAGTCCTCCTAAGGAGTGGTCGGAGGGAATAGGTGTCTAAGGAAAAAATGTTCCTTTTTCAAAAGTAATGGGGGTCGGTCATACATATTTATCCTCTTCGGCCTTCTCTTAAGCCCTTCTGTTCAGGTGTAGAGAATACATATACAAAAACCATAAAAAATTTCTACTACAGCTCAAAGGAACTACATAGTTCCGCGGACATGTTTCCGCGAACTAGTTCCGCTGTACAAAAGAATCGTTCCATGTCCGTTCCGACCTCGGAACTGTTTAGCACAAGCCTAGCTGGCATTTATTAACAATGGCCGACCAGCGAACGCTCTCTTTTTGAGTATATTTTTTGACAGTATATGATTTCCCAAGCAACTGTCAATGCTACCATGTATTATTATACCATGGTTTTTAGCTATAATTTTGCTCGAGATATTGATAAAGCAACAACATGTCGGGTCTTTTTTTATGATGTATTCTTTGGATGTATCGTCTCATAAGAAACGATGGTTCTTATAGTAGGGGCCTCAGATGCTACGACCAAAGATCATATAATATAAAGATGAGTTACGTAGTACAATAAAATGTAACAAATAATTTTCAGACCAACACGATAGCTTTTGTGAGTGCGATATGAAAAAGCTTTTAATTCTTGCTTGAGAGAAAAGTTTTCGGTTTCTCTATGCCCTTCCGCTCCGCATGTTCTTTTCTACATCAATTACTTGCAATCTCTTCATTATGATTTTGATAGCGAACGAGTTCAGTTGGCTTATTTTATGCGTCGGAGAAGAAGAAGAAAGTTTTTCTTGGTATTGAAATAGTCATTGAATTTTTTCAATTGCATTTCTATTGTTTCCCTTTTTTTCTTACCACAGTATTTTGCTTGATATTGTGTGAATGCATATTTAATGATTTATGATTTTGATATTTATTTCGGATTGAATTGATTGATTGATCTAAATATTTCACTTAATACGATTTATATGATTCGATTGGATCATATGAATGGATTTTTACTTAATTTGATTCCTTTCTTTTGAAAATGGAAGAAAAACGGAAAAAGGCTGGCAATAAATAAATTCTGTCAAATTGTAAGAAATCAGAAAGAGATTTTCCGAATTTAAAATTATTGAAATTTCCTGATTTTGAGACACCCTTTTTCGTATTTGGACACAGAAATGCCATTAATTATATATTATTAATTATATATCAATTATATTATTAATACATTAAATAATATAATTTATATCTTTACATAAAAAAGAGTTTTTGTGTGTAAATACGCAATAGACTCCTCATCCGACTAGCATGAACATTTTTGTATAGAAGTTTTTGGGTACGGTGCGCGTTTTGAGGTCTATTGTGATCCGCCTTGAACACCAGAGGGCGCTGTAGTACAAATTTTTTACAAAACCGACTAAAACTCAAAAACCGCTCATGCGATTCGAATGAAAATTGAAATATAGTGGTTTTCATGATCCATCCATCCATCCATTATCCACCTTGGACACCAAAAGCGCTGTAGTGCAAATTTTTGACCAAATTGCCTAAAATTACAATATGTCTACAATAGGCATATTTTTTTTTTGTTTTTTTAGGTTACATGCCATATGCAAATTAAAAATATAAAATTTTTCTTAAATTTCGTAAAATTAAGAAAATTTCCGTTATTTTGATATCAAAAAAACTTACATTTATTCAATACTGCTAAAATTTTGATTACAATGAAATTTTAGAAGTGAGATCTTCGTGATTAGCGATCTCAAAAATCCCTTGTTTATATATTTTTGGGACAATATCAGTAGAGATGTGAATTTAATTAATAATATTCATAATTTATCAAATAACGTTAATTTTTTACATATTGATATATTGAAGAGGTTAGGTTGATTCAAACCAAAAAAAAAATATTCCTAGTTATACTTTAGATATTTTGTGCACTTTTGGTTTTGATTTGGCACCGATTCAATAACTTTATTGATGCAAAAAAGATTCGCAAAAAAAATTGCAAAAAATTTCGTTATTTTTTTAATTAAAATGCGCCATATTGGTTTCTAAAGTCATTATTATGCAAATCCGAGTGCACCAATCGAAAGAGCGACCCCAAAAATAGTAGAATAGGTATGTTTGGAATTTTTTATTCCAATTTTTTATGGCGGAATTTAAGTCTCAAACATCATATTGAAATTGTGCTCTTCCCGGACTTAATGGGTTAATTTTATATCGTTAAAAAGGTATTAAAATGTCCAAAAAAACCAAAATAAAGTAACTGAAAAAAAATTATAGCGTCTGTTGTTGGCATGATATTAAACTTTGAAATTAAGAATGGGCCAACTTACAACAATTTTTCCAAAAGTTTTATATTTTTTCCTTAAAACAGACAAAATAACCTTTCCAATGATACCTTATTTACGAAAATCGAAATTTAAATTGACTGAGCTACGTCGTTTCAAAACACACCCTTTTTTGACCTTGAAAATGGTTCTAAAAATTTATAACTTCGGATTTGGTTTTCTAAGCAACAAACCAATTTAGGAACGAAATTTGAGCCAAATCGGAGATGGTCAGTGCTACTGATAGGTCACCTCAATCTGAAATGGGCGACATATGTTATAAATTATCTTTTTATAATGTGCGTAGGGTATTTAAATACAAATCATGCCTACATTTTTGTTTTTTTACGCAAGACAATTTAGCTACAATTCGTTTGCAGATACATCGCTTGTTGAGATCTTTCGTAAACTAAACTATTTCATGTGCTCTCTATGCTTCTCAATATTATACTCACAATGTCGCTTGCTTGTTCTCCCGCTCTCATAAGCTTTAAGTCGTTCGCTCACTGACTCTCACAAAGCTTTAAAGTGGATTTATGATAAATCCACATTCGATTTTGACTGTGTCGCTGATTTGTATGGCCGTGGCGCATCTTTATATTATATGATCTTTGCTACGACTTTTTATACTACCTTATAGTATGACTCAGTCGCACGTTCGCATAATACGTTACGACTTTTTAATACTATTTTTCATCAGTCTGCGTACTGTTTTTACCTCAAAAAAGTCGTTATCCTTTGATTATTCTGCTTACATGCTTTACGAAATGCAAATGAAAAATTAAAAATAGGCATGAAGTCATATTACTTGCTCCCACACACACAGACTTTTACTTCAACTTGATAAAAAAATCAGATTATTTTGATTTTCATACGATCTTGGCGTACAACTTGAGTTTTTTATGCAACTTGCCCGCACGTACTACTAGTGTCGTAGCGTTTGAGGCTTCTATAACATTCTAAAAAATTATCTTTATTAATTTTTTCTTTACAACAGTACACTTTTTACTGAGAAAAGCGATGTTGTAAATGCATACATTTGCTTGTATGACGGAGAAAATAAAAAATTCTTGTCAACAAGCCAACATGTATGCTACACTCGCGAACATGTATGCTAGTTAAGAGGTATTAACTAACAAACTTGTGTGAACATGGCCGCCATGTGGTGAACTTGTTCGCAGATGTGTAAGCTACATTTAAATAGACGTACTTTGTTGTATGATGCTCTCATCAATGAAAATTATGTAATTGAAAATTTTCTTCTGGGTTTTGAGGATTAAAGAAGTAAAATATTTAAAACATATTTTACTTAAAATATTTTATTTTTTCGGTGAAGATGATCAATAAAGAAGTGATTTTTTTGTTTCAAGTTTATTCGATTAGCTGAAAATGTTCACCTTTCTAACTCGGGCTCGTCAAAATCAATTTAAAAAATGTCTTGTTTGATGTTTTTTTGCAATTTTAGCGTTGCAAAAATCTTTAATTTTAAATGGAACTACAACAGGTTACCTTGACAATGTTTTGCATTTAACGCAAGTATTTAATATAAATTATCAATATTTTAGTGATTAACATTTAAAGATTTCTTACCACTTTTTTAATTCCAAATGTCGTTTCTAAAACCTCAAAAAATCAATCTATTTTTATAACGGTGTGGATATGTCAAGTCTTTGTAAAATAATTAAAAAAAAAAAAAACGCAGTAGGTGTACTTGATGCCCTAAAGACGTACATATTTCATCATTTGCCTTTCATTATTCATACAAATTTTTCCTTTAGACAGACAGAATTCTTCATAAGACTGTGTTTCGGACAAAAAATATTTTTCTTCAAACTCGTGAGAAAAACAAATCCTTATCATGGAAATATTGCAGGTAAAATCTCTATTAACCATACTACAACTTTGTTTGTGAGCTGTGTTCAGTAAATCAATGACAAAAGGCTGACTCAGGTACTGAGCAAAAAAGACAAAATAAACACCTCAGTTAATGCATAATTTTATAACTTCATAATTAAAGTGTACAATTGTAAGATAATATCTTCAAAAATCATGATTCCGATTTAATTTCGATGTTTGAAATGCAAACTTACACAACAAATGATTTCTAGTACAAACGATAAAAACTTTTTTAAAAACAAAAAAAATCAACTCTTTTTTTCAAGTAAAGAATGTCAATAATACAATAATTTTTGTTCATGGATTTTTAACATATTGTGCTTGTTTTTAAATATTTTATTAATAGCCTTATAAATCGATAACCAAGCGTACGTTTTAAAAAGTTTGAAAAATTTTATAAAATATATCATGCTTAATTTGCACAACCGCAAAATATAAAAACTCCCCAATGAAGCAAAAGCTTTCAGTTGATTGTATTGCTCTGACACAATGTTTTTTCAAAAGAATTGGTATTTTTTTGTTATTTATTTCCTTTGTTAGTTTTACTATTTTAAAAATCGCGAATAAGACAACTTTAAATTGATATAACAGCATTGATATTGATAGCTGTTTTATACAAAATGATTCTACTTGTTTTCACACTTGATAAAAACTAAACAGAGCTTCTAACTCCAAATAAATTAATATAGTATAATTTTTTACCCATTCGTCAGAGTTTAAGTAAATTAAAAAATGCACACAGGTAATCGTTTTGAATGCTTTGTACTGGTGTTATTATTTTAAAATTTTTGTTTTTTTTTTTGGCTTTTGAGTTATTTGCAGCATACGATTTTTTTCTCACAGGAATATTATTCAATTACTCAGTGCTGAAACCTTGGTTAAAAATATTTTCTCGATTTTTGTAATAAATTTCCACCAAGGAATTAAATGTTTGAAAATAAAACTGCATTCGAGGAATATAGTATCTATTTCGGAAAACTGTTAAATTAACTTTTGAAAACAGCCAAAGTTCAACTTATGACAAGGACAACTATTCGAGAAATTTGGAGAAATATTACTGGACTTTTCCACTGGATAGTCCATGTATGTGTTTTGGCTTGTTCATAATTTGTTGCAAATTTTTTTCTCCAATCAGATTATTCATATTCTTTTGTTGTAAAACAGATAGTTATCTTTTATTTCTTGAAAATGGAGAAATTATAAAATTCAACTGAAACTTATAAAAGAAAAAAATATTTTTTAAAACTCTTTAATTTTTTCCACTTGTTTTTGTACTTCATCGAACTTAAAATTTTTTGACGGAAAACTGATGACATTGAAATTTACAAACGAAGATGAAGATGAAATGTCAGGAAGGAATTTTTTATTGCTTCTACGTTATTCCTAAAGTTTGCCATATCACTTGCACTAGAACCAATGACTACTTTAAATTTAACGCTGTCAATATTTTCATGTTAACATTTGCTATTATCTAAATTTCGAAAGTAAACCACTCATCTACCAAAATAAACGACAAAGCGGCATAAGTTGTGATTTTTTTTTTAATGTAAGAATTTTTGACCCAAAATTTTGGCATATCGTCGACAGCGTTTCCATTATATACATTCTAAAAGTATTTAGTGAAGATCTTTGAGCCAAAAAACAGTTTTTTGATTATAAAATGCTATCAAACAATATTAT
The DNA here is from genome assembly GCA_943735915.1 of Pherbina coryleti. Taxonomy (NCBI): domain Eukaryota; kingdom Metazoa; phylum Arthropoda; class Insecta; order Diptera; family Sciomyzidae; genus Pherbina; species Pherbina coryleti. The sequence continues at coordinate 14,202,403 of OX030948.1, read as the reverse complement.
GCATATGTTGTATGACAAGTATTATATCTAAATATGACAATGAAATTATAATATAAAATATTTAATATTATATAATATTTTATAATATATTTTTTTTATGCCAAGATTGCGGAGAGTAATATTACGTTCACACCTAAGCCAAATGAGCAAATTTTAATATCTCATTACAAAGTGTTCACACTTATAAACAAAGAACTAAAATATAAGGAAGTGGTGTTGTCTACACATACAGTGTACGTGAACTGTGGCCGATTCGTAAATTGAGCGAGCGAGACAGAGTGTGTTTTTTGACATTTATGAGCATTCGTCATTTATGAGCGTTTGCTTGTAAACAGCCTTCTCAGTAAAAAAAAAAAAATTTTCGCGCCAATTTGATGCGACCACAGTTGTCAAAACGCAAACACTGCTTCAGGGGCGCATTATTTTTTCACTCTTTAATGCACTTATGGGGCGCTTTTGTCTTCAGCAAAGTTTATGATACATAATTGTTATTTTTGATTGTTTTCAGATTTCCGCATATTGTGGACCTCAAATTATATTATATATTATATTATATTATCTTATATTATATTATATTATATTATATGATATTATATTATATTATATTACATTATATTATATTATATTATATTATTATTTCCCAATAAAATATCGGTAACGCACCAAATTATGTGCCTCAAAGGTGGTGTGGAAATACAATAAAAACAAAACTATATTATCATATTTTATAATAATTTAACTATTTTTATATAATATAATTAAATTAGCTCCAAAATCAGTAAATTTAACCCAGAATCTATTGTATATGTGATTCCAATTAGAAACTGTTTGGACCTTCTTTAACGATCTAACCGAATATGGCCCTCAGTAAATGTTTCTGTATTGCAATACAATTTTATTTTAATTTATTAGGTCTTTAATTATCAAACGTTTTATTAATACCGTATAACTCTAAACACCTGTTTTATATGTTATTCGAAACAGAAACAAATTGAGCCTTCTTCTTCGATGCAACTGAATACGGCCCTTTGGGAATGTTTATGTATTTGTGTCAACCAACACGAATAAGAAAAATACCACACTTTTGGGCAATAACATCACTTCCTTATATCTTAGTTCTTTGCTTATAAATCTCATTTTGTTTGACGGTTGTTTTTGTTGTATTTTCATATTTTGTTTTAATAAAATTTTTCTGTACATATTTTTCTTACATTTTGCTTTGAAAGGGTATGTTCACAAAGCAGTTTAATATGCTCAGAGCTGTGTTTAACGTGAAATTATCTCATTTGCTACTCATTTCGTTGAAATGAGTTGTAATGAGTTGGAATATTTCTATGGGAAATGAGCTCATTACGCATCTCATTTGTGTTTTTTGGCCGAAATGAGCAAATTAGCTTAGGTGTGAATGGGCTATAAGTAATAATGCTGCTCCAAAACAATAGAATTTGTGGGCCCTAATAACTGCGCAATTAGTGCCGCAGTTTTGGCATATGTCCGAAAAAATACGTCAGCAGCCAAATGGTTAAAATCATGAATGGTATTCATGCAAATGGGCAAAGCCCTTATAAATGGTATAAACAAGATAACTTTATCCCCCTTATAAATAAACTGTCAAAATTTGTACTGAGAAGCTTTTGCACAAACCAGATATATTTGCTCTTCGATTTAGGTGAGCAAACGAAGTGGCAAACTTATAACAGCAATCAGCAATTACTATTCAGAAGTTAACTGACATATCTCTGAAAATGCACAATCGGTTTTAGGGGACGTTCACACAATCTACCTGATAAAAATAACTAATTGCCCAAAATATAATCTTGCCGCTTTGCATGAATACCATTATTGTCTATCAAAAATTTGAAATTTTATTCTGAACATCGGATATTTCTCATGAACAATGCCTCCGATATCGAACAGAGCTAAATATAATGAACCCAGCTGAGTCCATGTAACATCCCTGTTTAGTTTGAAGTTTAGTGGCCATGTTTATTTTTTTGACATTTGACAGCAATGAAACTTCCGCTTATCTGTCTTCTCTTTCTTTTCGTATCTTTCTTTGACAGCTAAAATTCGTTAAGATGGTACGTTTTAGTTGTTTTATGGAAAAATTATAAAATAAAATCGTTTAGCATCACGTAGTTATGTGAATAATTATGGATTATAATGCTTGCAAAGTGCGAGCACTCATTAGAAGTTAATGAATGGTGAAGCTATTCAAACTTTTTGAAATGCTATTAATATACAAATTTGCTAGAACTTGGTGAAGTGTAGTGATCTAATTGCATATTTTTTGTTTTGGAATTTCAGGTCAATGTGCCGAAACAACGTCGCACTTTCTGCAAAAAGTGCAAATGCCACAAGCTGCACAAAGTGACCCAGTACAAGAAGTCAAAGGAGCGCAAAGGTGCTCAGGGCAGAAGACGTTACGACAGAAAACAACAAGGTTTCGGTGGTCAAACCAAGCCCATCTTCAGGAAGAAGGTATGTGATGTTCTTATATACATATGTATTGTTGATTGGAAAACTACAAAAAAAAACTACAGATTTTGGTTACTTGCGATTGTAAGTTTTTCCAGCTTTTGTGATTTGCATATTTGTAGAACTGAATTGCTGTTGAAATCTTCAAGGTTTCTACAAGGCTCTTTGGTGGGATATACTTATGCTAAAAAAAAAGTTAAAATTGAATTTCTACGGTGTCCCTCCAATGCTTGTGGCAGCCTTAACTGTTGCACTAAGCAGCTCGGTGACTGGAAGATTCAAACAGTTTGTTAATATATACAAATAGCTTATAATTCATTGATCATTCATTGAATTGAAATGTATTTTATTTCATAAAATAATTATAATTCTTTTTTATCTTTCAGGCTAAAACTACCAAAAAGATCGTGTTGCGTATGGAATGCACCGAATGCAAGTACCGCAAGCAATCTGCTTTGAAACGTTGCAAGCATTTCGAGTTGGGAGGTGACAAGAAGAGGAAGGGACAGATGATCCAGTTCTAAATTGTTACCTGCTACGCCCGCATAACCAACAACTAACGTTGTTTTTCTGTTAACAGCGTATTTAAATTTTTATTGAAATATTTTCGTGTTTTCAACGAAATGAACACTACGGTAAAAATGCAAATACTTTGTGTTTTTATTTTATACTTGAAATGATGGAAAAATTAAAAAATGCCTAAAACACAATTTTTTTACACTTGTTATTTATAAATAGGAATAAATTTTTGGTTCTTGAACTAAAGCGGAGGTTAAAGATTTTGAAACGTTAACAATGGAAATTTTCAAGTTAGAAGCCTTAGACAATTACCTCTACTATCAAGAAGTGCTCAACTCTGCCAATTGAAATATTTTGAATGAATCTTCTAAATCAAAACAGTCGATTTTCGTGTTATATTTTGATATATTTTGTTGGGCAGCATTAGAATTTACGTATTTCTTTTTTATAAATTTCAAGTTTTTTTTTTCAGTTAACTATTCGTTGACAGTTTTAGACTTAAACTCAAAGCTTAAAAGTAATTTAAAATTTACTTAGTTCGCTTGGCTTAAGTTTTTCAACAAGTTTTTTTTATTATATAAAAATATTTGTTTATGTAAAACTATCCATTCAAGAGCTTATACCGTCGACTAGAATTAAGTTAGGTGTGCTGGAAAGAAACATTTTTAAATTAAATTAGAACCAAGTGGTAAAAAATCAACGCACTCTAAGATCTCGGGCGACAATCCTTCAGCTTGCATTTTTATTTTAACCGCCGTCGCTGGTACGCCAAAATGAACCATTTTAAAGAATTTCTTATAGCGTTCGTCATCACAGGCTTTGACACCATTATCAGTGGTATCAACTTCTACCGTCGTTGTTTCACTGGCAGTAGTTGTTTTTGTCGCTGCACTTTCCAGCGTTGTTTCCAATATCACGACATCCTTTTCATTTGTTTTTGAAGGAACGTTACTAACACTGTCGCCAGCACCTTGGGCTCTACTTTCACTCTCCAAATCCGGTATGGAGGCAAGCTATTAATGAAAAGATTATTTCAACAACCTAAAAGCAGAGTTCTTATCTCATACCTTCGTTTCGACAATAGTTAAGGCGGCCTCCACTTTTTGCATTTTCCTTTCCAGCACAATAAATCTTTCTTCACATTGTGTAGCGAATTCATTAAGGAAACTACAGCTGCTGAGTAGAAAGTGATTGATGAACGCCAGGATGCGCTTTTGATGCAGCGGAGGCACCTGTATGCAAAATATTGTACTTTATAGAAATTTATATTTTTTTGTATTATGCCATACTTTTGTTTTATCGATAGATTCTGCAATTATTTGAGAGGGTTCCATTTTTAAGGCAGTTGAATAAGTGGAAAAAGGATAACTTAAATTGAATCAAGTTATTTACCGAATTCAGATATTAATAATTTCTTGTTTGCTGCAACATTTGCTAATTTGTTTACCAAAAACAGCTGATACTCATTGTTGATATATAAGTGACAAATAGTGACGCAGGGTTGCTTTTACATTAAGTATTGTACTATAAAAAGAGTATAAAGAAACGTAAGAAGTTAGTTCACTTACGTTTTTACTTTTTTAATGTTAAGTAGCGGGGTGCAATAAGGCCAACGGCAATAAGACCGAATTGGTTTTATTTTCTTTTCAAAGGGAAATAAGGCCGAAATTGTGAATTCGGTTTTATTTCCATTTGAAAAGGAAATAAAGCCTAAAAAAAAAATTCAGCAAAATGGTAATAAGGCCGAAAAATAATTTTTGCAAACTTATCATTATTTTTATTATTATTTTTAATAAAAAGAACGCACCGATTCATGTGTTCAAATCGCGGTGATTTTAAATAAAAATGTTTTTTTAATAAAAATTTTTTCTTAATAAAAGTTTTAACATTATAAGGAATGAGTGCCGCGATTTTTAATAAAAATTTTTCACCTGCGGTGCTCATTCCTTATAATATTATATCATGAAAATGAAATGAAATGAAAAATTTTAGTAAAAACCGCGTATATTTCATAAATTTTCATTCATAATTTTCATTAACTTTACATATTTTTCTCGATCACTTACAAAAAGATGTATGTTCTTTAGCACTTAAACGCTCATACTTTTCGCTTTAAACGGATATATATTTCTATTATTAGAATAAGATATCCTAGTCTTCTATATAAAAAATATGTAAATTTTTCAGACTTTCACGATTTTTATCTCCTAAACCATTTGAGACCGACCATTTTTTTGCAGCATTAGATTAAGGAGCTCGAAATGCACATTTAGAACAAAAAAAAAAAAAGGAGCATGGGCCCTAAAGTACAATTATTCCAATACTTTATATCTTTAGTTTTTCATTAAATAAAACTTAAAAACTTATTTGATGGCGTTTTAATATTGGTTCCTTTTAAAGGGAAATAAGGCCAAAGTGGCTTTATTTCTTTTTCAAATGGAAATAAGGCCGATTCCGCAAATTCGGCCTTATTTCCACTTAAAGCGAAATAAAGCCATTTTCGGCCTTATTGCCGTTGGCCTTATGGCACCCCGCCATCGAAATAGAGGCAAAAATTTAGCTAATATAAATAATTACATAAAAAATAAATAAATAACTGGCCATTTCAGCCCTTGAAAGGACTTTGACCTAGCTTCTTATGATCAATTGTGTTGTGCGTGTTATTAAGTTAGTACACAATTGACCGAGAACCGGATCTACATGTTTAACGCCGACTCCGAACGGCGATGAACGGAATGTTCTTGTCCTTAAGAAGCTTAACATGGCATTTTGAATACTCTCTGAGGTTTGCCATTGTCTGCAGAGAGGTGGCGGCCGTACAGAAAAATTATTTAAATTCAAATAATTTTTTGTCGCTGCTGGGGTTCGAACCCGGATATCCAGGTTCGTTGACATAGAGGCCACGCACTTTAACCAACTACACCACGGACGCCACGTGCAAACATAAGCAAAGCATATGTATGTAAAATTCAATTATTGAGTTTGCATTGTATTCGATTCCCACCCAACACAGAAACTTATTTCACCTGAAATTAGTTTTTCCGATGGGCAGTCACCTCTCTGCAGACAATGGCAAGCCTTAGAGAGTTAATGATACCATTTAAAGATTCTTGAGAATTTGAGAAAGTAGGTCTAGTTTTCGATCAATTATGTGCAAGTAATAAATAATATTTATAACACAATTTAACATCAAAAATCTCGATCAAAGTTCTTTCTAGGGCTGAAATGGCAAATCCGTTTAATTTTCTACTTCATGTATGTTAATCACATTAATTCTTGGCTGACAGTTTACTGAAAATTACTTTTTTTATCCTGTAAGAGTGGAAAGAGTAAAATGCTTTGTAATAGTGTTAGATTGAAGAATTCAGCATAGTTTCAACAACACAACTATGCACAATTAATGTAAGTATAAAATTTCCCTTCCATGCACGAAGTTATAATTTTTGGTCCGATAAATTTTTGCTGCCAAAACTGATGTAAGTGCTTGTCATCATCTTTTTCAAGTACAAAAAAAAGAATTAAAAAAAAAAGTCATTTTCAAATTCTTCTCAATAGCTAAAATCTGTAAAAACATAAAATCGGAAGCTGGAAAACAATAGAATTTGAGTGCAATTGTGTTTGTTTTTTATTATATAAGAAAAAAAAATTGATAAAGTAGATGAAAAAGGCGAATATCATATTCTGATTGTGTGTAAGCTGCATAACACATTAACAAGACATTGTGTGATTACTACTATTATTTTCAATGAAAATTTAAACATCAGCCCTGAAATTTAGCCTATACACCAACCCTCTATAAAATTTCATTTGCTTTTGATAAAATTTTTGCGACAACCGGAGAAAATTACCCAAAGAACTAAGATATAAGGAAGTGATGTTATTGCACAAAAGTGTGGTATTTTTCTTATTCGTGTTGGTTGACACAAATACATAAACATTCACAAGGGGCCGTATTCAGTTGCATCGAAAAAGAAGGCTCAAAATGTTTTTGAATAGAATAACATAAAATATTTTTTTAGATATTTACGGTATTAATAAAACGTTTGATAATTAAAGACCTAATATATTAAAAGACAATTATATTGTAATACAGAATTATTTTACTCAGGGCCGTATTCGGTAAGATCGTTAAAGAAGGTCCAAATGGTTTCTAATTGGAATCACATATACAATAGATTCTGAGTTAAATTTGCTGATTTTGGAGCTAAATTAATTATATACTATAAAAATAATTAAATTATTATAAATGAAGGCTTTTTAAAAATATGATAATATAGTTTTGTTTTTATCATATTTCCACACCACCTATTTTTTCTGTTTTTTTTTTTAATTTCATTGTGTAATAATAATATAATATAATATAATTTGAGATCCAAAATATGCGGAAATCTGAAAAAATTAAAAATAACAATTATATATCATGAACTTTGCTGAAGACAAGAGCGCCCCAAAAGTGTGTTAAAGAGTGACAAAATAAAGCGCTTCTGAAGCAGTGATTGCGTTTTGACAACTGTGGTCGCATCAAATTGGCGCGAATATTTTTTTTTACTGAGAAGACTTGTGAACAGCTGATGATCGCTCAGAAATGTCAAAAAAACACACTCTGTCTCGCTTGCTTAATTTACGAAATTGGCCACAGTTCACGTACACTGTATGTGTACACAACACCACTTCCTTATATTTTAGTTCTTTGAAATTACCAAGTAACAGCTGAATTTCTTTATTTAACACTTTAACTGCCACCATACAAAAAAAATATCGGGTCCTCCGGACCATTTTTTTTATACAGATTTAGTGTATTTTGGTATCAGAAAATCCGAAAAAAATATTAGAAAATGTGTTTTTTTATATTTCTGTGAAATTTTGAAATATTTTATTGAGGCACAACATATGTTATGTACCTCACGGCCTAATGTATACGCCGCACAGTACTTTGTCCCATAGGAATAAATCAAGATTTTTGTTGTAACAGAACCTAACAAAATTGGTACCGTTTTTTAGGCAATACTTTCACTAAGAAGAATCCAAAATTTTATTGCAATTGAACAATTTTTGTAGACCTCTTTAAAGTCAACCATTTTTATGTATTTTTATTGTTGTGGAATATTTGATTTTGCACATCTTGCAAAGAAAAAATTGCTGTAAGCGCAATTTTAGCCGAATTCATTTGATTTTTTATTTTATTTCAAGAAAAATACTGTATAAATACATGACTTTTAATATGTTTTCAATTTAGCTTAAGAAAATAAAATGAAAAATTTCCAAAAAAATAAAAATTTTTTAAATATTTTCAAAAAAATTTGCAATTTTTGAGAGCAAATTAAAAGAAAACATCAAAAAACATCTCTTCCATTTTCAAACACATTGTTATATATGTATTTATCTTTCAGATTCCAAAATTTGATAACCGTTTTCAACCGTTTCTCGGAGTTATCGCATTTTGAAAAATGGTCTAAAAATCATATTTTCTTCAAATTAATGGAAATTTCTATTTTGCGCATCATTAAAAAAAAAAATATGTTGTGAGCACATTTTTTAAACAATTCGAGTGTTTTTTCTCAATTTTTAAAAAATTTATGAACGAATTTTGGTTTTTATATATTGTTAAAAAAAATTGGAAATTATTTTGAAAAAATTACTTAAATTTATAAAAAAATTTAAAAAATATTTTGAAAAATGTTCTATTTTTAGCAGACATAGCCACATACCTCCAGTTTCATTTTTATATTTTAATTTTTTTTTTTTATTCTTTCAGAAACTGTTTTCACTTTATCCGACTTTTTCCGATTCTTTGAGAATCGTTTTTTGAAAAAGGGTCAAAAATTGATGTTTTCTCAAAAAATTATTCTTTATTTTGTTACCATATTTCTTACACTCTACCGGAGTTTGTTTATAATTTTTAAAGATTTTTTTAAAAAAAAAATGTTTCTAAACAAATAAAATAAAATTCTGATGTTATTTTAGACAAAAAAAAAAAAAAAAAAAAATTAAAATAAGGGTCATGTTTCCTTAAAATACTCTTTTTAGCACATGATAAGGGAAAAATTAACACCAAATGAAATGGACCGATTTTTTAACACCGAAAATCGATTTATTCAAATGGCAGCCATTTTGTTTTTTTGTCGGATAAAAGTTATCTTAGTTCATGCGGTGGCCACTTAAACAAGGATTAATTGGTTTTTTTTTTATTTTTTCCTCAGATGGTCCAGACTGGTGATATCCTGCACACCGTCAATTTCTTGGCATTTTTTTTTTTAATCAAATAACGTCAAAAACCGCTTCAAAAATTCTGCAAAAATTTTTTTGTATTTTTTAAATGTTAATAAATATATGTATGTGCAAAATTTTAAAACGATATGAAAACAAAATTCCCGAAAAAATTTTTTTTTTAAAATTTGTAACCTATGTCCCCTTAAAATATTTTTTTTATTTAGTTTTATTTACTCATATTAACTTGATTAAAAAAAAAAATACCAATACGAATATTTTTTTTTTTTGTTTTGCAAAACATTATTTTACATGTATAGTAGTAGCATTTTTGTCGAAAAAGTGCATAGGAAACTATATGCCTATCTTTAAAAAAAAAAGATATTGCCAAATGGTTTTCCGTATTAAAAAGTTAAAGCTTTAATCTTTTAAAATTAATTTTTTTTGTTTTTTTTTTACCAGTTCTAATAACTTTAATATTAAATTTAATGTAGGAAAATTTCGTTTTTTTTTATTAAAACCTAATTTTTGGCACAAATACTTGATATACGTAAAATCTGATTCAATATTTGAAATTAGCTACCAAAAATTCATAAACATGCAGAATTTCATAACAATCGAACCACTCCTTGTATTTTTTCCTCACTTTTGTATGGGCTCAAAGTACTGTGCGCCGTGAGGTACATGTGTTGTGCATTGTTTGTATATTTGTGCAATTTTGTTTTGATCATACTAAATAACCATTTCGTCTGGCAATATTGAACTTGATAATGCTGATCAAGAATATATATACTTTACTATACATACCACGCTTCCTTATGGTCGTTACAAACGGAGTGACAAAATTAATATACCTCAGTAAAAGGAGTTTTTTATTAATCGTGGGCTTGATATAATAAGAAGGTAGGGTAAGGAGCTTTGACAAGACCTACTGCTAATGTCAAAATCATAAAATACAGTTTTGGTTTCATGCAGTAAGTTTTTTTAAAAATTTTAAATTCAATTTTTGGTTTTTTTTTTTGGTTTTATGCAGTAAGGTTATGCAATGAGGTAAGTTAAATTTTTATTAGATATCGTATGCACATTCAATTTAAATTTTTAAATAAGAAATCAAGAATTCAAAAAGCTAAGCAAAAAATTATGGGCAGTGGTAAATTAGTGAGAATAAAGCTTTAAAATTACTACAAAATTCATTGTTTCAATTATAGATACTTTATAAATAAATATAAAATAATTGATTAAATTTTTTTCTTATTTGCCCTATATATAATTTCTTTTCTAAGTTTTTGTCCCACATTTAAGAAAAATACAGAAAAGTGGCATTGCTAAAATGCTTTTTGACATAAGCAGTAAGTCTTGTCAAAGCTCCTTACCCTACCTTCTTATTGTATCATGATCGTGGGCGTGTATCGTGTATCACATACGCTGTGCCTCAGAGCCTACGTGGACATTTTATTGAGGCACACCGTATGTGCCTCACGGCAGTCAACGTGTTAAATTCAATTTTTTTTTTTAAGATTTTGAAAATTCACAAATTACGATGATGTTTTTTTTTTTTTCGTGTACAGTCGACTCTCACAAATTAGAACCACTTTTTTCAACGGGTGGTTCTAATTTCTGGACTTTTTTTTCATAGAAATTTAAAAGGAAATAATGAAAGTGGTTAAAAAAGGCATGTTAACACAAAAGAGTTTTTATTTAATTATATTCGATTTTTTTTTTAACATAAAACTCATACAATTCCCCTTTTTATATTTATATCTATGAGCAAAGGATCCCTTATGAATTTAATAAACAAAGAAACGTCCAGAAACTAGAACCACAGGTTCAGAGTGTTCAATATTGAAATGCCAGGTTCTAATTTCTGGACAGTTCGAATTTGTGAGAGTTCTAATTTGTGAGAGTCTACTGTATTGCCAAAAACATGGAATTTTTCTTTTTAACCATTGAGATAATGCGTACTTAACGACCGAAAACAGGTCGAACAATTTTCCACTGAATTGGTTACTTACCATAGGAGTTTTTTTAATATTTTATTCTCGGAGGTCTATCAATTTTTACAGCAAGGTACTGACCGTTTGAAAATATTTGTTGTTTTATACTTTCATCAACCACCCTTGGGTTCGCGGGAGATGTCTTCTCTTAGAAAGGTAAACAAGGTCAAGCATTGACGTATAGTCAACGCGTATAGTTATTATTAATATTGACTATATATTATTTATGATTTAATATTAACAATTTGGTAATTATCACGATCACGTTTCTTAATCGATCTTAAACTAATTCGTCGTTTTGGTTTAGACATTGAGTGGAATATAGTAAAATTTCGTGTTTTATTGTCTGTTTAGTAGAGCTCTCGATTTTCGTTGGAAAAGAATTTTATTCAATTGTATATAATTGTTGGATATTTCAAAGCTATATTACATTTAAGAAATAGTTGAATATCAACCATTAACGACACAAACCAGTGCGTGTTGCAATCCCGCTTACAGTTCTGCATTACAATAGGATCATTAATACATGTTTACTAGAGGTTTTGTTTTCTAGTTTGGTAAAATGTTAAACATAGTTTAATAATCATTTTGAAGGTATAAAAAAATTATACGATATGGATATTTTTTAGAAATTAGAAAGTTAATTGAAAATATATTTGATGCTACAGATGAGTATCTCTTGAAATTATTAATTTCGTTAAATACGTTAAATAACATGAGTTAATCGAGTGTAGATGGGAGCAATGCTTTCAAAATTAAATTGAAGAAAATAACAAATTTTACCATGCTACTTCTCACTCTGAATAAATAATAATGCAAACACTTAATACCCATCAATATTAAGTTACAGCATTTAGGAAAAGCACGAAGTTTAGTCACCACTAATCGCAACATAATCCAATAAACAGCCGCAACAAGGAGATAAAAACAAAGCCACAAACTTAACCGCAATGTTTTGACTCGTCTGGGAAATAATTAGAGTACCTGTTATATTTGTTAATTTACTGACATGAGGCATGACATTTTATTTTGTGTTGCTTTTTTGTGTTTTCTTTTTTTTTTTTTTTGTAAGTTCTGTCTACTTTAAATAAGCTTAACAAAATCGTACATTTTTGACACACTTAGGTACTTGTTTTTTTTCCTAGTCCGTTTGTTTTGAACATTAATTGGTATTAGTATTTATTTCAAGTCAAAACTTTGTATTACGAAATAGTGTGCAAAATGAACATCATCTATCAATCGAATCAAGGAAACTTAAAAATAGACGATTAGGGAGGGTCTCCGTAAGGGCGAGAATAAGGAACATCATACATATAATATAGTATGTACCTTTGAGTACCTTTTTGTTACTCAAATTCCAAATTTCAAATTTATTACATTCTCTAAAGAGTATGACTCCAAAATGAAAGACATTCGATAGTTATATTTATGACCAACCTACGTAGCAACCTACGTATTTGTCTTTGGCAAATAAAAGAAATATTGCAAGTACATATGTATCTTGAAAATAAAAAAATACCTTAAGCAAGTCCAAACTAAAATATGTTAGTTTTAGAGTTTAAGGTCTCTTTTTTAGTTTATTTTTTTTTTCTATTAATTTATACAAGGTTTATGGTAATCATCAACTTGTCAAAATTAACAATAATTCTAAATGTTTTTTTTTATTTTTTTTTTTCAAGTCACCATAAGTTACCACAAATGAAAATACTGGATTATTAAGAATCGAATAGGGAAGCTTTAAAATTCTTGTATTTTTTATATAATCCGTTTCGGCCCAAAGTGGCATAGATTTTCATCTTTTTTCGTCAATGAATTTGAAATGATAACCTTGGGAAGAAAACATTTAAGAAGAATTAGTTTCTACATCTGATTCCATGACCATTTTCGTGATTCAAGTGAACATTTGCAAAAAAAAATCAGCTTTATTAATAAAAAGGAACAAAATTTTGAATTTGTTTCAAATTCTATCTTTTTTTGAAAAACATTGAAAAAAAAAGAATTGGTCATATCAGCCCTTGAAGGACTTTGACCAAGGTTATTGTGATCAAATTGTGTTATGCATGTTATTAAATGTTTTGTGCAAAAATGACCCAGAACTGAACCTTCTAGTTTTTATACCGATTTCGAGAGGCTAATGTGCATGTTCTCAGGAATCTTTACATGGCATTATTTACTCTCCATTGTCTACAGAGAGGTGACGGCCGATTAAAAAATTAAATTCAAATAAAAGAAAAATGTTTGTGTTAGCTGGGGCTCGAACCTTGTTTCGAATTGGCATCGAATGATTCAAATTGAGAGAGAACATTGAGTGACAAAAAGTATTTATTCTGTGACATGCGTGCGTAGACTTCAAGATCCTATTGCAAAAATTTCAGAATTTAATATGGTGAACCCAAAATGGCCAGAGTGGTCATAATTTATCGGAATTGTGGACTTTTTACAATAAAGTTTTTTTTTTATTTTTATTATAAAAAATGCGTTTTAAAACTTGACAAATTAATTTAGTTTGCTTTTAGGTACAATAACAGCTCTTAAACATGAAATTTAAAATATATACACCAAAAAAAGAAAGTTTTTAAAAAAAGTTAAGAAAAAGGTGGAGAAAAAAGCAGTTTTTATTTTATAAACATCTAAAAATCGCTTTAAAATCCTTAAATCTATAGTTTTTGGATTTTTTTTTATGTTTTAGAGAAGCCGAGGGTAGCTTATTGGTACTAACATGACAATCAGACTATGTAGTTTTTATTTATGGAAAATGTAGTTGCCTTCGTTTGCGTATTTGATAATAAGTAGCATATTTGTGTGTTTATCTTAAAAAAATGTGCATTTTAAGTGTAAGCCTACGAGTATGCAATGTAATTTTACATTTTAAGTTGTTCTATGAATTTTTATGGGAGATGTATTTAAAAGTGGACAATTTACGTCCATTTTTAATACAAAAATGGTTTTTGCATATAAATGAGCTGTGCTAAATATTATTAAATTACATTGGGCCATATTTAAAAAACTTTGGAAAAATTGTGATTTTTATAAAAATTTGTATTGGAGGTATATTAAAAATATTTATAACGTATCATCCCCATTTTTAACAAACTAAATGACCATGGTATAATCATAAAATATACAAAGTTTCACTTAATTTGATTAAGTGGTTGAGAAGATATGTGTTTTTTTCCGCTGCTCCATACAAAATTACCACTGTGCGGCAGTTTTCTGACTCGCTGATTACGAATGCTTAGTTATAAAAATTCTTACTACATGATCTTGAAGTACACACTCGTATTGATTTATAAAACAAAAACTTTCTTTTTTAAAAAAAAACTACTAATATACTTTTGATTATTTCGTTATCATTCCAAGCATTGTGTGACTGTTTCAACTACTTCCCAACTACTATGCAACAAAAAAAAAAAAAAAACACCACATACTTTCAGGCTGAGCTACAATCTGGCGTAGTTTGTTGCATACTGACTGTTACTGAAATTAACAACCCTAAATAAATAAACTTGTTTTAAAGCGCCAAAAATTTAATACATATAAAGCTCATTTTTGTGTTTGTTAAACCATAAACGGAATCCTGAAACAGCTTTGGAAATTTACTCAAACTAATCGCAGCATGCATTTAAGGCATCTACAGACATCTACTATAAATGATGTTTTACATCTTTTAAGCGCTGTTTACAAGCTTACAGCATTCGAACAACTTGTTGCGCTCATTTGACACAAGTTCTTTTATCTATTTTTTTAGAAAAGCCACTATATTCTACTTTTACTCTCTATTACTCTCGAATACTCAAAAACACAATTAGAACTAAACACACACAAGCGCAGTCAATTGAAATTTTGTTCTTAATACAGCCATGAATGAAGAGCTACGAATTAGTCGCAGGAAGGCATATTTTTGATGTCGTTCGGTTCGTAATAATCAGTTGTGCAGTCGTTATTAAACATCAAACGCGTTCGGTTCGATAGTAAATGAAAGTAACGGATGATAAAAAAATAATACAAAACCGATTTTGAAACGACTTAACTAACTAGTGTGAAGGGAGAGTGTGAACAAACAACAAAATCCGTGCGAAGATTTCTTGTAATTGTTACAGTTATTATTGGCGTGTTTAAATATTGGAATAATTCTAAAGAGGGAAAAGAGGTTAACTATAATTATTATTTAATTTATTTTTTTTAACGAATAATGCAATTATTTCTGTATAAAACAATAAATAGGAAATCTCACAAAACTCATAATTATAATCAATCTTAGTTACAATCAAAGTGTTGATAAGAAATTAAATACACAAAGAAATTAAAAAAAAAAAACAATATTAATCAGAAGCTTGCATTTATAGTTTACCGCAATTCAGGCTTTGCGGTTGCAGTTGATGAATCTGCTTAGCGTGTTGCCAGATGTGAGATTTTCCAGCACATGTTAAAGAGGTCCTTAACTTAATGATGAAAACAAAAAAAAAATTTTGTGAAAATATTGTGACTTAAAAAAAAAAATTTAAATTTAATTTTGTAATTTTCTGATGGTGTCAAAGCTGACTGCACTCGAAATATGGGAACTTAAGTTTTAACAAATAAAAACATCTAAATTGTAAACGTACCGTATGTCAACACTTAAAAGCCAATTAAGCTCATCTCTTATGTAAACATACATTAAGCTTCGTTATTTTATAAATTGTTTAAAAAGCTTTAATGTGTCTTTGGAAAGTGCGTGTAAAAGCTCTCAAGAACTTCAGAAATTGACCCGTTTTCTCTCTTGCCCTAAGTCTTAACGGTAGTTAAAGAGTCGTAAACATTTCCGACCCAGTAGCGCATGTTTCACTTATACAAACCATGTACTTAGTCGTTTAATTTATATAAAATCATATTTAAGAAAATTTGTCTGATAATATTGTGCAGTCTGGCAACGCTTTATTATCGTCACTATATTGTTTACATTGTCTATGCAAATTTTTACTATCGCAATCGGCTTTGCTTTTTTTAAAGAGCGTCAAAAGTAAGCAATTTATATGTTAAGCTTTTGCTTTGAGTCTTAAGTATACTCGTAGAAACTAGAGTGCCTTAGTCATTGAGAGAGTTTTTGAAATTTTTTATTCCAAATGCTACCAGCTGTTAATAAAGGATGTTTTCCCAAACTGATATTAACTTTGATTTTGAAAAAAAAAGGCACGGAATTTCATTAAAAAGTCTATTCTTTCTAATCAATCCGGAGAATATATTCTACAAATTAGTTTTTGAACCTAACTTGGGGCATATGTCCACCACGGCTGAATCTAATGAATGTCATTCGAAAGACAAAGTTCATCATTGACCGTAACTCACCGCTGAGCCTAATTTTTTTAAAAAAAATATAGCCCGATGACTCCAAAAGCCCACAAATCGCCTCAAACTGAGCATTTTTCGGAATGTAACGACGTTTCGATAATCTTATGTGACTTATCTTCGCTACAAATGCGATAATTGTGCTTATTGACTTACCCATTAAGCCAAAATAAGTCTTATCGATGAACAAAATGTTAGCTGAAATTTGAATTCTAAAAAAATTTGGTAATGTTGTTGAAAAGTTTATGTCATCAAGATGCAAAGACTATACGTGTATTTCATCAAGAAGAAAATTACAAAGACTACAGAATAAAAATGAGATTGACAGTTTGTACTCTGACAATTGGTTTGACCTTAAGAACAGTCTGAAGATATGTTAGTACTGGCTTTAAAAACACTCTTTAGCTGAAAATTCTTATATATAATTAAAACCTTTTAGCAACTTTGTCACATACATATATTGGAAGAGATATTTTCGGAAATAATGGAACTATAAGTAAGGAAAGTTTTTAAACTATTTCTAAAGCCTTTTTGTAAAAAACATATTTCCCCACAGGTTTTAAACTTCGAACTTAAATTTAAATTTTGCAATTCGAAAATTCAAATGCAACTTTTTTCAAACAAAATTCAAAATTAAATTTTTTCAAATCAAATTTAACTTTTTACAACTAAAAAAACTTTTTATAAATAAAAAAAATTGCTTCACCTCAAATCAGGCCTGAAGGAAGAGGGAGTTTTATCAATTAATTTTATTATAAAAAGACGAGAAAATTATAAATGAAGCTTACAAGTTCAGAATTTATAATTACAAGCTTTAAGAGTTTATCTCTGCACAAGCTAAGATGAAAAAGGCCATCTCCACCATATAACTATACTTAATAATTCAATATTAAAGAAATTTCTGAGTGGTAGTGCACTTGCCTGTCATCCCAGTGGTACCGGTTTCTAATCGCAGTCAGGCAATGGTCCTATGCTTTAACCTTTCTTTATTTTCTTCCACATTTTTAAACAACTGGAATTAAAAATTCATCAATAGTGGCGACTCAAAGGTTGTAGTTGGTGAAAATTAATTAAATAATTAGAAATTAATTAAATTCTCCTGTTTGATCTATGAATAAGAATGAAATGAAATCAAATTCAATAATTTTTTTCAGTTAAACTTAGACATTTTGTGAGAGTATTTTTATTAATAATAAAACTTTATTTTAGAACAAAATTGTTAGTAAATCTAAAATATTAGTTAGTAAATTGTATTCTTAAAGATTACTTTTGGTTTTCGGGATGTGGGAACTTTTTTACCTGTGGGAGGGAGGTAAGACCGTTTATTTGGAATTTATTGGCCTATTCTTATTAACTAATATTTTACGAGTATTAATCCTTATTTTCAAATTCAGATATTGATTTCAATGCTTCCAAATTTGCAACTGAAAGTTTTAAGTGACTTTAGAATTGATGAAAATAGGCTTTTCAAAACAAAACATATTTTTTAATTTTTTCATTTAATTTTTATAAAAAAAAAATTCTTTTGAAATATAAAAATATATAATATTGAAATATTGTTTTACATAAATAATAACGTATTAACATATTTGCACTGTATCTTTTAATTATCTTGTATTTTCATTTTCGTTCAGCCCGTTGCCCTTTGATTTAAAATAAAAATATATTGATTACAGTGTTATGCAGAGTACGGAATCGTCCGCTTTGAAGAGTAGGCACGCTTCGAAATGAACCATAAGTAATAGATCTTATGAGCATCAAAGGTCTGATCTCTGCTATCGTCCAACTTTTGGTGAGACTTGACAAAGAGATCTCATCTCTCGTTTATCTCTCGCGTACCTACCACGGCGCAGATGAGCGGACCTTTCCCTACCCTGGTTTTATGACATGATAAGATATGTTGTTAGGATATCTTAAGTTTGAGCTAAAGAAAAACATAATCATTTTTCTATATATAAATAATTAAATAAAAATAAACCTATTTGTCTAAAAATAGACAGAAATGAATGAACCATGTGTAATTTTATTACCATAATTTATTTTTTTTTAACACACGTCAAACAACAGACATCTTTATTACGCAAGTTCTACTTAGCTTCTTAATTTTTTCCTTGATCATAGGAAATATTCAATCTTGTTGACATAAATTGTATGTCAATGAAAAAAAAAATAGTTTTATGTAACGTAGTTAGAAGTTTTTTGGCTAAACTCGATGTAAAGAGTTGACACATCTAAACACATCTAAACATATGATGACAGATTTTTGCACTTTGATTTTAAACATAAGGCGTGATTTTATTTTATTGTCAGTTCCGGTTGAATATCTTAATGGCACGATATTAAAAACGAAGCAAAAACATTTAAGTGTGCTTTAAGAGCTTTTATTATTATGTTAATTACCTTTTACTATTGAAAATTAATTTTTACGCAGTATTTTTTTTTTATATATTTTTGATATTTGGATTTATTTGCTGCTTATTTTCAACTTTGTCCAATTTAACTGGAATTTCACAATGTTATGAAAAGAAAAAAAAATATCAATGATAAACATAAAGAACAGAAAACATTTTTTTTAATTCATTGATATGGTCAAAATATTTTTTTAAGAAAGTTAAGCCAACAAACACATAAAATGCCATTTGTTGTTATCTATTGTCGAATAACAGACTTAAATTATTATTGGGTGAGAAATCACACAAAAAAAAAAATCGTAAAATATGAGAAAAACATATTTTTACTCAATGGTCGAAAAATGTATTTTTAAAATTGTTTCAAGACAG
The DNA here is from genome assembly GCA_943735915.1 of Pherbina coryleti. NCBI lineage: Eukaryota > Metazoa > Arthropoda > Insecta > Diptera > Sciomyzidae > Pherbina > Pherbina coryleti. Next base: position 14,183,100 of record OX030948.1, on the reverse strand, counting down.
ATTGAAAAAAAAAAACAATCGTACATAAAATTCTGTATCGTTAAATAAACGGTTTAGCAAGAGCAACATCTGAAATTGTTTTTGGTGAAAATATGTTTTTCAAACTATTTATTTAAAAAATGTTTCTTTTCTTATTTTATTTTAAGAGTATATCTCTAAGAGAAATTTTATAAGAGAAAATAAAAATCAACACTACTTAAAAAACATTAAAAAATGTTGCTATGGCGCTCAATCATACCTGTCAAGAACTGTCAATGTTGAGTATAATGAGATAGATTAAATTTTTATGAACTGTTTTCATGGAGAAATGAGTAATGTATGATTTAAGATTAATATTAGGTATATGTCCATAAATATTTTTAAAATTGTAAGCAATATAAGACATTCCTATATAGGAATCCTCTACACGCAATTTAAATAATTTCCAGTCCCAATATTATCATAAAAATTATTATTTTTATTTTTACATAGGGTCTTAAAGGGCCTTAAAGGTCTTAAAGTTATCAGGTGTGTAAGTAAGCTATTATCTCTGAATTCATCCGTCTTGAAAATAATGTTTTGATAAAAAGAAGCTCAAGTGATATGTAACAAATATTGGAATGAAGTTTAGCCTTACAAACAGCACCATCCGTAACTTTTCTAATAAAAAATAAATGAAAAAAAAGTTCAAAAGTTTAAAACAATGCACCATCAGCTAAAATAGTCCTTCGAAAAAAAAAACGCATGTCGTATTATTTTCCAGTGAATGACATAAAAAAACGATCGTTTAGCATTAGTGGTTCTCATGAAAGCTCGCAATCTCGCATATTCGTATGTGCGTAAATTTGTGTACGCGTTTTCATGAACATAACCTGCAGGTTACGAGCTGTTGCCATACGAGCCAATTCACACAATGTTTACGAACTTAACCCTCGTGTGTTGACCACTTTAATTGTCACATTCACAATGCAGGGGTCTAGCCAGGCCCCATACATATTTATATGAGTTTCAATGAAAAATTTCAGAATATTGTTGATAGTTTTTTTAAAACATATAAAATTCACATTCGCGTCATAGCCACGGAATGGAAACAGCTCATCTATTGTGATAACATTATGAGGCTTTTCAAATTCTCGTAAGCATATTCCAAATATCACTTATAGTAGCAGTTTAATCGGTTTGTGTACGAAATAGACGGGTGCGGTTGTCGTATAACGCATATAAAGCGTATATAAAGCGTAATATTGACAAAAATCGCGTATATGCGATTGTAGCTCAAATATTGGAAGATTTTTAGGTTTCCAGAGGACCGATGCATTTACACAAGCTGCTAGGAGTATTCCTATAAAAGCATTTAACTCCACCTCTGTGAGTTTCATCCAGGTTTTCTGCTTTTTATTCAGATTTTTATAACAGTTAATTTCTTTTAAAATTATAATATTATAATTTCTTAAACACTTCAATTGAAATAGAATCATTCTGGATTGGGCCAAGCATTATATTATTTGTTCTAGTCCTTCCCATTTGCGGTGGCACTGTGCTCCATTGTGTGCCGTCTTTTCCACAAAAAAAAACGGCTGCGAGCCGACTTCTGGTAGCAGATCTTCCTCATCTTCATCGTCACTTTGAAACACTTCCTGTATTTCGAAGCCCTGATCTTACTCAACATCTGATGCGTCTTCTGTATTAGGGAAAATGTAAAAATCTTCATTTTCATCATCTTCTATGTAGAAGCATCAAAGTTGTCTGCATTATCTGCTTCTCTCTCACGTTCTAGGTCATTACATAATTCGTTCATAAAATGAAGGGTTAGATCGTGAACACGTCTGGAAAACTATATCCACTTCGTCAATCACTGCTTCCGGATCTTGCATATTTTATAAAAATAAAAAACTGTGAAAACTTCTCGACAATAAAGTGTGTCAAGTGGGAATCGAACCAGGGTTCTCCGGCGTATGGGTCACGCACTCTACCCACTGCACATCGCCCTATATTTTTAAAAAATATTTTTTTTAAGTTATTTTGAAAATGTTCTCTCTGAGAATTCGTGAAATATGAAATCGATCCGAAAAGTAGAAGTATTAAAAAAATTGAAAAAAAAAATCAAAAACAAATCAAATCAAATCAAAATTTATTTTTAATATTTCATAATTAATTTTTGTGTAATTTTTAATTTTCTTTTTATTTCCGTATTATAGTATAGTCTTATAATATAAAAAAATAAAAAAAAAATAAATAATTGGCCATTTCAGCCCTTGAAAGGACTTTGACCTAGCTTCTTAGGATCAATTGTGTTGTGCGTGTTATTAAGTTTGTACACAATTGACCGAGAAATGGACCTACAGGCTTAACGCCGACTCCGAACTGCGAAGAACGAAATGTTCTTATTCCCAAGAAGCTTTACATGGCATTTTGATTACTCTCTGAGGTTTGCCATTGTCTGCAGAGAGGTGGCGGCCGTACAGAAAAATTATTTTAATTCAAATAATTTTCTGTCGCTGCTGGGATTTGAACCCGGGTTTCCAGGTTCGTTGACATAGCGGCCACGCACTTTAACCAACTACGCCACGGACGCCACCGTATTATAATATAAGTCTTTGTAATTTGATTAAATATCTAAATCTAATCTACTTGTTGTGACCAAAGCTTTAAATGGTAAAGTTCTTCATGCTGATCTTTGTAGCAATGGGATTACGTAATTAATAAATAATAATAATAACATAAAAAAAAAAAAGAGTCTGGCCTTTAAAAAGTCTGGCCAGACCCCAATATTTATTTAAGGGTTAAAATGCATGGAAGTTTTTCGAGCACCGCGTAAATTTGCTTTGTATGGAAAAAGAGAGTAAAAAACTTGCGAGGTTTACGTAGTATACGAAGGATTTGCGAGCTTTTATGAGGACCACTATTATATCGTCTGTCCTACTCGCTCATGTAACGTAATGCGCCTAAACGAGACGCTACCTTGAAATTTCACTCTCAGTTCTCGTCCAAATATCGAACAGCTACTTAAGAAGTTACACTTAAAAAAATTTAAAAACATTTTACCAAAAAACCAAGTTTTTCTTAATTAAACCAATGATTTCTTGATCAGCCTAGTTAGAACAAAGAAACTTATCATATTTTTTTTTCAATTTATCTTTTTACTCGAGCATTCTTAAAAGCTGTATGTTAATTCAAGTGCTCCAACAGCAAAGCAAAATGTTTGCTCCTAAACCATGTGAACTTCATACACGTATTGTAAACAAGCTGTTTGAGATTCCAAATTATAGTAAATTTTAATAGAGTACGATTCAATAAATTTGTTTTGAAAATGCAAAAAAATTATATTGAGTGGATTTATAAAAGCAATTAAAATTAATAGAGTTGAAAATCGGCATTTGAAATTAGTATTATTTTTTTTTTTTTTGTTTTCGTAACAAAAAACTCTTTTTGTGGCGCACCATCTTGTTATTTAAAATATGTTTTTCACAGTAACATTTGAGCAAACAAAGATCGCGGCGGGGCTTTATAAATGAAAACATAATTTCAATCTATTATTGACATATTTAAAGCAAATACAAATGATTTTTATATCAAAAGACAATTCACTTCATCATTATGTCAGCTAATTTATTTTAATGGTTGTCCATTGAAATTGTCTCAAATGTGATCGAATGTATAAAGCATGCAGGCGAATAAAAAAAAAGTAGTTTAATGCCAAAAACAACACGATCAGAAAACGTCGCCTATTCGCAACCAGGGTAGAAATTTAGGTGTTTTTAAATAATTTTTTTTTTTTTTTTTACTTTTTTGCCGGCTATCTTAAGTGAGTCATAGAGAGCCGCACGCTGTTCAGGTGTAGATTTTGTGAAGCATGTTATAGCTCTTGTATATTTCGTTTTTTTTTTCAATAATGCGCAATCAATCAAAACAATTGCTATTCATGTGCTTTAGATATTCGAGAATATCTTTTCGTTCAGAACATACAAAATAAAATTATGTTTATCAATAAAGGAAAAAAAATTTGGAAACGAAACAGTATTTTGTAGAGATAGCTTGTATTATCTTGCATATAAATACATAATCTTCCGAAATACAAAAAAAAAAGCATACGTTTTTTTGTTAAGTGAAGACGCTAATCTACATATTAACCTTTAACATTTAATTAAACAGTTTTTTTTTTAAAAATTTTTATGACCGTGTGGTTTGCTGGGTTGATACAAATTTCAATATCGGGTTTTTTTTAAAAAAATCACCCAAATAATTTTCTGAATTGTTAAATTTGCGTTAATCTTTTATGGCAACTACATAAAAAAAAGTGAACTATAAAATGTATAGCACTTAAGAAACCCCATTTATTAAACGTACATTAGCTGTTAAAAGCTGAATAAGCGCGGCTTTATCTTAAAACTAATAAAGACTAGAAAAACAAAGAACTAATCGATTGGGCCGATACTGCAAATTCTCGTTTCTTGCTCGTAAAATTGGCAAATATAATAAAAATTTAATTCTTTAATCTTGTTTACTTATATATATTGAAATGGTAAATCTTGTTTATTTCTTTTTTTATATTTTTACTTTTAGGAAACCACTTTCGATTTGAATTTTTAATTTGATTCTTGTCACAATGTTGTTTTGGTTTTTCTCTATTCACCATTCTAAGAATTTATCTCTTTGTTCTGCCTAAAAATGAAGTTATTATCAATCGGAAGTATTTGTTGACAAATAGCTAAAAGTAATGTGATACAGTGTTTGTCATACATTGTTTGAAGCTCATTATAAGCGTGTGAATCGTTTAAATGAATTAAACATTGATGTTTAATGGTTTGTTTTCTTTTTGTTTTGTATGTTTATCTTTTCGCCAACATATTTTCTTAGTTTACGATTTCAAATGTTTAAATGTTGTTGAAATGTTGTCAAAATTCTGTCATTAAAGTAATATTTAATTATAACAGCTATATCATCAGCAATTTAATCAATATCGTTATCAGCATTATAAGAAATCTGCACACGCTTGATTACAGCAATTTTTCGATAATAATTTTGATAACGTGACATGCCAAAATGTTGTGTATTGTTCATAATCGCAGTTGTTTGGCATAAATAAGAAATAGTAAAATTATTTTACTATGGCAACAAGTTTAGTTTTTCATTTTATGTTGGAAGTAAAAACAACCATCTGGCGGCATTTAATAGTAAATTAAAATATTTCCGTTTAAGTTCATTGTCTGTTTTAAATGATGCTTAAAAACATCTGTCTACAGTTCAGAAAACTTCTTAAAGGCTTCATAAATGAGAGAATAAACAAAAAAAAAAAAAAAATGGCTGAAAGGTTAAAAACCTTTAATAAAGCAATTTTAATTTTTTTCATCTACATCTGAGTTCAAATATTGTCACAGCAATTCAAATTTATTAAAATATTTAAAAATTTTTACAAAAAAATAAAATAAAATTACAATTTCTTCAATCCAGAAGTATCTAAAAAATCATTGAATTTATCAAATTTACAAACCATTACTAATACTCTCCCCACTTCAAAACGAAAGTGGTCATATTTTATTTAAAAACAGCTGCAACATGTTTATGAATAACAAAATTTTAAAAGATATTTTAACATTAAAGGGATTTTTTTAACTATTGAACATTTTAAAGCTATTATACGACTGTTAATATATAAAAATCGAATACTGGGTACATTTCAATATTGGAACTCATTGTACCAATTGTGTTTTGAGTTAATTGATAACCATCCATATTTATTGGTGGAAATCGTGACCGATCTTAAATCTCTGACAATATATGGGCTTTCCCATTCGATTGTACAGCTGTGCAACTCCACGCCGACCAAAGTAGTCGGCCCAGATGGGGCCTCTAGCCCACAATAGTTGCCCCGGTAAATGGTTCCATCAAGATAAAGCGCTTTAATACGGCACCACAAAGTTTACAAAACTACAAGCTAATCTACAGAAAATTCCAATGATCCAGACAAAAGAATAAAAAAGCAAATTCACTGACCCAACAATAGGGTGTCCCGAATTATGAAAATTTTTCGCGTGGGGTCTAAAACGACGCGTAATTAAAAAATAATGATAGGAAAAAAATAAAAAAAATTTAGGATGTCATCTTCCATCCCCAACCAGCGTCTGAAGTTTGCGATCGTAGTGTATTTTGTCCAAAAAAAAGTTTTGAATTTTTTCGCACAATTGGTGTCAAAAGTTGCGCAATGTGAAGTAGATTAAGGAAAGAAAACTACAAAATTTTTTGTAGAGTAATTTTGGTCCACCACGGCATTTCAAAGTTTCAAAAAATTTTTTTTTTTTTTTTTTGTGCAAAAACATGACACGCTGTTAATTACTTCCTTTAATTCAAGAATAAAATGTTAAAAAATTTTTTGCATGGTATCTTTCATCTGTTACAAGCGTTTAAAGTTGGCTCTTATAGTGTATTTTGTTAACAAATCGCAAACTTCAGACGCTGGTTGGGGATGGAAGATGACATCCTACATTTTTTTTATTTTTTTTCCTATCATTATTTTTTAATTACGCGTCGTTTGAGACCCCACGCGAAGCTAAATTCCAAAAATCGCTGTTTACGGGACATCCTACCCAACAAGTTCCACAGATAGCTCCTATGGAAAACATTTTTCTTTAAAACCCAGTGAAAAATTCTTCAAAACCCAAAAAAAAAGCTCCTATGATCTAACTAGTTCCATAGATAATTCAAGTGAAATCCATATTGACCATGGAATTAACGATTTTTGTCCAAGGAGCCCACAAAACTCAAAAAAAGTTCTAAGAATAAAAGATTTTCTTAGGATATATTAAGGATATTACAGAAATATAAAAGCTACACTGAGCTAATTGGCAAACAAATTTCATTTAAATGATTCTTTATTCAAACATGTTCATCATGTTTCATTGAAAAATTCAACTTGTTGCTAACGTTATTGAGTTCAATGACACGTGCCATCAAGTTTTGCTGCACTCTTTGAGGAATTAACGTGGACTTAAGACCTACAACATTGATATTTAATTATATACATTTAATTGTGTTATTGTATTATCGCGAGTCGGCGTTATTTTTCACACCAGTAGTAAATGATTCATGCCCGTGCTTTAAATACAATAGTCATTGTTCTTTATCTTCTTCTTATCAAGAGTCAAAATTTTCATAACTTTGTTGAAACAAATAAAAATTACGAAAAAAAGCTTGAATGAGTCAATTGCACGTAAATGAAGAAAAAGTAAATTTGAATATTATCAATTTTTATCGATGATTTTATAATGGACGTATTAGAGATATTATCGGTGTATATAACCAAATAAAGCTATTGTTTAAGGAAAGAGTTTTCGGCAAGTGCTCTAAATTTTTTTTTAAAGGAAGTTTATTTGGTCTACCTGAATATATTAAAAACGCGATTTGGAAAAAAGCGAGTTACAATTTTCTATATTAAGTCATCGATATGATGTTTTGAGTTGAATTAATTTAGAATTTAATTATTTAATTTGAAGTTGCCTTAATTTAAGTTTTATTTAATTGATTGTTAAAAAATAAATAAACATCTCATTCAGATTTTCGGGTACATCGAAATCATTATTTAATGAAACTCATCGCGTCAGATGTCATCACTATTTCTATCACTTTATGCGAATTAAGATAATTCATATTTTGCCAAAATATTCCTATTGTTATAAATTCATTACATCACTCAGCTTATTTTTCGTGCAAGACAAGTTATTGAAGCTTTATTAGTATACATGACTTTACACGAGAGTTTTTAAATTTTTTTGCAACTTATATATTGTAATTTATCATAGGTATCATAGGAATTATTATTGCTAATATGAGTAAAATTAACAACAGTTTCCGAATTGTTCACTTTAAGTCTATCACGACATCGCTATATTGAAGTCCATGGCTAACCTAAGGAATTATCGAGATAGTATCGAAAAGGTTTTATTTCAGAAAATATTTGATATATTACAGTTAAGATATCGAAAAGACCTTTTTCCGTCAGAGTATATATTCTATAGCCATCATAACCCTTAGATAGTAAACATTACCGCATATTATGTAGTGTAGCGTAGTCTTTAATAGTCTATGTTGTGAACTCGCCTGAACACAGCCATTCTCAAGCATATTTTTGCCGTTGTCAAGCATGTTGTTGTAAGCAAGCACGGTAATTAAGATTGAACGAACAAGGATATGGCGGTTATAACCGTGTTCCGGTTTGTTTTATTCTGAGGCTCATCAGATTGCTGAAAATGAAATTAAAGAATATACTCTATGCCATGGTAGAAAAACAAGGTAGGCTCATATTGGAAAAAAAGTAAGCTGTTCACCGTAAATGTTTTCACTTTGGTGTTTTGCAGTCGATTTTAGCTTGCCAGAAAAAAATGACAATGAACAAAAAAAAATTTGTTTATTGATCACTACTAACATTTGCTAATTGATGTTCAACCAGTGGAACTAAAACAACATCGTGAGCATGTTTCAATCGAGTGTTTGGTGAACTTTCAGCAATAAAACAGAGTTTTTGCGTCGATTCATAACAATGGATGAAACATGAGTCTATCACTTCACACCTGAGACGAAACAACAATCAAAACAATGTACTGAAAGTGGAGAATCAATGAATGAAAGGGGCTCTAAAGAACGCGAAAACAGTTCCATCCGCAATCAAGGCCATGGTGTCAGTTTTTTGGGATGCGCATTTTCATTTATTACCTTCAGAAAGGAAAAACAATCAACAGCGAGTATCATGCAAACTTATTGCAGCGTTTGAGTGATGAAGTCAAGCAAAAAAGGCCGCATTTGGTGAAAAAGAAAGTTTGGTTTCATCAAGATTATGCACCAGTTCACGGATCCGTTTTCGCAATGGCCAAAATCGATTAGTTGAAGTTCAAATTGCATCCTCGACCACCCTATTCGCCGGCTGTAGCCCCCTCGGATTATTGTCTGTTTCTACAGTTATAAAAATGGCTCGGTTTTAAAAGATGTGCAAGCAATGAAGAGGTGTAGTCTGCGGTTGATGGGTATTTTGAGGAGCTCGACGATTCTCACTATAAACAGGGTATCGAAGCTATTGCTGAATAGGGCTGTGAAAAATATATTGAGTTAAGACCAGATTATATAGAGTAATGAAGATTTTTTTACCCAATTTTTGAGTTTTTTTTATTAGGTTGGGTACCTCTGGGACTTCCCTCGTATTTCGTACCTATTTTTTTCAGTGCAAGCCTATTGTGGAAAAAATTTATTCAACAAGTTTGTTTAAATTGGTTTTTTTGTTTGGGTTTTTTTGCCAAAAATATAAAATTCCCAATAAATGTATTTTCAAATGATCTAATAACCATGCGTTTGATATAAATAACGTCATCAAATTAAAATAAATTAATATTATTATATAAATAGATCGTGTTTCTAAATTTAAACTGAGAAAGACAGAGAGAGAGATAGATCAAAACCGAAAGTATGCAAATCGATTCATGTGAATTGTGAAACATCTTCTAGGCATGAATATTTTTCTACAAGTTATGAGCTCGTAAATATTGTTTACTTAAATATTGGAAATATTGTTGTGGTTTTGCCCAACATTGATTTATTACGAATTCAAAAATAAAAATCTGAGTCCTTGTGATAAAATGACATCAGACCCAGACTTTGTAATTTGATAGTCATATAAAGAGTCATATAAAGAGAGAGTAAATTTGGTAAATTTTATATAAAAACAAATAAATAAACTTGTTTTAACTTACACTTCAAGTGAAGATTTAGATAATACCATGACAGTGCTTTTATTCTGACAGCTTTTCGTTATTATTAAACAATTATTAATTATATTCAGACAAATTTTTTTCTTACTGGCGGCTTATTGATTTCGTGTTGTTATTGTTATGCATACATATTTTATAATTGTTTGGGAATTCAAGAAAATATTAAAAAAAAAACGAAGAATTGTGTGATTAAAGTATAGTAATGAAGTACGCAATAATCTTTCAATAATTTTTCAATATAAATAAAAAAATTTAGCTCATTTATCTTCTCAACTTGAGAATTATATCAATCATGCTTAGAATAAGTACGCGCTCAATCTCAAAAGTATTCATTGGAGTAGATATGTTTTCAAAGTATTGAACATAAGAGGTTATAAATTAAAATTTTCCAATGAATTGCATGAAAATATTTCAATAGGTCCGTTCACACGTTCACACAAATTTAATGAGTTGACTTAGCCATAAAATTCTGTGTGTCCGTCTGTGTAAACTCATTATTTTAAAGCTAACGTACTCAACTTCGATATATAAGCTTCTTTTTAAAAAATGAAGTGGATGTAAAATTAAATCGGATGAAAATCAAGCCTACCTCCCACACAAAGTGACTAAATCCAATTGGTAAAATCTCTAAAAATTTCACAAAAATTGATCAAAAACCTTAAAATTTGCAGAAAAGCTTCGATTCGAAATACGCACTCTATGTGTGAAGTTAGCCAAAATTTAATGAAAAACAAGCCTACCTCCCAGACAAAGTGAAGTCATCAAATGGCACGAACACTACAAATTACACAAAAATTTATCAAAAACCTAATAATTTTGAAATTTTTTAAAATCTGATGAAAATCACTCCTATCCCCTATACAAACTGACGTCATCAAAATAATAAAGCCTTTATAACTTCAGATATTGTATAATTACTACGAGTGTGGGCGTATTTCAACTTCGACCAACCAGAAAATCATAAATACATTCCTTACTAATTTATCTTGTACATATGTATATACTTTCCGCCAAAAAATAATTTACAAAAAAAAAAGAGAAAAGAAAATTAAATAAATTCATGCAAATACTTCAAACACTTCAAAACATAGTTTTTCCATTTACTTATTTTGAGGAAATGCGCGCAATAATTTTTTCATCTTAACCCTATTAGTAATGCCTTGAGTCTTTAAGACTCATGTTGACTTTGCTCTGTTTTTCTGGTGTAATATTTTTTTTTATCAATTGAGGTTTCTTGTATTTTCAATTGCAAAAACTAAATTAAAAAATAAGTTTAATCCCTCTAATAAACTATACTTATAAACTTAAAATATAAACTTATTGCCGATTTTCTTCACACAGAATGTATTTACTTTTTCACTTTTTACAGAATTCAGCACTTTGTATTCGTTATTTCACTTTAATAGTTGAAAAAAAAAGAAATTCATGAACTTTGAATGAGGAAACTAATATTTTGTTGTAGGCTGGTTATTTCAAAGAATTTAGAGATTGAAAAAATTATAAAACGTCTAAATTGCATTGATTCATATGTTGGTTACCTCAGGTTAGCATTACGGGTTAGAGGGTTAAGTATATTTTTTAAGTTTATGATTGCTAATAAAATTAGTAGAATTATTTCTTATCAAGTGTCATGTTTACCTTCAGTTTTTCGATTAGAAACAAATTAAAACACGTGTTTTTTTTTTTTTTTTTTTTTGTTAAGATTAAGAAACATGTCATATCATTCAAAATAAAACAAATGCAAATGTTTGAAATTACAAAGCTCATTATTAGCTCCAGGGATGTTTTGATGGCTTTTAAATTTCCGTGTTGAAAGCTACATATTCTATCTATCTGTTAAAGAGACTATCTGTTGTATAAAACGCAACACTACGCCTCTTGCAAAGGCACATTTATAATCAAATAACCGTCTTGAAATTTAGGTTACTAGTTATTTTTTGTATTTTGTTTTTAATTTCTTTTCAACACTTTTTTAATCATAAGGAAGATAAAAACATTAGTGCTATTTTTTTCGGTAGGGCATTTCGACACCAGTGACCCTTTTACAGGTACAAAATATTTGTAGAAGTACCAACAAAACAAGTAACAAAAAACTAGTAAGAAATGATCTTCGACTGGGCCGAAGTTAAAATACCCCCACGGCTGAACAAAGTATGTTCAAAGTCTTAAGCTGTCAATAAAATGTTTATTTGTCACTTTGTATGGGCGGTGGGTGTGGTTTTCACTCGATTTGGTTGAATTTCATACACAGAGTATATACTATATATCAAAGTTCATTTACGAAATTTCAAGTCCATATATTAATTTTTGTGGAATTATAAGAGATTTTTCCTTTTTGATAAAGTCATTTTGTATAGGAGGTAGGCGTGGTTTTCTACCGATTTGCCTCATTTTTGAACTTGACCTTTATTTTTTAGATAAAAGCTCAAATATCGAATTTCGTGATGATAGCTTGAAAATTACGGCTGTTATCGTGATCACAGACAGACAGACGGACAGACGGATAGACGGACAGACAGACGGACATGGCTAAATCGATTCGGGTGATGATGCTGATCAAGAATATATATATTTTTCTATACCTGCCACGCCTCCTTATGGGCGTTACAAACGGAGTGACACAATTAATATACCCCCATTTACATTTTTAAACGTGGGGGTATAAAGATAGTCCACTGTGACTATCCACGCGACCAACTAATGTAACGGGACCTATAGTCCCAATAGTCGTCAACGGTAAAAATCTTTGACATATTTAATTTTATTGAAGAGTTGATTTATTTGAAATAAAAATAAATTTATTTGCATTTTTTATCAATACATTGAAATGACATTTTTTATGATGAATTTCGAACTAATTTCGATCATTGGGTAAGCAAAACGGTTTCTTACAAAAGGCACAAATAGTATTGTTTCGATGGTCTTATAGTTGTTTGGAGCAGAAAATACATCCGTTTCGCTTATGCAGAAATAATGATCGGACAGAGTAGTGACCTCCACTAGTTTGAATCGCTAACGTCCCTGTCTTTCAACTTTGCGAGGTGGTCTCTTTCGGTTGGTGAACGAATCGATCATTTGAGAAGCCAGTTGCGCGCGGACTTCCAATGCATATATAGACAATAGGCGTTTTTCTTTATTACATCCGAGCTGAGCATGAGTTGTCAAAAATAGATCTGTGTTTCTTTTTAAGGTGTGGCTTAGCTGTGTTCAATATATGTGTTTCTTTTTTGCATATGATCAAGGTCTGATTTCTTGTCAGATGCTGTCGAAGAGCTCAAATTCTTTTTCTGATCACTAGGCCATCGTCATTTTATTTCATTTGGAATATCAGAGGCAAAACAAAAAAAATATAAACATATTCAAAAAATGCCGGACACCATGAAATTTACTGATTTAGCTTATATAAAACAACAAATCACATATTTTAGGATTTGGATTTATTAATTTACCCAAAATGTTTTAATAAACAAATCGGACCAATCTATGTTTGATCTGAGGTTGTCAGCCCATGGAATGGTCGGTTTTGACCAGTATCTACTCAGATGTGTGGTCTGACATAAAAACGAAAAACGTCAAATGAATCAACGTAAAGATTTTGTTGTAATCAATGGTCGCATAATGCACACTCAAAGTATTATGTGACACAAAGCGATCGCAGAAAAGATGCAAGTAGTATTTGCTCTTTGATTTTTTGGAATATAGCTATAACCTATTTTGTGAATATCTCACCAATAGCCGTAAAGAGGTAAAAATTAAACTATTGCAAAGGTTATTTTTTAACCTTTCATTGGATGTTAAACATTACGCCATAGTAAATAAAGAAGGCCATATACTAGATTTTTTGGGATTTTTTAACGAAATTTTGAACTATTTTGTGAATATCTCCTCAACAAATAGTCATGCAGAGGTCAAAGTACCACCATTGCAAAGGTTATTTTTTTTAACTTTCATTGGTTAACTTTCAAAATAGATTAAAAACAATAAGTCCTAAAAACAACAAATAAAAGCGGTTTCACTGAATAACCACTGTTTTTTTAAAAAAAAATTTGAAAAAAGGAACGAAAAACGAAGTCCTTGAAATCAAATTGTTTCGTGCAAGTCATTTTTTTTAGGTTTGAACAAAGGATTTAAGGTATTTTTCCCATCCCAGTCAAGTCTGCTTTGATTTGAAAAGAGGCGATGGAGATAAATGGGAAAGAAGGGATAATCAAGTGAAACATGTATAGGATGTTCTAAGCAAGCCTTAGAAACATTTAAATTAGAATCTGATGCGAGTGTTAGAGCATTACCTCAATCAATTCAAACGATAAGGTAATCTCATTCTCTACCACAAACTACAACTTTTAAGACATAAATATTGAAGAATAATCAATTTCAGTTGATTTGAAGTGAAAAAAAATTCAGAAAGGTTAAAACGTAGAACCATGTCCTGTTAGCGGATTCGAACCCGGAGCCACTGAGGTGGTAGTCAAGCGCACTATCTTTTCAACTAACGAGGGCGTCATCGAAAGATCGTCGTGCTGTAACGCGTTCGGCCACGGCCGCCACATAACCGCTCTTTTAGGTGTTTATGGAAAATATTTATGTAGGAAAACCCCCATATCGCTCATCTCCTTCTCAATCGAAATTTCTATATTTGTTTTTGTCATATTTGTTTGATTTATACAAACAACTGATTGTTTTATTAGCTTGTCATAACTAAGTTTCGAAATCATGTAATTATTGAACTAATTGTACAGATCGTTTTGTTATCTCTAAACACTAGGGATGCATATATTTTTCTAATTTGCTAAACGCAATGAATTTGTAGTTTTTGCAGGAAACATTTGACTGTAAATATATATTTAGTATATACTTAAGTAAGTGAGTGTGCATGTTCGAATCGTGTTAATGTTTTATTGATATTTATTTGAAATAAATGCCGCCACAAGTTGATTGCGTGCCTCTAATCATCTTTTTGGTTATGTTTTTGTTTTTTTCAACAGCATCGGAGTTTTGGCAGCATCAATGCAAAAAAACACCCTAAAACAGACATTTTTTCATGAACTCATTCTTGTTGTCAAGAGTAATTTTTTAATCTAAATGAGTTACATTGAATATTTACACAGTAAAAATTACCACAATTTGACTGCATATAATTAAAAAATGTGCGATTGATTGCTGATAAAAGCAAGATATTTTTATTTTATATAATATATTGTTAAAAATTAATTAAAACTTAATGGGATGAAATAGACCTATCAATATTAACTTCAGTTAAAAATTTCATAAATTTTTCGAGATATTGTTCGTACAACTAAGATATTGTTTAATACAATTTAATTATTATGTTAAAATATTAGTACTTACAATTTAGTTATCTAATTATTACTAGCAGGTAGTAAAATATATTATAATGTGTTTAATGACACAATAAGGGTTTTAGTTATGGTCTGAATTGTCTAGAAAAGGGACATATATTAAAATAAACAAAATTGTACGATAAAATTCTCTTAATATTCTCATTAATATTATCTTCAAACGTTGAGGACAGTAGTTTTTTATCATTTCGATGTTGCGGGATATGAGTATTTTATAGGCAAATCGAAAATAGAAACTTTAGCTTTGATAGTCGCAAGATCTCGAGTCAATTGGAATATAAAACGGAGTAATCCTTCATTCAAACGATTTTTTAATTATTTTAAAATATATAAGAATAACTTTACTCAAAATAAGTTGAAATTTGATAACAGCCGTTGGTAAATTGAGAATATATAATTATTATTTTTCAATTAATCTTTTCATTTTCTATCGTTGTTCGTCGTGAGTAACAAATTGTAGATAAAACAAGAATGTGTTTATAACAAACATTATCAGGTAAAAAATTGATTAGCTTACTAACGTTAGAAGCAGTTATAGTGACCAAAGTCTA
The DNA here is from genome assembly GCA_943735915.1 of Pherbina coryleti. Taxonomy (NCBI): domain Eukaryota; kingdom Metazoa; phylum Arthropoda; class Insecta; order Diptera; family Sciomyzidae; genus Pherbina; species Pherbina coryleti. Next base: position 14,167,458 of record OX030948.1, on the reverse strand, counting down.
TTGTTTTAGGAATATAAATATCGATTGTTTTCTTCAATAACGTCATAACAAGTTGGAGGAATACTGTGAAATCTATAAGAGTTTAAAGATATAAGAGATTAAATATTTCAAAGGTTGAAAATATCAAAAATACATCAATATAAGTTCAAAAACCATTTTTTCCTGTTTTTTTTTATTTTTTTTTTAACTATTTTGTCTCTTTAAGCTATTTTGACTTTCTATGTTTTAATTTGAGGCATATGTATTTCGATTGTACTTATATTTTAATATTTATAAAGTAATAATTTTATTATAATTATAATAACAATAACAATTTCTTGTTAATCCTTAAACGAAGGATAACTTTTGCCAACATGTATTACTTTGGGCTGATTAGGTAATTGACAGAGGAGCAGAGCCCTCTCCCCAAAAATTAAACTCCTACTCTATAAGCCATTAATCATGCCTATTGTATGCGGCCATGATACAATTACAAGGTAGGCTCATGTTGGAGAGTAGGGTGCATTAGTTGTCAAAATCCACTGGTAATTTTTAGTTTTTCTAATTGTTGTTGTTGTTTATGTCGTTTGACGTTTGATAGCTCCTACATCTTTGTTGTTGCAAAATTTCACATTTGAGCAGCCATCTTAAAATGAGCTTACCTTGTAATTGTATCATGGTATGCGGCATAAACCTGGACGTTCGAGTAATTTTGGGAGTCTTCTAGAGGAAGATTCAATTTACGTTATAAGATATCCGTTCTTCCCGTTGGATACCCAATAATTTGACTGTTGCTCAAAAAAGGCTCGTGTTGATTAGTGCAAGTAAATTAGTGCAAAAAATACAGCGATCGTGGTTCGAAATACGTCTACGACATCACCACAGCAATCCACTGTTTGGGTTTTTCAACGTGAGCAAAATCCGACAAAAGTTCTCTGTGGACGAAGCGCATCCATGCAAATGGTTACCACTTTTTTTTAGAAAACCGGTCATGACACAACTATATCACTTCAGCAATGGAGAACTGTTAATGCTTAATGGTACACAACCATTTGTTTGCCGGTAGTCTTCGGAGAATTACGGAAAACCAACCACTGAACGAAGATCATCATCCATCACGACAACGCGAGTTCCCACACATCAGTTCAAACAAAAGAGTTTTTGAGCACCCAAAACGTGAAATTTATGGGTCATCCGCCTAACAATCCCGACTTGGCACCTAATGACTTCTTCTTATTTCCTTATATTAAAAAAAAATGCATGGCGAGTGATTTTCTACGCCCGAAAAGACCATTGAGGCGTTCATAAACCTGGTTTCGGAGGTATCAACTTCGGATTGCAAAACTGTTTTGAAAATTGATTCGAACGAATGCGAAATTGTAGGTCTGTTCCCGTACTTTTTGGGCTAAAAATGATAAAACTGTCAAAAACGTGAGAGTAAGGAAAAATCTCTCAAAAATATTGAAAAACACAAAAAAGTACGGGAACGCTTTTTGGACTAAAATTGTGTAAACTGTCAAATAAAATCGTTTGTTTGGTGTGTATCATCGGCAGTGCAGACGACATCCTAAAAATTTTGAATAATATAAAAATTAATTCTCAAATAAACATTTATATTTAGTTTTTACACAATTTACCATGTTTTTGGTTTCCATTCCAACAGTTTTTATTGTTTCAAAGAACTTTTATTCTTTTGCAATTTCTTTGCTAACATGTAAACATATGATTTTAAGCAGTTTGACACTTTTACCATTTTTGCCAGAAGAAATTTCTCGGACTAAAACTTGCAGCTTTTGACAGTGAGGGGCAATTTTTTACTCTCTCCATTGCAACGCTTCTCGGGCTAAAACCTGTAAAAATGGTAAATTGGACTAAAACTTTAGAGTACGGGAACAGACCTTGTATTGATCATTTTGGAGAATACTTTGAAAAACACTAAAAGTATTTTCACTGATAAACCACTAGTTTTCTGTCGTTAGGCGCAAGACTTAAAAGGCAACAACCCTCGGTTTAACCTTAACGATGACAGCAGTAAAGTTTCTAGCTGAGACTTGGAGGGCACTAAACAATTATTTTATTTCTTGTACAAATAATAACTAGGCTTATTTTTTCAGTGCATTCAAAGAGAGATGCAGCACATTCAACAGTTGTTTTCTTTTTTCTTTATAAACTGTACAATGCAAGAGCGACATTTTGGCAGCTAATCGCTTGTCGATAAACAATCGTCGATTTATCACTCGATTCGTTTCATTTCAGCTATTAATAAAGTTGAATGGTAATTTTTTTTTTTGCTCATTGCGTTTTTGCTTTATCTAAATTATTTTCAGCGATTGTAAATAAGCTTATTTAAAAAGATTTCTTATATTATAACGAACGCTCAATTGATGTTTCTTCCATTGGTAATTGATTTCATTTGCAATAATTTTTATTATTTGCAAAAAAAAATTTTTTTTTTTTCCACCCCACATATTGATGCAAGTGACATGGGGGTTAAGTGACTTAAATTGCAAAAAGAAAAAATAAAATTAAAAAAAAGAGTGATTTTTAATTAATAACGCGAAAAAGATGACAAATATGACTATTTATATGAGCACAGATTTTACAAAAATATAAGAAAATGAGTTGAGTCAATGAAGAGTTAAAGGTTAGTTAACTTTAAACTTTGTTAAACAAAATTAGTTGAATAACACAAAATTAGTGCTAATAACAGCTGTTAACTTGTATATTTCTTCTCTGTTATGTGGAAATAAGTTTCCTCTGTTCAACTTATCTGCTTAGTGCGTCGTTTCCATTATCAAGCAAACCTAAACAAATAAACTGCGTCATAGTCAATGCTGAGAGTTTTCATCCCCCCAGCAGGAGCCATTTTCTCAAACGCGCAAATGCTGTTTTAAGTTTATTTGAAACTTTGCCTGAAGCTGTAGCACGTGAGGCAACACGTTTTACTGTGTTCTACAGAAACTTTGACATACAAAGTGAAGTTGATATGGTTTCATTGTTGGACATAACACTACGTCGTAAATATGTACAGAGAATGCGTCACCAAAAATTCTTATCTATCTAAGCAATTGTAATGGAAATTTGAGCACATTTCTAATATTTTTACTCATCTTTGATTTCTTTAGTTTTAAATAATTTCTAAGTTATAACAAAGGTTTTGTAAAATATTTGATTTATTATCTTATAAATATTCTAGGAAATAGCACCTTAAAATATTGATTAGTTGCATATCTAATCGTAGGATTTTCTTTCAAAATGCACCAGTTGGTGTTTTTTACAGTTTTTGCGATTAGATTTGAGGTACAGTTCATTTCTATGTCGTGCCTAAATAAACTAAATACTTCGTTATATTATTGAAAAATAGAAAATTACTTATAGCTACAAATAAGTAGGACGTAGTTGTTAGCTAGAGATAGCACTTCGAAACAATATATTGTATTTCTTAACATAAACAAAAAAAAAAAAAAAAATTCAGCTGGACACACCCGTAGATTTTGACGTGACATTGTCATCTTTATCCTTATTCTTGAGCATATCCTCTCCTTGATTTCTCAAACTTGTCCTCATTCTTATATTTGTTATAATAATTGTCTTACTTCTTGTCCAAACTTTTGTTTTGCCTTATCCTTGTTCGAAGAATTCCTGACATTATTCCCTTCCTAATCCTTGTTCCACTTCTTTTCCCAATCTTTGTCCTAAATCTTGTTCTTAGCGTGTCAAAATCCTTGTTCTATTACTTTTCATGCCCTTATTTGATTTCCCAATCTTCTCCTTATTTTGTGTTAGGTATAACTAAATCTTGGCCTTTTCTCAATCTTTGTCATGATCTTTTTCCCAATCCTTGTCTAAATTCTTGTAGTAATTCTTCTCCAGTTCCATGTTTGTACTAAAAGCTCTAATGTTTGTCCAAATCTTTGTCCTACGCCTTATCTTATTCTTGGTTCTATTTTTTTACTAAGTCCTTGCCCTCATCCTTTTTCTAATCCTTCTCCTAATGCTTATCTAAATCCTTGTCCTTATACTTGTCTTTATTTTATTTATAGTGGCGGTCGTGGCCCTCATCCCTTTTTCAAATCCTTCTCCTAATGCTTATCCAAATCCTTGTCCTTATACTTGTCTTTCCTTCTCTTTAACCAAATGTCCAAATCCTTGTCCTTATACTTGTCTTCATTTTATTTTTAGTGGCGGTCGTGGCCGAGTGCGTTAAACAGTGCGTGGACCACTCGATGTCAATTCGAGACCTAGTTCGAGTCCCAGTTGAAATAGAAAATTTTTTTCAATTGAAATTAATTTTGTCGGAATGAAACTAGTCCAGTTCCCATCATTTGTGTAAAAAACATTCCATCACATGCATAACGCAATTTGATCATAACAAGCTCAGTCAAATTTCTTTCAGGGGCCAATTTGTTTTTTATTTTTATTTTATTTAGACGCGATTATTTTTTAATTTTGTTTTTGCATTTGGTGCATTAGGCTTACTTTAAGAGGTTCCCTGAGAGCTCATGGCACCATTATTTTTTTTTTTTAAAATTTTTATCATATGACCGAAAACCACAGATTTATTTTACCGTAGCGCCAATAGTCACGGAGATATAATTTCATGCAACGTTTTGTCACTGGTGTTGCATTCTTCTTTTTTGCGATTGCTTCCGTTGTATAGTGTCTCCAATAATTTTTTTTCTATCAAATGAATCAATAGATCATAGAACCATTTCTTGCTGTCATAAGATACAATTTTTCGTAGCATTTCTACTCACCGAGTAATAGTTCCATGCAGCAGTATCGCATTTTTATTGCATAAATTGCCACCTCAGTACCTTGACGACGTTATAATTTTTGTTTTTTATTTTTGTCGTAAGGCCAATTATAAATTCTTCATTTCTGTTTTATTATATTTATCGTGTCGCATATAATCGCGGAGTAATAATTCCATGCAACACCGTTGCCTGATTGATGCGTTTTTGATCTTGTATAGCGTTATGAATTTTTTGTCTATTTTTTACATGACAGCTAAGAACTGGGGCCGAATCGCCGCATCCGTGACGTAACGGCTTTCGTATGAGAAAAAATCAATCGTATGAGATTCTTATGAGATTAGTTTCGTATCTCATGAGATTCTCATACGATTAATTTTTTCTCATACGAAAGCCGTAACGTTCACGGATGCGGCGATTCGGCCCCTGGTCTTTATTGGCGTATAATAATTTTTACCATAGCACCTATATAAAGCACGTCGTGATAATGCTATTTAACAAATTTGTAGATTCGTTGCTTAGGTAGCTCTCTCGGCGTTCCGATGATGCTTTTAGTTTTTTTTTATTTTTGTTATTAAGTCAAAAAATTTACCTTTACAGTCGTGCTTAAAGCTGGAAGTTCATTCACTGCATTTGCATATGCGTCCGTCTTATCGCTGGCGCAATTTACGCAAGAAAATTATGGCAGAGTTCAATGATTGCGTTTTACATTCAGAGTTAACAGAGCTGCAAAATTATAAAACACTAGCTTTTTCCCGGTGCGTTTTGCTGCACCTTATCTAGATAAGTACCGGAAGATGTTGCAATGCCTTCAGCGTTATTATTCTAAACCATCTCGTACTCGAAACATAGGGGTCGTTCATAAATTACGTGACCGATTTTCAATTTTTTTTTGCCTCCCTCCGGTACTCTTCGTAGTGCATTTCAAAAACACTCCCCTCCACCCCCATAAGGTAACGTAGTATATGAAATAAAAAAATTAATTGATTAAAAAATATTCGAAAATAGAAAAAATAACTGTCGAAAAGCAAGCAAAGAAAAATTATGCCCTTACTACACTTGCCAAAAGTTAAGAGACAATTTAGACGGTCAAACATGAAGATGTAAGGATGAAAATGGTTTGAAATGTTGGGTTGTATTAATTTCAATTTTTTCGAGTTTTTTTTATTTTTGGTCACATTACTATATCTGAGATCCCCTCCCCCCATTCGTTACTTATCGTTATACATTTTAAAACCTCTCTACTAAATTGGTAACGTAATTTATGAATGACCCCATAGTTGCTGCGCAAATTAGAGCTCAATCGGCTCAGTAGTTTTGGAGTCTATAGCAGCGTTCTCTATTGTACATTTTTTTGCATTTTTCATTTCCCAGTAGCAGGATATTACCAAGTAGTAACTTCATTCTAACTTCTATGTTCTTTGTCTTTTAATTCCATAGCTTTTCTGTGTCATAAATTTGGCTTGTGTGGGTGGAGACACACCCCCTTGTCCAATGCATGTCACCTTTTCTAGTAGAAGGACATCACCAAATGGTATCTATATTCTGAGTTTCAATGTTCTGTGACTTTTACTTCTATAGCTATTCTGTATCGTAAATTTGGCTTATATGGGTGGAGCCACACTCCGTTTTCGAATGCCCATGCCAGTTTTTCAGTAGAAAGACCTTCATTGTTATACGACATTTAGTTCCAAAGCAATTCAATATCATAAATTTGGCCTGTGTGGCCAAATTCCTCCTTGTCTAATGTTCGCTCAAATATATAGTAACTGCCTCTTGGGCCCATAGCATCTACATATCAAGTTTCACCATCAAAACATGTACAACTCAGGAATAATAATGATTTCTAAAAAGTTTGCGTATATATATAGTTAGATCACGCCCAGTTTTAGTATAGTTGCTGGCTGTAACCATACGAACTTATTTACCAAATTTTAGTCTAATACGACCAGAACCGTCTTAAATATATAATTTTTATTGATTTGTTTCGATATTGATATTTTTCGCGCAAATGCAAACTAAAGTGAGACTTGCCAAATTATTCCAATATTCCATTTATTTCTAATTTCCCTTGCAAATATTTCACCATATACACCATATGTGCGCACCTGTATTTGTTCACACCTGTATATTTGTAAAAGTTCACTGAAATGCCTATAATTCATGAACTAATACACATACAAAGACCGTTTATACATAAAAACCTTCGTATTGACGTCACCTTTCATGGGAAATTTCAGAAACAAAATGGGTTCACGCATTTCAGAGAACATCAATTTCATGCATTGTGTATGATAATGGATAACTTATTTTTATTTATATAGATAATGGATAATATTGATATTATCGATATTGTAGACAATTTTTCTTTATGTAAAAAACTTTTGTAGACTATTACAAACATTTAAAAAAAAAATCAGCGAAGGCGTTCTGCGATTTTAGATATATATATCAAAACAGTGGGCGCAAAAGTGGGCGTGGTCAATTTTTCTTTCAGTAAACACTTAAATTGGATTACTACGAACATCTGAAAAAAAAATTATCCAAATCGGTCCAGCCGTTTTCCGATTTTAGATAAATCAAAAAAGTGGGCGCAAAAGTGGGCGTGGTCAATTTTTATTTCCTTAAAAACCTAACTTGGACTAAAACGAACATTTAAAAAAAAAAATTATCCAAATCGGTCCAGCCGTTCTGAAGTGATGCGATTTCAACCAAACGTACACTTCTTTTTATATATATAGATTTGGTATGTTCTTAAAGTGGAATTTTTATAGTATTTACACAAAAATACTTAAAATGTCTTTTAAATCTTAAAAAAATCTTATATCCTGAGTATAAAAAACTTATTTTAAGGAATTAACAGTAAACAAATTATAGACATTTTTAATTTTTAAGATTTATGTACAGGGATGGCTCTCTAATAGCGCATTCTTTTCTGAAAAAAAATTCTGCCCTTACAGAATGCAGAATTTTTTAGATTCTGACCTGAATTTACAGAATGTTGACCTCTTTTGAGCTGAGAAAAGAACAGAAAAAATGCAACATTTTTTCTTTTTTAATATTGGCTGCACTGTTGTTTTGATTTCTGACTAATTTATTATTGATTATTTATTTATTATTTTATTCGTCTTCCGGTGATGAAGATGACGAATCGAGCAATTCATTTTTTATAAAACTAACCACTTTAACCAACAACATATTGGAATCAATTTCAGACATTTTTCAAAATTAGAAATCTTTGCTTATCACAATTTTCTTAGCACAAAGTATGAGTTGTCAAAATTATTTTACTTTGTTTTAATGTTGGTATTACTAGAGGGCAGAATACAGAACCGTCGAATTTTACAGGTCAGAAAATGCTGCATTTGTTATACTTTTGCGGTCAACATTTTCGAGAAAAGAACACGTTTTATTTTGAGGTCAACATTTTTTTTTAGAAAAGAACAGAAAAAATGCAGAGTTCTTGAAGAGGGCAGAAAAAATGCAGAATTTTTTTTCAGAAAAGAATGCGCTATAAAAGTAATGAGCTTCTGACTCGTTTCTTTTCTTTCTTCTCGTTGTTCGTTGTAAGTACCGAGCTGTAAAAAACCGCAAATTACGGAAGAAAAGTTGAAATATTTTAAATATTTTCTACTTTTCTTGTGTGAAACCCTATTCAAATTATATGAAAAATCAATTTTTAATACTTCAATCAATTTTCTGCTTAGCGAAGCATAGTTTTGAACAGTACTTGGCTTAGTAAATTTTTTATTTTTTTTTGAGTTCGACTCATGATATAATTATACAGGTAGCATTGACAAGTATAGATTTTCTCAGCAACAAGGCAACGACCATCTGTCAAAAACAGTTGTTCGTGCAACAAGAATTAAACGAATGTAAAAATAAATAAATTCCGCAAAATATGTGCGTTAAATACACAATTATAATAATGAAAGTTGTGAAAAAATTATGTGTGATATGTGTTTAACGTTTTCCAGCCGTGGTGTTTTAATTTTAATTGAAAACTTCTTCAATTTCGTCAACATGCATCTGCAGCTGCTGAGGTTGCTGCACTTAAACGTTTTAAACCTTTTTTTTTATGTTTGCACTTAATAACATTAAGTTTACAAACTATTTTCGTTCTAGTAATAATAACTCACTATTGATTAAATAAAATAGGCAATATTTTGTAAGAAAATGTTTGGTAATTTGCAAGCGCTGAAACATAAACAATGGCGAAAACATAAGAAATAACTGAACGCTCTCTTTCTTGACTTTTTTTTTGACAGATGCTCGTTGCCCAAGCAACTGTCAATACTACCTTATATTATTATACCATGAGTTCGACTGAAATTCGAATTTTTTCAATCAAGGCATGAGACAAATTCACTCATATTTTCATAAACTAATTTGAAGACATTTTGTCAATTTATATTGAAAAGTATTCGCAGTAGTACCGATTACTTTGTAGTTAGTTCTCAATAGTTCGTAAAACATTCAATTTTTCAAAATTTTACGCTGCGTGCACACGTATGCTGTTTATTGGAAACAGTTACGTATGTTTTCATGCATTGATTGATTGCGTAAATTTACGCAACGCATCTCACGCGTTATTGGAAATGGGGCTTGAATTGCGTTTTTTCAACGTTACGCACGTAGGCATACGCAGGCATAAAACTCTCTCTCATAAGCTTTCATACATTTCTATTGCATTTTGTTCAACGAATTGACTGACGCATATGCAAATGCAGTGAATGAACTTCCAGCTTAAATCGTATTACTATATTCAGCGAGTAACAATTCCATGCAACACCGATGCATTTTGAAGAAATATCTTTTTCGTCAAAATCAGGGATGTTATCTGAACAACTGAAATTTAAAATTCATCAATATTTTCGACTTGAAGCTGTAGTTGATGGTAGAGAAGTTTGTGGAGATAATCACGTAGTAACTTGAATTGACTGAGGTTAAGGCATAATACTTGCCCCAGATTCAAATTCAAATGTTTCCACGTGTTTCCACCGCTTTTAGGGCATTCTCCACATGTTTCACTTGATTGTCCCTTCCTTTCCACTAATCTTTCATTCCATTTTCGAACCAAGGCAGACTTGACTGAATAGGTGGTATTGAATCTGAAATCTTTGGTTTAAAGCTAAAAAAAAACCTTAACTGAGGCGTGCTGACTATAACTATCTTTAGAAAAAAAGCAAGATTATTCACTAAAAGATTCTCCTTTGTACATATATGATTTCATGATATCTGTGTTGCATGTATGAAATTTTCCTGGAAATACTCATGATTTCTGTGTTGCAAGCAAATAGTCTGTATTTGTTGGACTGTGTTATTAACCCCTATTGTTGATCAACACAAGTGGTAACTGAGTGGTCATAAATGCATTATAAATCTTCATATTTTATATATGAGTTGTTTTCCAAAATGAAGATAAGAACCAGTCAAAACTACAATTCAGCTAGGGAACGTGTATAACGAGTACTTATGCAAACACTTCATATATATTATGAATTTTTTATCTATTATCAAAATTGTAAAGTATCGATTTGTAACTTTAATTTTTTTTTTTTACACAACGTTAGAGATAAGTTTATTGAACTCTGTGAAAATAGAAACTCCTCGCGCTAAGCTCAGTGCACAATGTAATGAAAATTGAGAGCTCTCTGTCTCAAATGAGATCCAACTGGGCAGAAGAGCTCGAACAATAAATTTTTTCGCACATAAATTCAACACAATGATTTGTCACTTTTTAAAATTGAGCAGAAAATTGATTCAATTTTAATTTAATTATTTCTTGAAAAAAATTTCTTCAATTAAAGATCATTCTCTACACTCTCTGCCCACTTAGCAACGCGCAACATGCAACACTTGCACACTTTATCTTTTTTTTTATAATTTTATTATACAATTATTGTCATCAATTGACCCCAGAGAAGTTTGGGTCTTGCGACTAATTTTGTCTCATCACAGTACAATAAAGATACACACATGGCTCGACACAAACGTTACTCAGAGCATTGCGGTAATTATGTGAACCGGCTTCTTGACAGCGTATAAATTATTGGGCACGAGATTTAATTATGACGCATCAATGGGGATCCAAAGCACGCTTATTACACAGCATTTATCATAGATTTAAATATTTGTATGCCACTAAAATTGTACACTTTGTTTAAAAAAAGAAAGAGGTAAATAAATGCTACAGGCTGTATTGATTTCTGTTTTTGTTTAAAAGTTGTCTTAAGCCTTGTCTTGAATTATTTATAATTATTCCTTATTTACGAGTATTATTCCATAGACTTAAACAACATTTCTCAACGAGTTGTGCAAATTTTTGTTTTGCATCTCAAAACGCCAACGCTTCTTTCTTTAAAAAAAAATATATTTATATTCAAATTTTATCAACAATTTCAAGATTTATTGTTGTTTTAATCAGCTGCTTTGTTGTGATAGATGTTAGAAGCATCATTATTGCCATCGATTAATCGTAAATTGTATCTAATGCGAAGTTGGTACATTCAGTGGTTTTGGACATAAATCCATTAAGTAACTAAGCAAACTCGGAATTTCATAATATTGTGAAATACTTCTGTTTTTTTTTTGCTCAGTGCACGAATTTGTTTTGGGTGCTATAGAGTTTATTTTTTATTTTTTTTGCTTCTTTTAGTTAATTAAGTTAGAATAAAGTAAGTTAACTTAATAATGAAGTTATTTGGGGTTTTATTGTATAAATTTCTTCATATTGAAGTTTTATTTATTTTAAATCATGACCTAGCAAAATAATAATTATAAACATTGAAATTACTACTGAGAAAAGTGTCATGATATAAGCGGTGTTTTTTAATTCGCTGTAGGATTTCATTTTGAAAAAAAAAACACATAAAAATTAACCTAATGACCGATATTTTGGCTTTATTTTAAAGTTAGCGACATGAAATTATTGTTTGAAAATGATTTTCTTTAGATGACAACAACGGGTGAGCTTGACGTACGATATTCCATCGACCGAATTTTTCCGTTACTTTTGCAAGCATTTCTGGTTGAATTTAGTTGGAAACTCGCGTAAAGTAACCCTTAAGCTGCTCAATTTTTGGCGGCTTATTCGCATTGACCAATGACTTGACATAACGCCACAAGAAATAAACAGGGAGCTTCAAATCGCACGATCACCAAACATCTCTTTCAACAAATTCTTTGTTTCGGTGGCTGTATGGCTCGTAGCGCCATCTTGCGGGAACCAGTGCGCATCGAGTGGCATGTTTGGCAGTAAGCAGCCCTCAATAATTTCTCGATAGGGTGGTCCGTTGACCGTCACATTAGCTCCTGCTTTATTTTTGAAAAAATGAGGACAGATGATGCCTTCTGAGTGCAATCCGCACTAAATTGTGACCTTTTACGGATGTTATAGAGTCTCCAGTATCTTGTGCGATACTGGATTTTTGTTTTTAATGTAAAATTCCAATGTTTGGTGATTTTTCTGTCATGTTTTTGATTTTGCTTTGCATGATTAAATTTCAATGTTTACTGAATACAAAAAAAAAAAATAAATGGCGTCGGCCTCTTAACTACAGTGAATTAAAAAACACATACAATATGCAGCCGTGGACACATAAATAGCACAACCCTACATGGTGTTTCACATGAATTTAAATAAAATACATAGAGGATAACAAGAATTTATTTCATGGTATTTGAGTTTAAACATTAAAAACTTAAAATCAGTAGTAATTTTGTAATTACGAATTAAAAATTAGAAAATTTATCAAAAATTTGAAATTGCTCCTCAGCTGAAGTGGACACATAAATAGCACAATTTGGATTCTGAAAAAAGACATAGTAATTTATTTTTATTTTACAATGAGCTTGCGAATATGCTTACTAGTACTTGGTACTGTATCCCGAATTGTCCAAAACAGCCCGACATCTTCGTCCCATACTCTCCACAAGATTCCTGACCTTATCCTTCGGAATAGATTCCCAAGCCTTCTCAATTCCACTTTTCACAATTCAAAATATTTATTTTTTTCCTTTTTTAGCCAGTCAATCACATCCTTTGTCGTGTATTTTGGATAATTATCGTGCATAAAAGTCCACTTAATAGGCATGTCCTCAAATGTAAATGGTTCCATCTGGTTATTAAGAATACCTAAATACATATTTTTGTCCATTATTCCTGGTATACGAAAAATTGGCCCAACGCCGTGCCAGGAAAAAGCTCCCCAAGCCATTAAATTCCCTATCCATGCTTTAATGATTTTTTTGTATACTTAGGATTCAACTCTTAGCGTTTAGGACGCCGAACAAAAGTTTTTCCAACTGGTCCAACCCTATTAAATTTAGTTTCGTCGGTCCAGATCAAGTTCTTACAAAATTGGTCTTCTTTATTCACATGGGCCATTGCAAACGCTAAACGATCCTTTACATTTTTTTTTCTTAAGAGCGGCTTTCTTCGGGTAATGCGTTCATAAAGATTAGCTTCATGTTTTTTTCGCGAAATTTTCAGAATATCCCTGATTTCAGATGGTTTTTTGCCTTTTCGACTTAGTTCGTGAATTATAGACCTTTTTTCCGGAGTGCGATGTTTGCCACGACCCATTTTATTTAGAATCGGCGAAATTAACTGAATACAACTCTAAAATTTTTACGAACAGCCGATCTTTTTAACTTTTATTCACCAACTAACATGTGTGCTATTTTTAAGACCACAGCAGATCGTACATTCCTTTAGAGAAAGAGATGGCCTGAGCAAATAAAAGTAAGTAACGGTACTATTTATGTATCCATGGCTGTATGTACAGTGTTGGACAAAAAAAAAAAAAGAAATGGGCCACCGGTTGCCTTCACCTATGTGCTTTTGTATTGGTGTTTAGAGTTAAATGGAGTTAATCCTCAAAAATCGATTTTCATATATGACCCGCGGTACAAAAGAAAAAAAAAAAAAAAAAGATGGGGAGTAAAATCGAGTGTTAATTTTACAAATAACACAAATAAATATACAAATAAATTTTTAAAAAGTGAAATCGTTATGTGGTAAAATTTTAACAAAAAATTAAAGCGTTATGTGGTGGAATGTTAAACAAGACGTAAAAGTGGTTATGTAGTTGTATGCTTTTCCGTGCTGGAAAATTAAAATTATTATTTTCCGAATAAAGAAGTAAAATAAAGAAGTGTGGTAGAAAAACTCTTATTTTCCCCCAGACAATGCTACTAACTATTATCACATTTGCATTGGTTTGTGAATTTGCTTAAATGAGTTATTGATGTTGAATTATTCGTATGTAGCGAAGTTCATCTCTTGCCATAACGAAACTTTTCAGTGGTGGTAGGATAGAAAATAATGAGTTAATTTAAAGTTGGAACTTTTTTTAACGCATTATTCCAGTTATTATAACTGTTATAATGTTTATTATATATATTATCACAGTTCCTCTCAATCGAAATAAATTGATTCATGTTGAAAAAAATCATTTTTTTCTAAAATACACCTGCTCGTTGACGATTCACAATTCGCAAGGAGGGACATTTTATGAAATTGCTTACAAATAAAGTAAGACACATTGCAACCTTTGGTCTACGTATGCTTATTCAGAGTCACGACTCAAGAAGAACTTCATATTGATGAGTGCCTATTATAGAACCTATCGATGGGTGCCAACGTTTTTACCATAAACAGGATAAGATTGAACCTGGACATAGATTAAAACATGAGTTTTTACAAGAAATTATTAGGACAAACATAAGAATAAGGGTAAGGGCAGGCTTGGGAACAAAGGAAAGGGTAGCGACAAGAGTAAGAACAATAACAAAGATACAATGTCACATCAAAACATACGGGTAAAGCCAACTTCTTTTTTTTTCGTTGCTTAGATTATTTTTATTTAATTAATTATAAATACGTTTTACTCTTTATTTTTCACTTTTTATTTTTTAATTTTTACTTTTCACTTTTTACTTATTACTTTTTACTTTTTACGCTTTACTTTTTACTTTTTACTTTTTACTTTTTAGTTTTTACTTTTTACTATTTACTTTTTACTTTTTACTTTTTACTTTTTACTTTTTACTTTTTACTTTTTACTTTTTACTTATTACTTTTTACTTTTTACTTTTTACTTTTTACTTTTTACTTTTTACTTTTTACTTTTTACTTCTTACTTTTTACTTTTTACTTTTTACTTTTTACTTTTTACTTTTTACTTTTTACTTTTTACTTTTTACTTTTTACTTTTTACTTTTTACTTTTTACTTTTTCTTTTTGCTTTAAACTTTTTACTTTTTTCTTTTTGCTTTAAACTTTTTACTTATATTTTTTTATTTATTATTTTTTGCTTTTTTACTTATAACTTTCTACTTATTACTTATTTCATACTTTATATATTATTTGTGTTCCATGTTGGGTCACATTAACTGTTACAAATATATGGGAGCTAAATAAATGATAAATGCGATAATTTACAAAATGGTGAAGAGGCGTTTACAAAATTTGTGCATGTGTTTGTTGTAACTTTAGCATCTATCCGTGCATTTGCATTATGATATTTTTATTGTAGACCTACATTTATACGTACAACATACAAAGCTTCAATCAGAACTCATTTGCAGCAATTTAACTTAAGATGCGAATGCTTTTTTCTGGAATCTTTTCAATGCACTCTGTAGGCGAGCGTATGATAAGAAAGTTGTTTTAATGAAAATAGACAGATTTTTTTTTCTGGATCGGATAGACAAAATTTTTTCAAAAATGTAAGCACTGGAAAAATATCATTTTGAAAATTTTTTAAAATAATTTAAAATAATTAAAAAATATTTTCCGTATTTAAGCTATAATTTAACTGATAAAAAAAAAACACTAATTCTGGACTTTAATGGCAAAGTCTGGCTTTACTAAAAATCATGAGAATAAACATCACTCATGAGCGAAATTTGTGAACACCCACAAGTTCTCAAATGCCCCTCTTGTTTGCGAATAACGCTTAATTGATGGCATTTATTGTTGTCACAAGATGTCGTCTCGTGTGTCCGCTTTTGTTGTTGATGTTGTTGTTGTAAATAAACACCTTAAAGTAATTTCGCACAAAAGACTAGCTGTTGTCGCCACAAAAGATTTGCATAAAACTAGAAATTGATTGCGCCAAAAACGAGCCCTGAAATAAAATTCGCAAGAATAAAATCCTGCAAAAAATTTCAATCAACGACTGCGAGTCTTTTATTAAGATTGATTGAAGGATATTTACAAAACGTTCATAAATAGACTGTATGTACGTAGTACATATACATATATTTAAGCATGTGACGAATGAGTAACTGAACATGAGAAAAAATATAATTCTTATCAAGAATTTAATAATAAAAACAATAATTTGTAAAATAATCATCAGCGCATGTAACGAAAAAAAAATATCATCCACATATTTCAATGCGGAAGTTTAATTTGTGTTCTACCACCAGAAAATAATAACAATTAAAATTTTTTATAGTCCGCCAAGCTAGGCATTGAGATGTTCTGAGAGGTAATTCAAAAATGCTGAACAACTTTTTTTGAATTAAAAGAGAAAAGCGATTATTATGCATTATTTGATCAATGAGTAGACCAGAGGAAATTACTCTCACAATTAATTAGTAAGGAATTATTTCGGCTTGGCCGAAGTTAAAAAACCCCACAGTTGCATTTAAGTATTTCGAAGCTATGAAGGCTTCATTATTTTAATAACGTTACTTTGTATGAGAAATAGGCCTGTTTTTTCCAATTTTTCTAAAGTTCTAACTCATTAAGTAAGTTTGATACATACATAAAAGCTTACTGGTATGGTGCCCGTCGATACGACTTTTGTTTTTTTGGTAAATACGGTTTTAATGCTTCAATATTAATTGAGTTCTTGAATAAAGGAGTGAGAAAGTCGTAAGTCACAAAAGCCAGAAATAAATGTGGGCATATTATGGTAAGGAACTTTTGTTCCTCCACACTGGATCACGGGATTTTTTATACAGTATTTTTGTAATTATAAAATTAAATAAAATATTTATATAGTAAATACCAATAAACAGTGTGTAATATTTATTTGATTAATTTACATTGCTATCCCTACTATAAAAAATATTTTCTTTTTGTGCATTTTTTGGCGCTGCTAGACATATTATGGAAGGCCTTAAGTGAGTTTTGGTGCCACTCCCACTGCAAAATATAAGTTTTGCGAAAATATTTGTTTTTTGAAAAATCGAAATGTCAACTTCGGTGATACCATTATTTTTTTAGTTGCAGAACAGTTTCAAAATCACAGACTTTTTTGACGATGAAAAAGAAGAGGCTAATTTTTTACAAGGAGTTTTTAGATCGCGATCATAAAGCCACTTTTTTTATTCCATATATCAAACACATTCACGTATTATTTTCAAACTTGTTATAATTTATATAATTTGACAGGAATTTTTGTACAATTTGCATAATTATTGTATAGAATTTGTTTAAACTTGTTTGATGTTATTAAAATTCCAATTTAATCGAGAGATATATCAGTTTTGAAATAAGAGGTGTTAACATATGTTAAAATGTTAACATTACAAAAATTTAAAAAATTGTTGTATCGTAGTACATTTCAGAACACCACCTAATTTCAATGGTACATTGTATGCTATTGTATTACGGAACTCCATTTGCTTTAGAACAAAAAGAAGGAATACTTATGACACACATATAGTTTCCATATCATACTACAATTGGTACTACATGTCTGTCTAGGGTCACATGCCCTAGACAGACATATGGTTTCCGTACTACAATGTGTACTACAATGAAAGCTCAAGAAACCATGTACTAGCATAGTGACAGACATGTGGTACTCTACTACATTGTACACTTATCAGCTGATGCAGAAGTTTGTCAATATAAAACAAGAAAATGGATGCAGCCAAAGTTATAATTGCTAATAACTTAAAAATATTGGATTACCGGAGGAAAAAAGGAAATATTTTATACTGGCTTCAAGGGCATTAAAAAGAAGCAAACAATATAAAACGCTTGCGTTAAAAAAGGGATTTTAAGAAGATGCCGAACTTGCTGGTCAATGGCCAGTGTACAGCAGCTAATTTTTGTATGCTGCCGGAAATCGAAAACATATGATTTTGACAGAAGAGCTTAAAGCTTTGGCTGTGTTCAGTGCGGTCCATCGTAGTACATTTCAGGGTATTATGTATCTCAATCTAATGATTAGAGAATGGTATTACCAACTCAGCATTGTTAGAGTGTTTGAGGTATTGAGGCGTACTTATTTTTAAAGGTAAGCTTAATAAATAAATGTAAATTTTTATTTATTGCTTTTTTAATTAAATAATTTAAGCTGAATATTTTATAGAAAAATGGACTCTATTGAGCATCCTGGGTAAAATATCAATAAACCACGTAAAACTCAAGTCAATAACGTTCTGACTATCAATTTACAAGAAATAATTTGTCAAAATTTTGTCAACCTGTCTTGTAAAACATATTCAGGCGAACACTTGATAAATGAAAAGCTTTATTTATTCACCACAAGAAGGTGAAAAGCATGTTGTCAGAAAGCAGCTGTTAAGTGTTGCACTATTATTGAAAAAATTACGCATTTGAAAATATGAATTTATAGTTGAGAATTTGTTAGTTTTTTGAAATTATATATTTCAATTTTGAAGTCTTTAAAACGAATGCACAAAAAAAGTCTTTCTCTTTTCTTTTAGAAGTTATATTGGTTCAAAGTTATATCTTAAAAGTGTTATACCTCTGACAGTTTAACAGTAACATAAAATAATATTTATCAAATTAAAGGATAAAAATATGATTTTTTTTTTACTATAATTAAAGAATGCCATAATATTGTATTTGTTTCTTTAAAATAAGTTTATTGGAATAAAATCTTAAAAAAAAAAATAAAATCGTTATATCTGAAAAACCCTCAAGAAATTTAGCAAAAATTTTAGCAAGTTTAATAAAGTCAATCAAACTACCATTTCAATGATATCAGCAGTGATTAAATATCTTCGAATCTTTCAAGATAGCACACTTTTAAGATTGAACTTCAACCACTATATCTTCTAAATCTTAACTTATAACTTATCTTAATAAGTTAAGAGAACTTAACTTATTATTTTCAGAATATTTTTAAACGCTTCAATATTTTTAAATTATTTAAAAATATTTAGAGAAACAAAAATATAAAAACTTGAACTGTCCCCCACAACATATTTGATCAATATTGTTTATAGGATACACTTTGTTTTGACATTGTTTAAATTATTTCAAGAAAATTAACGAAGTACATATAACGTAAGTTCTAATTTTTTTATTAATATGTATTATACCTATATTATTATACATTTATAATCATTTATTTGATTTGAAGAACAATTCATCGTCAGGTGGATTTCTACATACAAAATTCACTGTCAACACCTCTTTTGCTATTGCCAACTGTGTTAAGAAATGAGCTTTTAAAATTGGGCGAGAATTGAACGGAAATATTGACAGTTGTCAATATATTTATATTGTAAATACATATGTTGAACTTTGTCAACTCACCGGAATAGGTCTGTAAATCTAAATGTAAACGCGAAATAGAAATACAGAAAAGGTAAATTGCGATTTTAAATTATACAAAGTTCAAATGGTTTCAATGTGGTAACTGTATAGATATCGTTTTACAAAGTTACCTAGAATAATTAAATGCACTCACAGAGGAAAGTCTAAAAATGTAATGGAATAAAGTAAAAAGATGAACTTTACTTTGCCAAATTGTTTAACGCTAAGACATCGAAACAGCTTCAAGATGGTTTTATTCTCAATTATTGTTCTTTGCAGCCTGTAAAAAGAACTAATCGAGCAATGATAAACTACAACAAAAATACGACAACAACAAAAATATAACTGCTGTGAATTTATAACACGAAATATTAATTGCTGTGAAATGAAGTCAATATTAATAATATAATTAATAGACATATTTTTTAATGAATTATTTATTTAAAAATAAAATTTGCTTTAATTAATAAATAATATATTTGTTTGTTGGCTTTATTATTTATTCGTAGCAAAACAAATCCATTCCAGACTGGTAGGTGCATACCCGCCTATTCCACATAAGTTATTTGCAAAATGGTTCTATTGCAGTTGTTTGGTGACAAAACAGTTCTATTCCATTTTAATTCAATGAATTTAATTAAAACTACACTTTTTTGTTTTTAATGCTTATGAAACAGAATTCTTAAACAATATAAAAAAATCTAGTTAAAATGATGCGAATATTGAAGGGTATCAGTTTTTCTCTATTATCTAAAAAGTAACTAATATCTAAAATACCTCGGTTTGCAACTAAACGACACATATATTGAAAATATATTACAATTGATGCATTGATTTAAATAGAGTTCTAATTGTTATTTTCATTTTATTCCTTTATGAATTCGACATCCTCTTTTGTAGCTAAATTTCATTAATATTGGATTACTTTTGAATGTTTTCTTCAAAAGTCGAAATTAACATGTCTTTTGACTACTCAATTTTTGCCTATGACCGACTTTAGGGTAACAAAGCAAGAACATGCCATCTCATCGCTAGCTGTCAGCATGACACTGTGTATGATCAAAGCTTATTTCGATATAATTATTTCAATAAACTTAAATAATACCCACAACACCAACAATAGCAACAACTCATTAACTCAGTCACCGACACAATTGTTTTTTGTTTTTGATATTGTTTTATATGTTTTATTCTTTTTTTTTTTTTTCTTTTTCTAGCTCGTAGAAAAGTTGGATAGACTTGACGATATCGACACAAAACAGTTAAAATGCCAAAAAAGTCTAATATGTGGAATCATGGAAATCGAAAGTTAATTATTGGTATCTTAGGATTTTTTATCGGCTTATTTGGTATATTATGCGGCATGTTCTGGGAGGAAATATTTAACAACATCATGGAAAAGGTAAGAGATTTGTTTTTGCTACTAATAAAATAAAAGATTTTACTCCATATAAAATTTGGTAAAGCTTAAAAAATTCAACATATTTAACTGTCTGAACAAATGTGAATTTTAAGAAAAGACTTTTATTAAATGCCATACAATATAACGAGGCGGAAAAATACGAAATTTCGACTTGAGATTTGAGAACACAAAAAAAAAAAAACAAATATCAGGCTATGTTCAGAATATTCCAATTAAGTAAACAGTAAAATAGTTTGATTTGATCAAACGAATCGATTTGATCGAACGGAGATTTGATTTTATTTTCGTATTCTTCGTGGTTCCCAAAGCAAAATTGCCCTACCAACTTATGGGCTGGCTATTCTGGGTTAAGAGCTATGGGGCTTGAAAGACCCAATAGGTGATTATAAGTTTGGCAGACGATTTTGCAAGAAATCGGATGCTCCTACGCATGTGATGTCTGAGGAGCAACTTCAGATAAAACTACGGGAAAAATGTTTGTGAAATTCTGAAAACTTGTATTTCCTCTAATTAATAATAAACTTTTTGGGTTTTTAAGTTGGGTCAGTTTAACCAAATATCTTTGTTTTTAATCAAGGAGGCAGGAAGGAACCGCCTTGATAGGATTCTGCCTCCACGAGCACATATCTTATAATTTGTCCACGAGGATCTTTTAATAAGATCTCATGCGTGCTTACGGTGTGCTTACCGTAACGTATGTGCTCATGGATGAGAGTGCAAATGAGTCTTTTGTGATGAGGTCGAGAGTCGCACACGGCAGGAATGAAACTTGGGTAGTAAAAAGAAAAATTTAGCTTTCAACTAAGCTATTGCAACTTTTATAATTTGTGCGAACTTTTTGGCAAACATTTTTGTGCTAAAGAGGTTTCACTTGAATGATATATTTAGTGCTATTGAACCTTTTTGTGGTTTTGTTGATTTTGAAACACAAATCTATTATTCTATGGCGAAAAGGTTCCACTATCATAATTTATGGAACTTATTATTTATGGGTAATTGAAACTTTTTGTTTAGTTTTGTGAACTCCTTAGATAAATTTAAAGATTTTTCTCATTAATAGTTTTACTGGCGAATCTATAGAACTACTTGGGTTATATGAAATTTGTGGAGTTTTTGACTCCTTGGCTAAAAACCTAAGATTTTCAGATATAAATGTTTCACTGTCATAATTTATGTAACTTTTGGGTTATTGGATCTTTTATGGGTTTTATCGGCACCTTAACAAAAATGTACTATTTAAAAAAAAAAAACAATAGATTTTAGTTCTAAGGGCTATCTATAAAACTAGTTGGGTTATTGGAACTCTTTTTGATCTTTTGGATTTTCATCACCACAATTGAAAACAGAAAATATTTGAAAATTAAATTGGTAAAAAAACAATTTTTAACCAATATTTACCATACCCAAAGAATTTCCAATAATCTAAGCAGTACCATAAAAATATTAGATAGCTCAATTTCAAAGAAGTTCATAGAACCCAAAAGAAATTTCCAATAATATAACTAATTCTATATATAAGCCCAGTGGATCCAATTCGACTGTTAATCCTACATTTTTATCCTGGAAGTCCACAAAACTACATAAAATACAATAATCAAACTAGTTCCATATATTATACAAGTGGGACCTATTTGACTTTTTTATCCAAGGAGTCCAAAGGCTTGTCCTTGTACACTATTGACTTCACGTAGCTCCACAAAAGGTAGTCTAGTGGGGTCAAACCGCATGATCTTGGCGGCCATTTGACTGTTCCAAAATGTGAGATTAATTACTTACCAAACTCGCCTCTCAATAGGTTCATGGTGTCGCGTGCCGTGTGTCATGTGGCAACGTCTTTTTGAAACCACATCTCAACCAAGTCCATTCTTCCATTTTGGGCAAAAAAGTCGGCAATCATCGCACGGTACCTTGCTCCATTGACTGTCACTTTGTGATTTTCATTATTTTTAAAAAATGACGGTCTAATGCAGTGACGTTAGTGGGGCTTTGCCAAAAATCCCTAATTCGTTGACAAAAATCCCGCATTTAGAACCAAAAAATCCCGCCAAAAATCAATCCAACATATATACACAAATTTGTTTAATTCAGAAAAGCTAGTTCAATAAATAATCCCAGTGGAGGCTATTTGACTGATATTCATAGATTTTTATCCAAGGAGTCCACAAAACCCAAAAAGCTTCAATGATTTCACTAGTTCCGCAGATAATGCATGTGGAACATATTGACCTAAGAAACGTTGATTATTGGCCAAAAAAGTTTACAAAGGTCAAAAAAGTGCAATGTGGCAAAAAAATAGTCGATATTTTTTCAAGTAGTCCATAGAACCTATTACAATTCCTATGGTCCATCTAGCCTTATACATATAACCCCAGTGCAAAAATGTGTTAAAAAATCTTTTCGAAGAAGTCCAAACAACCCATACAAGTACTATGACTCATATGTGAGCTCTTCTAAACTACTTCTCAATTCTTGCCATTCATTGCCGTGTAAGGCTCATGCACTGTCTCATTAGCCTCAATCGTCTCATTTGCGAACAAGTGGGATCTTCTATCGTTCTCGTACATGAGTATGGTATAATAATACAAGGTAGCATTGACAGTTGCTTGGGAAACCATCTCCTGTCAAAAAATATACTCAAAAAGAGAGCGCACACAATCGGCCATTGAAAACACAAACAATGGCTACGTTCAGCAAGCTCAACTGTTGTGCAACTGTTGTGCACTGAACACATTGACGACGGCAACGACATTACGACATCTGTCAAATTTTTTTACATGTATTTCTTATGGAGAGAATTTGGTCTAATGTCGCAATGTCGTGTCGTCGATTTAGAACTATTCCTAATTTGACAGCTTGTCGTCGCTGTCGTCGTCTATGTGTTCAGTACATTGTGCTCAACATGTTGAGATAATGTATCAGAAAAATAAAATGATACCAAAAACTGACAGCTCTCACAACATGTTGAGCTGATCCGAAACTGATACTTATGCGTTCAGCAGGCATAACTCAAAAGATGCACAACAGTTGTAACTGCTGAACGTAGCCAATGTTGAAAACGTAGAAGCGAAAAAAACAACAACTTCAGCAGCTGCAGATGCATTTGCACAAACAGTTGTTTTTGACAGGAGATGTTTTCTTGTAGGAGAGAAAATAAGCAGTTGTCAATGCTACCTTGTATTATTATACCATGGTACATGAGCAAGAATGATTGCTACAAAAATTTGGCTCTCATATAAGAGTGTGAGAAGTTTTAAAAGCCATACAAACGTATACCAAAATGAACTATCTTTTTGATCTTTCTGACCAAGGTTTTTGCTTACAGCCAAATTGCAGAGTCAAAAGAGTCACCCATTCATTAACGCATTCAAATGAATCCATTATGCCAGAACTCAATTGTTCATTTCTGCGTAGTTTTAGTTTTACTTTATGCCGCACCTTACCATTTTATATGTTAAGTTTTTAAGCCTTCTTTTATTCTTTTGTACTAAAAGCAATAAATTAAGATGTTTGAAAAATGAAGTAATTCTTTTATGCTACAGGTAAATATTATTCATATCACGTTTTTCGGTGGCATTTCAATTGTTAGTTGATGCTCTTGTGACAGAAGTGAATTTGAAAAATCTTTCAGTTGGTTTGACAAAAAATATCATCATTAACATTGATAACATAATGAGTAAAAGACAAGATTGAATTCCACATTCGCATAATGCACCTGTTAATAATTCTAACGCCAAAATAAGATTAATTTTAAAAATATTTTAATTTTTTTTTTTTTGTTTGTTTTTGTTTTTGTTTTTGACGTGATAACGTTATGTTTCACCGCAGGCTTCCAAAAAAGTTGAAAATGACATTTTTCAAAATGCATCGGCGTTGCATGAAATTGTTGCTCGCTAAGTATAGGGGCTATGACAAAAATAATGGTACGTCAGGAAAGATTAATTCTCTCATTTTATCACAAAATTAAAAACAAAATTAAAGACGTCGTCGGGAAGCGGCGAGAGCTACTTTAGCAAC
Organism: Pherbina coryleti; assembly: GCA_943735915.1. NCBI lineage: Eukaryota > Metazoa > Arthropoda > Insecta > Diptera > Sciomyzidae > Pherbina > Pherbina coryleti. The sequence continues at coordinate 14,142,752 of OX030948.1, read as the reverse complement.
GCAACTGAAAATTTTTTACATAGAACTATAACACACTGTATATTGGTGCTAAGGTAAAAATTACTATACTTCAGTACAGGATGGTTTTTAGCCCTTACGAAAAAAATAGACGAAAAATTCATGACGTCACCAAGGCCGCGAAGAGAGCCGCTCCAAGATTTAAAATGCAGCTATCATGAAACGGCGTTGCAAGGAACTATTACCCGTCAAGTATATGTGCTGCGGTAAATTTTATAAAACTCAAATGAAGAATTTATACTTAGCCTTATGAGAAAAAATAAAAAAAAATGATGACGTCGTCAGGTTGCGTACATAGAAGCTAAAGCAACAAAAATGTAATATTGTTGCATGGAATAAATACTCGCTAAATATAAGTGCTACGAAAAATTTTATTACACGATAACAAAAATGGTTCTTTGACCTCAACGAAATTAAAAAAAAAAATTCTGGTGCAACGGCACCACTTTGGTAATCTCTGAATACAGTAAAAATGCAAAAACAATAAAAAAAAGTTGCATGGAATTATTAATCCCTGTTTATAGGCGCTATGGTAAATTTTATACCATTGTACGACAGTAGAGCTGAAGTCTTCGACCACGTGATAAAAATAAAACAAAAATTAATGGCGTCATGAGGTCTTTCAGTTAACCACTTAAAATAACCTAATGCACCACCGTTGCATGGATATATTGCATGACGCTAAGGTGAATGTACTACGTAAAAGCAAAAACAAAAACATAAAATAAAATAAAAATAATACCTTTTAAAATTAGGACAAGTTTTAGGACAAGAATTTGGGTATGGATAAGGACAAAGATTAGAAATAGGATGATAGCATCGATTTGAACAAATATTAGGACCAAGAATAACATAAGAAGTTGGACATAGATTATAGCATGGAATTCGATGAGGATAAGGTCAATGATTCAGGTAAGGATGGGAAAAAGTACTAGGACAAGGATAAGGACAAAGACTTAGGCACACTTAAAGCCATATTAAGGGCAAGTTTGAAAAAAGGTTGAGGACAAGGATTGGAAAAGGAATAGAACAAAGACTTGGACACGCTAAGGTCAAGATTTAAGACAAAGGTTTTGAAAATAGGTGAAACAAAAATAAGGAAAGTGATTCAAACAAGGAGTTGGTCAGGAATTTGGAATTGGTTTAAAATAATAATTTGGAGAAGGATAAGAACGATTATTAGAATAAAAATAAGAGCAAGGATAACGATAAGGATGAGGACAAGTATGAAAACAAAGGATACAATGTCACGTTTAAAAACCAACGGATGTGTCCACGACATAGCCAAATACTTTTTTTTAACTAATGTTAGTTTGAAATGTTAGTTCGAATTTTTCCAGCAATTTTTCGTTTTATTTTTAAGCTTTCAATTGTAATTTGCACCAATTTTTCTTAATTGTAAAGTCATTAATTTCTAATTTATAGTTTAGCTGCAAGATTTCAAATTTGATCTTTAAGCGTAAAGCTTTAATTTATTTGAACTCAATCTTAAAACTGGAGACAACAATTAATTGAAGGGGAATTTTAGAAATAACTAAATGCATGTCATTGAGGATCAATAAAAAGATTTATGGCTTTATTATTTGTACTCCAACACTATAGAGACTAGGTAGATGATGTAGGATGATCGACAGTAAATTGAGTAACAAAAGTGAGAACAAGTGTTTTTAAATTTTTATGCAAATCATTTTTAATTTCAAAAGTGTTCGGTGCTAACTCGAGAGTTGACATTGAGGATCACGAATAATTTTTATTAATATATCCTCTAATTGTAAGTGAAGGTTCGAAGTGAGATTTTTTTGCGAAGATTTTCGGGTTGGATAATTTTTCAATGAAAATAAGAAATTTCTATGAAAAAGCAATTTTAGACAATTCTTCAAAATGAGATTTTGCAAAGAATCGGTGCTTTTTTTACAAATGCTGCAAGTCAATTAAACTTTCTTACGATATTTGTTAATATGAATGCGGGACTTGGTGAGAATTTTTGTTTGACTGTTTAATTGCTTAATTTTTTAATTTTCCTTTATTTTTGATCAAAACCCTGTGAAAAATTAATTATTTTATTTGATAAATAATGAAAATTGTTTCTTCTTTCAAAATTTTTATAAAAAGCAAAAATATAGTTTTGTGTAAATTGCATAATTTGCTTAAAAAATATTTTTCCTAAACGCTCAAAAACAAAGAATCTACAGCAATTAAATTGTCTAAAAGTAGTGATTTTAAAGGGGTATTGAATCCACAAACATTATTTTTTTAACTGATAATTTGGATCCACTTTATTTGAAGTATTTCCTTTACAGCGATACCCATTTTGTTAGATGATATTTAATCGTGGACACACCCATAGGCTTTGACGGGACAGTGTTTCTTCATCCTCTTCTTTATTTTTGCCCCTATCCATTTTTTTGTTTCGAAACTTATTTTCATTCTTCCCTTTTTTTTTTATTTGTCCAAATAATTTTCCTTCTTCATGTCCAAACTCTTGTTTAAATCCATGGCCAAATTCTTGACTTAATCAAGGATTCCGAATCCCTTTCCTAGTTTGCAAAGGTGTGTTTTAGGTGTGTCTTAATTTTTGTCCTAATCCATATCCTAGTTCTTGTCATAGTCCTTTTCCGGTTTCATAGTCCAGTTTCATTGTGTTATTTTGTTGTTTGTGAGCAGTGTTGGTTCAACAAAAAAAACTGTTGAAATCATAAGGGGCGTTCATAAATTTCGTGACCGATTTTTGACTTTTTTTACCCCCCTCCCCCTCCGTTACTTTTTGTAATGCATTTCAAAACTCCTCCCCTCCCCTCCCCCAACTCCGCCTGTTTTCACGAGCAGCCTGTCCAAAGCCAGGATAAAGGAGGATGGTTGCAGATATAAGGGGGTTTTTATTTATTTATTTATTTATTTATTTCATCTAACAGAGATCAACTCTTACAGACTACTTATATTAAATTATTCATATCGTTACCTTAATATAGAAAGGCCCTAACTCATTTTTTTCAAAATCGATTTTTTTGCAGATTTCAGTAGACCACCCTCTAACACAACTTTGATAAAAAAATGTGTACGCTAAGATTGAAAATTACAAAAATACAAGCATTTAAAAAAAGGCCCTAACTCATTTCAATAATTTCTTAAAAAAAAAAGCCCTAACTCACTGCGTAGTATGTCATACTCATACATGGTAGGAGTTCAATTTCTTAATTTGAATTTTTTTAATTTGCTTCAGTCAGTTAGTGTTTGTCTTTAAAAGTACATAGGCGTAAGTGTTAGTGAAAGTTTTAGTGACATCTACAAAATGAGCGAAAGGTCTAACACTGATGTGGAAATACTTAATAATGGTACTTGTAAAAGAAGAAATACAGCAAATAAATCGGAATGGCAGCAAAATATAAAAAGAATAAATCGTGTGAAAGGTGAGCGATATAATAGTTCATCAAAAAAAAGAGATTGCCAGAAGCCTGCAAGGCAACTAGGAGTACGTTGCTCGTCACGTTTTTGTAAAAAAAGCACGTTGAGACATTGCTCAGCTTTCACAGAGCACATGCGAAAAGAAATTTTCAATTTGTTTTGGGAGATGTCCTGGGACCAAAAGCGGTTATACGTAACCAGCCTTATAAGCTTTATGGAGCAAAAGAAAAAATGCTCGGAAAATTCATTACGTTCCAAGTCAGTTTTGTATTTTTTGAGACATAGTTCACGTCCTTTACAAGTATTCCGACAAATGTTTCTTTCAACATTGGGATTGAACGAAAAGATGGCACGTAATTGGATTAATAATAGCGGAAATTATGGAACACAAATCAGTCCCGAAAAAGTCTCACATCTGCGCATCCAATCTAAACGAAACTCAACAACCGGTCGGCGCAATGCGGAAAAACGAGACTTTCTACAAAAATGGCTAGATAAGCTACCAAAATTAGAGTCACACTATTGTAGAAAGCAAACTAAAAAGTTGTACCTAGAAACGAGTTTTTCCTCTTATCAGGAGGTTTACAGACTTTATTCTGATGAATGCAATTTAAATAAAGAAAACGTAGATATAAAAGTATCATACCCCATTTTTGCTGAGGTGTTCAGAGATCTAAATTTATCTATATTCAAACCAAAAAAAGATGAGTGTGATGTTTGCGTTTCATATAAGGCCCATAACCTATCATGCGAAGACTATGAACAGCATAGACATCATATAGAAAAAATGAGAGAAGAAAAGCAAAACGACGTAAAAAATGCGGAGTGCGGGCTAAGTGCAGTATTTTGCATGGATATGCAAGCCGTGAAATTAGTGCCCCAACTGAACGCAAGTGCCTCCTATTATAAAATGAAATTGCAGGTACATAACTTTACTCTATACAACGTTGCCACACACGAATCGTACAACTACGTATGGGATGAAACAGATGGAAATCTCGTAGCTTCAGTTTTTGCCAGAAGTTCATCATATAATCTTGTACTCAGATGGCTGTTTTTATCAAAATAGAAACGTAACGTTATCCAATGCATTACTGACTCTCTGTGAAAGAACTGGAATAATAATTGAGCAAAAATATTTGATAAGTGGCCATACGCAAATGGAATGTGATGCAACTCATTCTCTCATAGAAAGAAAAATGGCCAAAAAACAAATAAATTTGTCTTCTCAATTTGTGCAGATCATCACGCAGGCACGAAAGAATCCATTTCCTCTACAAGCCTATCACTTGAGTTACGATTATTTCTTGGATTATGATAGTATTCCAAAGCGATATTCATCGATTCGACCTGGTAACAAGTTTATTAACATACATGTAAGTAAAATTAATTAGCTATTTTCAACTATAGGCAGAAGCAGTGGCGATCCTACTGTGAATATGTTGCGCGCCTTAGCATATGACTCCTCTGGGTTGTTGTACTTCAAAACAGATATAAGCGAAGAATATGAACTTCTTCCACAGAGGTCCAAGAAAAATGTTGAATTCATTGCTCCCAGGTGCCAACATGAAGGAAAAATTGCAATCACCAAAATGAAATGCAAGATCTTAAGAAATTTCATTCCTACCGATTGCCACCATTTTTATAATAATTTAACTTATAACATGTAAACGAATTTTGTTTTTATTTTATTCATACTACATTTTATCGCTAATTGAATTGTTTTTTGTTTTAAGAAATATTAAGAATGAAATTATCAATTCATTTGGTTTCAAACTTGCAAGTAATAAAAAGCCCTATCTCACAATTAATTTCAAGAAATTCACTTACAAAAAGCCCTATCTAACTTAATTCTATGGGAAAACAAAAATTAAAAAAAACTGTTGCAGCATTACATTACTAGTAGTTTTTAATAAAAAACTGCGTTTAAAAAAAATTCGAAACTACATTACTTTGTTTTTTATTTACTTTTTTCCTTCTCCTGTGAAATAGCAAAAATTGAGTTAGGGCCTTTCTATATTAAGGTAACGATATGTACATTTTCAATTGTTTCAATAGTTTCAATAGTTACAATAGTTTCATTTCAAGTCGTAAACATTGGTGATAAATACATTTTCAATAATTTCATTTCAAGTGGTAAATATTAATTGTTTCAGTGGTAAATTTTCTAATCCTTTTGACCTTTATATCTGTGCAAAAAGAAAAAGGCCCACCTTGAGCCTGCTGTGTGTCCCGGCTTAATCTTGGAGTAGGTTGGACTATATGCACATAGCAATAGTGGCGTTTATACCTATGAATGCAGTAGCAAAAGCAACAAATAATTTGTTAGCACGGGAATAGTCATCCACATAGAGTAGCCGTTGATATATCATCGATCTCAGTTGGAGCGTAAAATTAGTGTTTAACACTAGAAAATACCTGTATCTTCGGATATTGGTGAACTTGTTGAGACGTTACCCTAGTTTTCACATTAAATTGTGGTAACGACGGTACGTTCGAAATTACGCAAATTAGTTACTTGTTAATGAAATGCGTTACGGAGGAGGAGTAGTATAATAACAGTTCGTTGTACTGGTTATACTAAAGAGGTAAATTTATTTTGCCTAGTCAAGTACAATTTAGTGACAGGACGTCACAGTCAAATATAAGTATTAGAGGAATACTTAATTTACCAGCTGATAAGTTGGTGATGTTGATATGGTTATTCATTGTGGAACCTTTTGCCAGGGTGACTATTGTGGGCTGGCCCTTCGGGGAGTTTTGTGCTGGCTGTGGTAGTTCAATGTCGCGAACAAGACCTATGGTGGTTTGGCGTGGAGTTGCGTTTGTTTACAACCGGGTGGCAATTCCTCGAATTGTCAGAGATTTTAGATGGGTCTCGTTTTTAACCGATAATTGTGGATGCCGTCCATGATTGGTACATAACACTAGCCGTCCATGATTGGTACTGTTGCGTTCCAATGCTGGTAACTATCCATACAGTATATTTATTAATTTAAATATACAACTTAAGTGTGGTGTGTATCCGGTATTGAAACTACTATAATGGGGCGTTGGTCGCGTCTGGAGTCATGGAGGTAAAACACAGGAAATTCATTTTTTGGGTATCATTTCCATGAACCACGACTCCTCGTGTCAAGGGGCACCGTGGAATTAAGCCCACACGGCAGGTGTCTACGTAAACCACAGAAGGACCTCCTCCCCTCCCCCAAAAATAACGTAGTATATGAAATAAAATAATGAATTGATTAAAAAATATTTGAAAATATATTTAAAAAATATTACTATCTTGAATAGCTATATTATGTGTGCATCATGACTACATAAATTTAAGAATAAATTTCGAAATAAATTATTTTCATCGATAAAAACTATTCCATCTTCAATCCAAGAGTCGATGCTCTCAATCACTGGAATTAAAGAAGTTGGAAACTTTGGGGACTCTTCGAAATAGAATTCTTCAACGGATTCCATCTCGACCCATTCAGGTGTATCCTCATTTCTTATGCAAAGAAATTCGCCTGGTCTTTGAGAGAGTACCCATAATGGCTGCACCCATGCAGCACCAAGTTCAGAGTTTTTTTGAATATTCTTCCTTAAAATTGATTTATTTAATCAGTCCTTTTTATTTCGATTTATTTTAAATTAAATACAACTCACTTATGGGAATTCATATTGACACTTGTCAATAGTTAACCGTCAATTTAGACGGTCAAACATGAAGATGTAAGGATGAAAATGTTTTGAAATGATGGGGTATATTAATTTCAATTTTTTCACGTTCAATTTTTTCACGTTACTATATCTGAGACCCCCTCCCCCCTATCATTACTTAACATAGTACATTTTAAAACTCCTCCCTCCCTCGAAACTGGTAACGTAATGTATGAACGACCCCTAACTTTTCAGCTTGTCGGAACTTCGCAAAATTTTTGTTGTTGTTGTTGTCGTTGCTTTTGCTTTTGCTTCTTCATTGGTTGTGCTATTAATGTATGTTGCTGTATGCTATTAATCCTGCAAAAATTATGCATATACGTTACATTAGGCGGTTTCCTTAGGGGCCTCATGATTGCCTGATAAGCCGTCAATTTTTTTTTTTTTTTTATCTTGTGCCCGAAGACCCCACCTTCATTTTCGTTTTATAAAATTTACCATTAAGCCATTAGTCACAGAGTTAATATTCCATGCAACGTTTTTTCATGGCTTTAACATTTTTACTGCATTATGTGGTTGCCACCCTGAAATCATTACGATAAGAATGTTTTTTTGTATTTGAGTTGTGAGGCGTAATATCACATTTATGCTGTCGTAAATTAAAATTTACCTTAGTACGTCTCTTGACTGAGTAATAATTCCATGCAACGATATTACATTTCTGTTTCATAAGCTGCTTTCTTCACGACCTGACGACATCAAAATTGTTTTTTTTATTTTTGTCGTAAGGCAAAGTATAAATCCTTGGTTTTCCTTTTTAAACATTTAAACGTTGGGGCTTATATACTCGTGAGTAACAATTCAATGCAACGCCGATGTATTTTGCGATGTAAATGCCTTTTTCAACATTTTTTGGAAACCTGTCCGGTACAACGTAACTTCGTCTCGTAAAAAAACGAATTTATTTAATAGATTGTTCTTAATATGAGTTTGTGTTTTTATTCGAAAATGTATTCGTAAGTGAATCATAAATGATAATTTTACTGTTCGCAAATGATTTCAAAAATTATTTATATATGACACTTTTATATTCAATTTTAAAATTTTATTAAGATGCAGATTATAACTTGCAGACAGTAAGTGTCCAGATATCGTTCCTTGAGAGTTGGAGTTGTATGGGAGATATCACAATCGGTTGACAAATCCGATCAATTTTGTTGTAGTCATATTGACCTTTATTTTAAAAGTGCCATAAAATCAAAATAGTTATGAGTGGGACATGTACATATGTTAGATACAGTCTTCTGCCATTGCAATCTTTGACATTAAATTTAAATCAAGCTTAAATAAAATAAACTATTACATTTATTTTTCTCTTTAAGGAAATGACGCTGCGTCCCGATTCGAAAATGTATGACAATTGGAAAAAGCCACCCATGGCCTTAAGTTTAGATATTTACCTGTACAATTGGACAAATCCGGAAGATTTTAAAAACTTCTCAACAAAACCCATACTTCAACAACTGGGACCATATCGTTTTACAGAAAAACCCGATAAAGTTGATATCAAATGGCATCCGGAAAATGCGTCCGTAACATATCGCAAGAAAAGCGATTTCTTCTTTGATGCAGCGGGCAGTGTTGGCAGTTTGAATGATATGGTTGTGACGCTAAATGCAGTGGCGTTGGTAAGAAATTTTTTTTTTAAACACTACTTTTCTCGTCTAATATTCTTCTATAGTCCGCAGGAAGCAAGGCCAAACAATGGAATTCCATACGTCGATCCTTGGTTGATGTTGGATTCAAAATGTACAAACAAGAAATGTCTGTGATTAAAACAGTCGATGAGTTGCTCTTTACTGGGTACGAAGATGATATGATTGACATGGCGCGTGCCATGCCGCTTTTTGGCAGCGATGTTGAAGTGCCATTCGATAGGTTTGGCTGGTTCTATACGGTAAGTTGGCAAAAGCTGAATTAGAATTTGAATTAAAACTGATAAATTCTATCTTTGACAACAGCGCAATGGCTCCGCCGATCTCACTGGCACCTTCAATGTCTATACTGGCGCTGATGATCGTTCGAAATTTGGACAAATGCACTCATGGAACTATATGACAAACACTGGCTACTTCGATTCCTATTGCGGCATGACCAACGGCTCCGCAGGTGAATTTCAGCCACCACACTTGGATGTTGATAGCTCCGTTTCGTTATTCACGCCGGACATGTGCCGTACAGTCCCGCTGGACTTTTTACAGAAAGAAGTTGTGGAAGGTATTTTGGGCTACAAGTTCGCTGGCGGTCCACGCTCGGTTGATAATGGTCAGTTCAGCTTAATAAGCAGAAACCCAGCTGCAAAATCTTAACTATAACCAATGCATTCCATTCTACAACAGGTACTCTTTATCCCGAAAATGAGTGCTTTTGTGGTGGAGAATGTTCGCCCTCCGGAGTGATGAATGTATCTGCTTGTCGCTTTGGTTCGCCGGTCTTTATGTCCTATCCACATTTCTACAATGCCGATCCATTTTTCTTGAATCAAGTTGAGGGACTTGAACCCAGACAGGAGGATCACGAGTTCTACATGATTTTGGAGCCAGACACTGGACTGCCGCTCGAGGTAGCAGCGCGTTTCCAGGTCAATATGCTCGTGGAACCTATAAAAGGCATAAGGTTAGTTTACTTGAGATACTTAAAAGAATTCATACACATAAACTTTCTCTACTTATCTAGTTTATATGAAGATATTCCACGCATATATTTTCCACTCATTTGGTTCGAGCAAAAAGTACGTATTACTCCCGATCTTGCCGGCAACATGAAAATGATCCCAATTATACTTTTGGGTGGTCAAATATTTGCTGGCGTTCTTCTTGCATTGGGTCTCATTTTACTCTTCTGGTATCCCATCGAACATCTGATACGTGGACGTCGTCGCACAGATCTTAAAATACATCCACTGCCTTCCAAAAATCCTTATGCCAATGGTGAGGTGAAGTTCCAAAAGTCAACTGGTGAGCTAGAAAAGTCCGCAGCTAGTTCCCCATTGCTGGAAAAAAATGAGAGATATACTGTTTTGCCAAAACCCCCAAGTACAATAACAACAAATAATGTTGCGCATCCAAAGTAATGCATCCAGTTGATATATGATGCCGCCCTCGTTTTAGAAAAAGCATAAAATGACATATATTTTTACTTTAGTCCTAGGCCAGAGAGCAAAGAACAAAATAGTTACATTTTTTTTCAAGTGCCAATGTTTGCCAACAGCCTTAAGACAGCCAAGAAATACTCCGTAACCAAAGCTGCTTTGTGTGAATGACCTTATATTAACTTACCATAGGAATTGTAAAATTTAAGCAATTAAGACATTTTGAGAGAACTATTTTTAGTATTTAATGTATACGTATTAAATTTATTGTAGTTACTCCGTATGCAGTAATATACATTTTTTTGCAACTGTGCATAAAAAAAAATGGATCAAATATACTAGATAATATTTAGTGTTTAAGAAAAAATTAAAAAGCAAAAGCATTATTTTAACATTCGAAATTTTCAAATCCTCCCAAAACAATTCTTAAAGAATAATTAAAGTGTTTTTTTTTTTTTCAAATTGTATAGTATAGATAGTATACGTTAAGCCATAAGTTAAGAAATGGATTTATACAATAGTTTTGTAATAGTTTACAACAAAAAGATTTTGAATAAAAATATTATACGATTTTTTAATTTTTGATAGTTTTTATTGTTTTGCAAAAAGGAATTTTACCAAAAACTACTTGCGCTTGACTTAATGACGGGTCTGGCAATGTGCTTTTAACGAAATAGATCTTTGAGTCTTTTAAGATTCATCTACATATGCTCAAATATAAACTCAAAACTTATCTTAGAAATATGACAATAGTTTAATTTTTCAAAGTGGCGTCCGTGGTTGAGGCTAGTTTGAACCCCAGCTGACATAGATCATTTCTCAGAAATGAAATAGAAATTAATTTTTTGATGGGACGTCACCGTTCTGCAAACAATGGCAAACCTCACAGAGGTAATATTGCCATGTTATCCTATGTCAACACAGAGAGTTTTGCTTGAGTTTCCTGTACAATTATGCAGAATGACAGCCCTATTCTGCTTGTTAACTTAACAAGGAATTGTTAAGGAGCTCTTGTTAATGTTCTTGTTATGTAATGTAAATGTTCGTATTTTGGCAAATCATTTACAATTTGAAAGCTCTCAAAAGCTATTAAAGTTCACCACGCATGGTGAAAATGTAAATGCCTTAGATATAGAGCGTCAGCTGTTTTTATATTGCTCTTTTCTTGCTTATTTTGATTGCTTATGTTTGTTTTTCTACAAGTAAGATGGAAAATGTTAAGAAATAAATAATTTACTAATTGTTTTCAATTGTTTTAAGTTTCAAAATGAATTTTTTTAATAGACAAGCAATTTTCGAGTGTTTTCCCGTCTTTAAAATTTATTTTTTCTTTAATATTCTTCAGTATCAATGCTAAAAAGAAGTAAAAAGTAAGAATTCATCCATTTTTTTTTATTTTATTTTATTTACACAGTAGACCGTATCACCAAAACTAACCTATATTTGACCCCACCTCAATCGTTAGACATTTAAAAGACATTTTCAAAAAAAAATTTTTTTTTTTTTTTGAAATGGTCCCTATGGTGCTTTTTTCTTGTTTTCGTTATATCTTCTGTGTTTCTTGTCCGATCCCAAAGATTTTTCATACATGTAATTATTGTTTTTTTGCAATTTTTTCCTGATTTTATTTTTTCGCGAATCTTGTTTTTTTTTAAATTATCACCCACCTTATCTCAGTTGCTGCTATGTTAACAAAATCTAAAAAGAGCAAATAATTAAAGCTCACAAAAAATCATTAAGACCATGCAAACAAATGATATCCATAAAATTTATTTTTGGTGCAGTTCCGACCGATTTTATCCCAAAAATAACTCTTACGAAATTTTCGTCAGTCATACTCGACTTTATTAAACAAATAATTTGGCTTTTTCAATCACAACTGTTCTCATAAGACAATTAATAAAAGTCAATTATATCGAGTGTTGAAGATTGCAAAAACCTTTTATATTTGAAATTTGATGTTTACTAGAATTGTAATAAAATCTCTAATTGCTTATTAAAGTTTACGATTATTTTTCGTTGAGAGTAAGTTTAACTAAAAAAATCATGCTCTGTTACAAACTCTGCCTAACAGTAGTTGTTGTCGGCTTTAAATGACACCACCACCCCCCCAGCTCATCATCGCTTCCATTCATGAACAAAAAATATTTAAACACTTTGTACCAACAACAAAAAAGGCCATCACCACCACCTACTCTTCGTTTTCGCTATGCAGTCAACAAAAACAACAAACGTCTTCGCTTTGCCTGCATCATTGTTACAACAACAATAGCAACATACATCAATTCTTCGTCTTCGATTTGAAGCCCGTTGAAACCTAACAGATCGTTTTCGGCAATTTCGTGGACCCAACCACCAGCCCTTTATCCAATATGGCAGCACCACATAAACTGAAATGATCGATTGGACCAGATTTCAGATCACTGATCCACCATGTCTTCAGTTTTTTGCTCAAGAGCAATTGACTGATCTACAGTACTTGGACGTCATTATTAAAATTCCTGGTGAGCATTATAGCAGACATTTTTTTTATGAAATAAATGATTAAATTTGACGTCATATATTAAATCGTATTTATTATGTTACATGTTTTTCACAGATTATCCTTGTCACTCGCAAAACATCGAGCGTTACGTCCTAATTGTGCAAAAGTCGCCCACAGCAGTCGCTGACGAAAATCGTTTGGGGCACATTTTCGTGAAGCTTGACAGCTTCGAGTGCTACAGCCACCTTGAATCCCGTAAAGATTTAGAAAATTAATAAAAATTCGAGTATGAGTGACGAACATTTCGGAAGTATTATTTTTGGGATAAAATCGTTTGGAACTGCTTTAAAAATGAATTTAATGGATATCATTTGTTTCCATGGTCTTAATGATTTTTTGTGAGCTTTAATTATTTGCTCTTTTTAGATTTTGTTATCATAGTAGCAACTGAGATAAGGTGGGTGATAACTTAAAAAAAACAAGATTTGCAAAAAAATAACATCAGAAAAAAATTGCAAAAAAGCTATGAACACATGTTTGAAAAATCTTTGGGATCGGACAAGAAACACAGAAGATATAACGAAAACAAGAAAAAAGCACCATAGGGACCATTTCAAAAAAAAAAAAAAATTGTTTTTGAAAATGTCTTTTAAATGTCTAACGATTGAGGCGGGGTCAAAATGGGTTTACTTTTTTTCCATACAAGGTGATACGGTCTATTACACAGCATTTGTTTGACTTAATACTGAACTATCTTTCGTTGTTAAGTTGTTTTCTGTCATTAACAAAATAGTAAAGAAAGGAGCTTTCAAATTATCACCAGAATACGAAACCTTAACAATTTGTTAATATTAACAATTTTGTTAATGTGGTGAGCTTAGTTAAGCTGCCAGAATAGGGGTGTGAAACTCAACTAAACTCATCTTGTTTTCTGAGTCAATCAAAAGTCAATTTGAGAAATGCCTAAAAGTATGCTAATGTTAAAAAAATATACATTCAGATGCAACTTTTTAGATGACAAAGTACTTTAAGAGTATTGAACGATTTTATCAAAAAAACCTGTTTCTAAAATTGTGCAATTTACTATTTGCTTAAAATGGACAAAAAGGCGAAGAAAAGTATTTGGAAAAATGTAGAAGATGAGGTCTTCATATCAGTATGGGCCGATCAATATTCAAATTTGATCATAAGAAGTTTGGTCAAAGCCCTTTCAAGGGCTGAAGTTGGCCACTTCGTTTTTTTTTTAAATTCTTCGGAGACTTTCTGAACTTCCCGCATGATAACTTTAAATTCAACACGGGTGCTCTCAATAAACATCTGTTAATAAATTACTGTCAAATTTTGAACAAGTTGCGTCATTTAGTTTATGTTTGACAGTCATTGAGACCATGCAGCCTTGTAAATTTCGACGAAAATCGAAAGAAGTGCATTTCACGTACTCAGCAAGCATTGTCTTTGGGTAAAAAAGCGTCGCCGAATCCAATGAAACTCGGCACAATTAATTTCGTTTCAGCACGAGTGTCGCTGAACGTTCAGGTCACCCAAAAGAGTTCGTCCCCACAGAAATCGTCGATAAAATCCATGGAATAATATTGGACGTTCGGAGAATGAAATTGCGTGTGTCGGCTGAGGCTGTAGGCATCTCAATAGAGCAGTTACATCATATTTTACATGAATATTCGAACATGAAAAAGATTGCTCACGCTTGACTCTAAGAGCACCCGTGTTAACACTTCAAAGTAGTGTTTGGCGATGTTCAACAGCAATTCGAAGGAGGTTTTGAGCCGTTTCGTACCGTGAACGAAACATGCATGCATCATAATACACCAGAGACCAAGTAACAGTCAAAGCAGTTAGTATACTTCTTCGGGTGTATGTGCATCAAAGAAGGTCAAGGTGGGTCTCTCGGCCAACAAGATAATTCGCATCGATTACATTACATTTAAAATTGATTTAAAGCCAAAACGACCGTATTTGAAGAAGAAAAAAAGTGCTTTTCCACCATGAAAACGCACCGGCACACACGTCTGCAATCGCCATGGTAAAAATTCATAAATTGTGCTACGAACTCTCGGCCAACAAGATAATTCGCATCGATTACATTACATTTAAAATTGATTTAAAGCCAAAACGACCGTATTTGAAGAAGAAAAAAGTGCTTTTCCACCATGAAAACGCACCGGCACACACGTCTGCAATCGCCATGGTAAAAATTCATAAATTGTGCTATGAACTGCTACCCCATCCACCATATTCTCCACGATTTAGCCCCCTGTGACTATTTCCTATTTACAAACCTGAAAAAATAGCTCGGCTATAAGAGATTTGGGTCGAATGAAGGGGTCATCACTGAAACAAACGCCTATTTTGGGGATCATGATAAAATTTATTATTTCGAAGGAATAACAAAATTGAAAATACGCTGAACTAAATCGATCTAAAAGAAGACAATGTTGAGAAATAAAATGCTTTTTTGCATTTGAAAATATTTTGGTTATTTAAAAAAAAAAACACTTTTATTAAAAAAGTCACTAACTTATCAAATTACCATTATAAATCTTTATTTCAAGCTATCAAAAGTGTCACTAAAGCAGAAATTCAAAGAAAATTTGTGTAATTTGTCATTTTTGTAATTTGTGTATACTCTAACATTTCAGTGACCAACGCCTAGCACTTCTGTACCGCCGGATTAATCCGATTTAATAGCAAAGCCAGCGTGTATCAAATAAAAATGTTCTGTATGAAGCATGCAAAGCAAGCCTTGCATATTTTGAAAAATTGAAGCAGTGCTTGAGTTTTATTATGTTGTAAAATATCAAAACATAAAGCGGCAATGAAGTAAAAGCAAAGGTATATCATAGCATAGCACACAGCGAGTGTACCAATCATGAAACGGAGAGAAAAATCAAGCATTCTAAGCTTGAATCAAGCAAATAGGTCATCGCCTATTTATTTTACACTCAAGCGTAAATTTCTCAATTCAAGCAGTATTTTGCTAGAATTGATCAAATTTAAAACACATGATAATCAGAAAAAATGCTTAATTTAAGAATTATTTATTTATTTTCTTTTATTTTTTAGAATAATTTGCTGTTTGTGTTTTCAATGCCTACACTAAAAGAAAAAAATATTAAATTTCTTCCAAAAACTTTTTTAATTTATCCAAAAAGCGAGTCAATTTTGCACCAATAACGCATTTGCATAAATCGACTACGTAAATATTTAAATTTTATTTAAATACTTTTTTAATAAAATAATATATTTAAATATTTAAACAGAATTAATAAAAAATACATAAAATTTATGCACGAATTTTTTAAATTATCTTTCAAATATTTACTATTTGAAAATAAAACTATCGCAAACAAAGAAAATTTTTATAAAAATATTGAATTTAAAAATTAAAATATTAAATTGAAGAGGAGGAAGAAAAGAGGAAGAAAAAGTAAGATAGAAAATACAAAATATGCAGGTAAATGACAACCGGTGGAAGATATTCGAAAGGAAATATCGAGTTGTCACTCCACCCTACATAGTTCCATTTTCGCACCCATCATGATCACCCATCGCACTCACAAATCATATTGCCCAAATATGCAGGCTATATTACCCTTGCAACAATAACTAAATGAGAACTATAAGAAACCTGCAACTGCAAGAAATAAACTGCAGGAATAGAGTGCGATGCTGTTGCTGCTTGTCGGAATATGTGTGTACGTGTGCGGTGATGTTGCTGCTTGCTTGTATGAAATACGTGTGTGGTATAAATAAAATTTAAATACGGGAAAAAAACGTGTTGTAAGGAAAATATTTGATTTAGCCAAGTAAATATTTAAATAAAATTTATACTCAGGCGTGGATAATGTTAATACGCGTTATTTCCCTAAGTGTAGTGAAACCTAGATCTAGATCTTGGGCCTAAGAAAATGCGACTTATAACAAATATACTTTTATTTTTTAAAATTAGATTTATATTTTTTTGATATTTTAAATTACTTAGATTAAATTAAAAAAATAATAACAATGATGGACAAAAAAGGCAATTTTTTGGAATAAAGTCAAGTTTTTTTAAATCAAAAATTTTTTGTTCCTACAGTATCTATGCTTTTCAAAGTATCGTTTTCTGAAGCAGAAAACCAATTTTGAACAAACCCACTAATTTTGATCAGAAAAGAAAGGCTAAAAAAACATTGAACAAGTCAAAATTTTGCCAAAACCGTCTCTACGGTTCTCGAGTAATCTTGGTTATTATCTTTGAAGTTATGCTTCCCGGAAATTGAATTTAAAATCTTAAACATCAGTGTTAAATACTACTAAAATGCACAATAAATGCCCATTACTTTACAAATTTTGTTTGGTTCGACATAAGTTTTGATGTTTCTTTGAAAGAGTTGTACAGATAGCGTCATGGAAAAGTGTATGATTTTCAAACAGCAATTTCGAAATGATTGAATAGTCCAATTCGGAAGGCACTAGGCTAATTGGATAGAGACCTCAATTAAATTCGATATCAATTATTTAAAATATCATTACCCGTTAAATGTAGATACTTCCTACGAAGCCACACTTCTTCGTCAGATAGTTATGCAATTTTGACGCATTTGATTTGAAGGTTAGTATTTCCGCGGATTCGAAAATACGGCTCCTAACCCGAACTTACTTTTAAACGATTGTTATTGGTTTCTTAGCATTGAATCGAGCCAATTAGTGAACTGCTTTAAACCTTATAAAATAACTTTCTCTTGAAATTTGTGTGCCCCGTACTGACCTGTGCCGATTCCTTTCTTTTTTTACTTTCTGTATTTAAAAATAATTTTAGAAAGTCAAATTTGTTTGAGTCTGAATATTGCAAAAAAAAACTCCAGCCTTGAAAAAAATTCCATGATAATTCAATGATCCTATTTAGACTTCATACTGGGCTAGCCAGATTTATTTGACTGACAGATTTAAGAAATATAATACAATACTATAATTTAAAATAATATAATTTAAAATGTCTGGATCGACAGAATTCAATCGAAATTTCAATCTATTAAATTCAAATTTGAAAATGTTTTGTTTGATGTTTTGTTTTTCGTCAATCTTAGCTCAGATAACAGGTGGCAGGCGTCAAACATCAAATAAAATAATTAACATATTTTAGAATATTTAAGTAACATTGATGCCTCAAAAAGATGATAAGAATTTGCGAGTTTCTAGGAAAAAAAAAGTAATAAACAAACACAAGGGCGCCAGTTTTTATAAAAAAGTACTAGAGTAATAAGTTAAATATAATATATTTTAGAAAACTTTCATTTAAAAGAAAAAATCAAAAATCTCAAGGTTGTTAAGATAATGAAGATACAAGAATAGAGATCAATCACTGTGAAAAATCCTCAGCGTTAAAGAAATATGGCTGATACATGATTTTGAGCCATAGTGTAAGCGTAAACGTGCTGTTATAAACGTACTTTTACTAAAAGATTATTTTCCTGATATAATCCATCTTTGTAACATTAACAGATGATGGTGCACTGTATATGTATTAGTTCTTTTATTTATAGAACAACTCTGATTACTGTGTAGAGTTTATAGACGACGTTAAGATAAATAAGTAGAGATCTTACTATAGTTTACTCTCAGAAATACATATATTTCACTCATCAAAATTCAAATTATTGAATTTGATTTGGAAATACGAAGTTTTGAAATACAACTCAAATGGGAAAAAAAACTTGAATTTTCGGGAAAAGTCCATTTTGGAATCATCAACTTTTTAATCGATCATTTTAGAGAAATACGAATTTTTATTTTACTTATTTTACTTTTATTTATTTTTGATCCCTACTTATATTAGATGAAAATTAACATAACAAGAAATTGGGTTTAGCAAATTATGCTTTTATATTGTTTCAAATTTACAAAAGTAAAATTGAATGCAAAATACGCTCCAAAAAGTTTCTATTGAATACCTGTAGCCTATTTTCAGGCTTTTTTATATCAGTTGGAATAATACTTCAACGCTTATAAGTTTATTTAATGCTACAGAATTTGTAACAAAATATTTTGTTCTTTTTCGTAGTAAGTTTCACCTTCTATAAAAGTGAAGAAAAAAAACATAAAGGAAAAAAAAACGAACTGCCAATTCGCACGCGGAAGGACTAATAATATATAAATAACTGGCCATTTCAGCCCTTGAAACGACTTTGACCAGCTTCTTATGGTCCAATTGTGTTGTGCGTGTTATTAAGTTTGTACACAATTAACCGAGAACCGGACCTACATGTTTAACGCCGACTCCGAACGGCAATGAACGGAATGTTCTTGTTCTCAAGAAGCTTTACATGGCATTTTGATTACTCTCTGAGGTTTGCCATTGTCTGCAGAGAGGTTTCGGCCGTACAGAAAAATTATTTTAATTCAAATAATTTTCTGTCGCTGCTGGGATTCGAACCCGGATCTCCAGCTTCGTTGACATAGCGGCCACGCACTTTAACCACCTAAACACAAAACGCGACAAGCGGCAAGCGCCAATTGTCACTTTTCATTTACATGTATTTCTTATGGGACGTATTTTGGAGACTTGTCGTTCAACATTGTCGCCCGACGTTGCCGTCGGTTTCAATTTAATTTTAATTTGACAGGCAGCAAGAGCAAGTTTCTGCCATGCTTACATTTGTTATTACTGGTCATATTCAAGAAACTGAATTGTTGTAAAATTTATGGCAGCTATCCTTAGTGAGGGATGTTTTGCTTGAACTGTATTCAGTGCTGTAAAATCTGCACTCATATTCAGAATTGTATGTACAACTGAATAACGACATAAAAATCTATAAATTAATGCAAAATTGATTTATAAATAAAATTTTAATTCACATTTCATTTTAAAAACGTGATTAATTATTCATTTCAATTAATCATATATATTGTCAATTTTTCAATTTTCTATTCATATGAAAACTATACACAAAGAATGCAATTCACAGAGAATTTTCAATTATTTTTTTTTTACCCATTCATATTTTATTCACTATTTAATTTTTTTATTCATTATTCGTTTGCTATTCATTTGTTATTCATAACTAATTTCTTATTTATTATTGTTTTTTTTATTTATTAATTGATATAAAAGAAATGAATAATTAATAAATTTTTTAAATTTGAATGTGAAATAACATTTTTATTTATCAATGAGTTTTGAATGCATTGAATGGATTCTTATTTCATTATTCACTCATTCACTTTTTTGAAAATAAAATCAGCTCTGACTGTATTGTTATTCTAAACTCTAACTGTTGAGTCGGCTGAAAGCAGTCATTGTTTTTTGTGTACTATGCTTGCCGTTGAAGTTTGCTGATGTCGCGTTTATTATAATCAAGTCGCTCAACATTTCTCTACAACGACAGATTGGAGACATGCTGCTTGCCGCTCGTCGCGCACATTGTGTTCGGGCTATAAGGATAAAGATATGCTGACACGTCTACAAATACGGGTCTGTCCACGATACAGGCAGCTTCTTTTTTTAAATATTTTTATTAGCTTAATACATATTAAAAATTAAAAACCAAAAAAAAAAAAATTAATAAAACTCATGGACATTTTTGAGGCTCGAACTCACAACCTCACGATTATAAAGAAAACGCTGTACGAACGAACTGAGGTACAGAATTCACATGAAAACAGTTTCTTAACAACGATAAATAAAAATTTTTTTACGTTTTTTTTTTATTTTTCAGTATTTATTAAACTTTTTTAGACATTTTTTTAAAGTTTTTTTTTCACCTTCAGTGGTGATTTCTTGAAAATTTGAATTTTTTAAGTTTTTGACAGAATTCAAACGAAATTTATATAAATTTTGGTTGGTTTGTTTTTAAAAAATTTGTTGTCATTATCATTGCAGTTGTACTGATAAGACATAAATCCTTCAAAATCGACTAAAAAGCAGAAAATAATTATTTAAGGGGACATATAGGTTCCAAATTTTTTAAAAAAAAAGATATTCTTTTCATAGAAGGAAAAAAATTATCGTTTTCAAATTTTGCACATATATCTATCAACATTTAAGAATACAAACAAAATTTTTTCAGAATTTTTGAAGCGGTTTTTGACTTTATTTGATTTTTTTTTAAAAATGTAAAAAAATTGACGGTGTGCAAGATATCACCAGTCTGGAACATATGAGGAAAAAATAAAAAAAAACAAATTAATCCTTGTTTAAGTGGCCACCGCCTGAACTAGGATAATTTTTATCCGCCGAAGAAAAACAAAATGGCGACCGATTTTGTAACCTCGAAAATCGATTTTTTTTCAAATGGCCGCCATTTTGTGTTTTTTCGGCGGATTAAAATTATCCTAGTTCAGGCGGTGGCCACTTAAACAAGGATTAACTTGTTTTTTTTTTATTTTTTCCTCAGATGTTCCAGACTGGTGATATCCTGCACACCGTCAATTTTTTGACATTTTTTTTAAAAAAATCAAACAACGCCAAAAACCGCTTCAGAAGTTTTGAAGAAAATTTTTTGTGTTCTTCAAATGTTAATAAATATATGTGTAAAATTTGAAAACGCTATCTTTTTTCCTTCTATAAAAAAAAATTCCCAAAAAAAATTTTTTTTTAAAATTTGTAACCTATATGTCCCCTTAAATAAAAAAAATTTAATATACCACGTTTGTAAAAAAAAATTTTAAAAAATACTAAACAATTATAAAAAGTATAAAAGTTTATATATAAATGTAAAAAGCATAAAAGTATAAAGGGATAAAAGTATAAAAGTATGTAAGTATTAAAGAATAAAAGTATAAAAGTATAAGACTATAAAAGTATAAAAGTATTAAAGTATTAAAGTATTAAAGTATAGAAGTATAAAATTATCAAATTATAAAAGTATTTAAGTTTAAAAGTAAAAAAAGTATAAAATTATAAAATTATAAAATTATAAAAGTAGAAAAGTAGAAAAGTATTAAAGTATAAAAGCATAAAAGTATAAAAGTATAGAAGTATAGAGGAAAATTATAAAAGTATAAAACTATAAAAGTATAAAAGTATTAAAGTATAGAAGTATAAAAGTATCAAATTATAAAAGTATTAAAGTTTAAAAGTAAAAAAAGTATAAAATTATAAAATTATAAAAGTATAAAAGTAGAAAAGTATTAAAGTATTAAAGTATAAAAGTATAAAAGTATAAAAGTATAAAAGTATAAAAACATAAAAGCATAAAAGTATAAAAGTATTAAAGTATAAAAGCATAAAAGTATAAAAGTATTAAAGTATAGAAGTATAAAAGTATCAAATTATAAAAGTATTCGATTTTAAAAGTAAAAAATGTATAAAATTATAAAATTATAAAATTATAAAAGTATAAAAGTATAAAAGTAAAAAAGTATAAAAGTATAAAAGTATAAAAGTATAAAAGTATAAAAGTATAAAAGTATAAAAGTATAAAAACATAAAAGCATAAAAGTATAAAAGTATTAAAGTATAAAAGCATAAAAGTATAAAAGTATTAAAGCATAAGGGAATAAAAAGTATAATTTTTCTTAGACTGGGGCTTTGAGTTATCCTAAAAACGTGGGGCGCAATATATACATATCTATAGAGAATAAGGAGTAAGGAGTGTTGTTAACAATTAACAAGTTATTTTTAGTTAGTGAACAAATGATTTTCTTAACCCAAGTCCATTGACTATACTGTCAATGACAATACTGTCAGGATAGAAGTCCTTGCATGGATGGCAGATTCGAGTTAGTAGACATCTATTGTGTTCAGTCCAGTAAGTTTTACTTGGTTTTCTGATTGTTTTTTTAGTGCTGAATCCTATCGAACTAAGGCCGTTGTTATGCAGACGCTGATATGATCCCCGAAAATTTCTCTTTTACATTGAAACAACAACAATGCATGCCCGTGATGAGCCCGTGAGCGTTTGCATAACAACGGCCTTATAAAGACTAACGAGTTTTTTGTTGAAAATTTTCCTATCTATGCCTATATATGATGTATTATTGAAAAATCATGTTGTTAAAAAATTTGTTTTTTGATGTTAGTAAAAAAATAGTCGGCGTACAAAGAAGTGTCCAACTGAAGTAATATATTTCGTGGGAAAAAGCATAAGAAGTTTTTATTCTTATGAAAGTCCTTGTGTTTTATCTTAAATTTTGTCTTTAAAAGCACCATATTTTTAGCCGAAATATTAGTAGATATTCAGTATTGCCAGAAATTTTTCAATGAATTTTTATATTATACTGCATCAAAAAGTAAAAAACCGAATTTTCGTAGTTGCTCAGTTTTCCTTATAAGTAGACGAAATTAGTGTTAGCCAAGGGTTTTAAATTTTGAGTTTTTTTTTTGCATTGTGACGCTCGAGTGTAGCATTTCGGATTTCTTGAAATCGAATGGCAGATTAGGAGATAAGGAGATAATTAACACTATGTTTACATTACCCGCTCGAATTAGACGAACTAAGATAGCATTTTGTTTTTGAATTTAAAGAAGACAATTTTTTAAGATTGTTGGTTTTTTGAAGGACATTAATTTGTTTTTTATTACTATCAATATTTTTTTTCTCGCAATGCATTCATCACGCTTGCCCTACCTAATACAATTTTTGTTACTGCCACATTTTATAAACTAATCTCAATTCTGAAGACACAGTTGTTATCAGACCGCTGACGAGTTCAGTACTATTT
The DNA here is from genome assembly GCA_943735915.1 of Pherbina coryleti. Lineage (NCBI taxonomy): Eukaryota > Metazoa > Arthropoda > Insecta > Diptera > Sciomyzidae > Pherbina > Pherbina coryleti. The sequence goes on along the minus strand of OX030948.1, from coordinate 14,119,380 downwards.
TAAATCGTGTTGATTTCTTTCGGAGTGATGAAAATTTAAGAATATTAAAAAAAAAAACTATTTTAAAAACCAAGCAAACTGTTTAAAACTGGGCTTACTAAATAAAAGAAAGGTGTTAACATCAAAACTTAAAATATTCAAACAATAACTGATAAAAAAAGATACATTAAAACAAATAATAATAGAAACATTCACAACTATCAAGTGGAGTGAGAAAGTGCGACTACTACTTACAAGTCGCAATTCAAAATTAGGCAGTGATTATTAATTAATTTTTTTATTATTTTCTTATTTTTAAAAGGTAAGTTTAATTTAGTTTAAAAGTATCTTTTGGTTGAGTTTACTTGAAAATTTTCATTTCTTTCATTTTCATTTTCTGTGCACGTTTTTTGAAATGATGTCTTAATTTTTATTAGCCGCTCATTACGTCTTCTTTTTTTATATTCATTCTTATCTCATTAGGAACTCAAATAAGATGACCTTTTTCACTTTTTCTTTCACAGTCCTAGCTCTATAATAGATTTGTAATTTCCCGAGATACACTTCATAAACTATACTTACATATTAAAAATCATACGTTTTCTGTTTGTTGCATTTGTGGATTGAAAATAACGGCTATCAGCTGTATATCACAGCGTATACAGTCTAGACTCTAAGCGATCATCTCTTGTGCACCCGGCTTAAAGAAGGTCATTTCAAATCAAGCATGTTTATTGTGAAACAGTGGAATGGACAGGCATGTATGGGTCATAAAAAAAAATTCATATTTAATGTTGTGCTCCTTTTTTTACGAAATGTACAGTTTTTGGACTATTTGTGGCTGTATCAAAATAAAATGTATGACTATGCATAAGATATTAAATGAAAATGTTTTCAAGACTTTGTGCAAAATTCATATAATGCTCAGAATGAAAAGAAATTATTGAGGGATAAATCCAACCGGCCTCAGTAGTTGAATAAATAGCGTGTTTGTCTGCAAGCCCAAAGGTCCCGGGTTTGAGTCCCAGCGAGATCATGGTCTACTTCTTATTACTTCTGCATTTCTTTCCTCATTTCAAATCAACTGAAATAATAACTCATCAATATTTACGGTAGTTGGTGGTAGAGAAGTTTGTAGATGAGATTGCCTCATAACTTGTATTGACTGAGGTAAAGTGTTATCACTTGCCTCAGATTCAAATTCACACGTTTCTACGGCTTTCCACCACGCTTAGAACACTGTACCAATACTTCATTCCCACCTATACATCATGCCATTTCCAACCAAGGCAGATTTGATTGAATAGGAAAGAAAAATATATATCGGGCGTTCTTTATCAAATCGGCCACCCCCCTAAACGTCTGAATATTTGAGATAAAAAGTTCCACAGCGGCCACAGTTTGAACATTATTTATTTTTTGGACCCACTTTTGCTGATAAGGGTTAACTTTTTAAAAAAATTTACACATTACAAAATATTATTAGATAAGGAACACGATTCTATCATTAAATAGAAAAAAAAACTAACCTAACCCAATTTTTTTAACGTTTCCTTTTTTTGCGTAGTCATCTTTGTCCACAAAAGTGGCCAAAACAACTTGTAACTTATAAAAAATTTCAAGAGCGCCAAAGGGCGGCAAAAAATAGAAATTTCAAGGTATCTTAAGCCGCTGTGGAACTTTTTATCTCAAATATTCAGACGTTTAGTGGGGGTGGGCGATTATATAATGAACGCCCCATATATGTATGGTATAATTTTAAAATTTTTGAAATTGGTTGTGTTTTGTCACATATTCGCCATTTAAAGAATTTACGTCTTAACGAATTGGTTTTGTCTATGCGCATTATAGTAGTTGCATGAAAAATTGATTTTATAAGGCTTACGCTAGATATTAGTTAAAATGTATGTGAAGGTCACTAATCTAAATAAGATAACTTGAATACTTTAACTTAAAAGACAAATATTAATAGATTATTTTTGATGAAGTGATTGGTTCTTATCGATCATATTTCGTCATTTGAATTTTTTCTACGTCGAAAACTATTTATCAGTTAAAGTACGAGTTTTCGAAAACCCCACATATCTTCGCTCAAGTTTTTATTATTGTCCCATTGTATTTATTTCCATGGTGCTCTTTTTTATATAATTTTTTTTTAATAAGTTTTGATTATATTCGAGACGTATCGTCTGAGAGGTATGTTCCGTAAGGTTATCACAAAAACAAAATTTGATGAAAAAATTTAGAGTTTGATAAAATTTAAATAATTTTAAAAGCGGCATTAAAAATGGTTTCGAAAAAATTTAAAAGTAATAATATTCACAATATTTGTATTTGCTTATGTATTTATTATAAAAATTATTTTATATTTGTATGTGAAAAATGTAAGGGATATTCACGATGTTCGTGATATATTAGCCGTGTTTTATTCGTTCTGGTTTAACCTGATGAACGAATAGATCGCATTAGTTAAACGCTTGGGGCATTGGGGCTTGGGGCAATAAACTTACGACTCTTTTGCATCTATTTTAATTAATTTATTGCAAAAATAAAAGAAATAAGCACAGCTGTTTCCTTTGACAGCAAAGGGTGACTATAAATCAATGAAAACAAAAATGAACAACGACATCTATGGAACCATAGCGGAACGAAAAAAATTCAACAAGATGATACAGCTACTGAGCAAGTTCATCTTTTTGTTAGTGTTCTGCATGTAATTTAGAACATTTTTGGTTAAACCAGTACGAATAAAACACGCTATTTTTTAAAAAATAAACAACATAGCCTCTGGACTGTAAGCATCGTTGAAAAGGGTGACCATATAAGAACAATAGGAACGAAATTTAAGCAGAATTGCTTTCTACGCATACTTTTGTTGAAATTATTTTATTTTAAATTTAGATAAATAAAAATTAAAAATCAATTTATTCAAAATAATTCGTTTATTGTATTAGATTATGTTGTATCTATTTTTACAACAACAAAAATTAAATTCTAATTCATAGTGATTAATGAAGAAACCAAAACAAAAACCACTCAATATTTAACTGTTCTAAATTTAAGGATACTTTTATGTAGTATAAGCGATTCTGAAGGCATTTTTTGAAAGAATACTACAAAAAAATAGTCAGAGATATTGATATAAAGTTTCTTTTATTGATTTCAACAATTTGGATTGTGTATTGGCTATACAAACAAGAGTACTAAAAAACACAAATGTTGCTTCTTCTTACTAATAGATGTCGTTATGCTACAAACAAATTTAATGATTTTTGTATATTTATTCCCTACAACTGATCAGGAGAGCCGGAGAGGGTTAATATGTATGATCAACCCCCATTATTTTTGAAAAAGAAACATTTTTCCCTAGAGGACCTATCCCCTCTGACCACTCCATAAGGGTTCTCCCATACAAAACGTAAAACTTTGTTATTTTAAAGTTTTAAAATTAAAAGTTATTTCAATCGAAAAAAGCCATTAAATTATCAATTCTATGAAATTGCGAAAATGCTTCGCTTCTCTCGTGTGCCCAGTGACGCACCTGTTTTTTTTTGTGACTTCATTTGCGTGTACGTGACGTTGTCATGAAGCAATGCGAGAAGAGTAGGACTATTTTGCTTGCAGAATAACATGATCTGTAATCATCTGATTTTTAATGGATGTACAGTACTTTGATCTTTTAAATGAAAAAAGAAAAGATTTAAATTAGATTTCGAACAATACTGTATTTATTCATAGTTTCGGTATACACAAAAAAAAATTAAAAAAAAAAATTAATTTCAATAAGGTACATGCTGTTAAAGGGGTTTGGGGCGGGGGGGAATGCGTGGCCTTCCTTACACGATTTCAACCCTTCTAGTCATCTGAAATAAAACAAAATTAAAGGTTCTTGATTAGTAAAGATGTCACTATGGTAGGAACCGTTTCTCGCAAAATGGTGACTATTCGAAAAAGTTGTAGAGTTGTAGAAAGATATACAAAGAAGATTCATATAAAATTTCAAGTAAATCGGTTCATTAGAACTTGAGATATTTTGACAAACGATTTGAAAAAGTTGTTTCGACCTGAACAAGGCATTTAAAGTTTTGAATTTCATCTCAGTCGGTTTAGTTACTGCGTCACTAAAATAGCTATAACTTCGTTAATAATTCGAATTTCAATAAATCCTTATAATGACATATTTTTCAATGTTTGAACTATAGAAATATGACTTCCCTTGAGATCAAAATTCAAAAAATTTAATTGAATTTAGAGTCAATTGGGTTTACCCTCTGGCAATGTCGAATTCAGTTCATCGGCGCCGAATCGACGTTTTTGGGTCTTCTTCGACACCGACCGGTACGGCGGCTATGTGTTCTTCACTTCGTACCAATCTCTAACTGGTTGGTTGATTAAGATCCAAAATAATGTACTCATGGCGTCGAACAATGTACTCAAGGATGTACAAGGATGTTTTTCTTGATACGTTTTGTACAATCAAAAATATCAAGAAAACTTTTCTTAAGAAAAATAATTTCTTTTAAACCACACCCCAAGATAATACCGCGTTTAAGATTTTAAATATAATTTGAGGTTTATTTCAAAACTGTTCACAAAAATCATGCACAAATGCTTTTGATTTTCAAAATATCTTATTATATATATAATAAATAATAAAGTAAATGAAAAATAAAATAAGGAATTCAGTTTTTTTTTTTTTTTGAGAGAGATTAGAATAACAATGTTCCCTGTACAACAGTTTTGACCCTTATGATGAACTTTTTAATTTTTGCTGTCTAATATTTTGTATGACTTTTTTGATAGACTTAATTTCACTATACAAAAAATAAAAAGCTCGTGCGGTTTGATGACTTTTTATTCTACAAGTCGGTTTGGAGGTCGTTTAGGTTTCCGTACTACATTGGGAGGCATCTTGAGGGAACGTCCTACTTTTAATGAAATCAATATTTTCTCGGAAAAGGTTTTTTAACCTTGGTTTAAGGCCTATTTTTGATCGCCTATTTTTGAAACTCTTTCGAATAGTTTTGACACTTTTAGACGTTAAATTGCTAAAAAATTTGTAAAATTACAATAAATCTGTCATTGGAATGTGTGCAAACTGTACCAACCACAACATGGAATGAGCCATATGTATAAATGATATAAACAATAATTAATTATATATTAATAATTTAATATTATTTGAACACACAACTTTTCCCATCCTTCGAGGACATAGATTATAATTAATCTGAAGATATTTTTGGTATTAATAAACTTAATTTTAATTGTTGAATATGCAGAATTTTCGTTATCGATTCAATATTCTCACGTTGCTTTTAATTATCTCTATTGATTCGTTAGAGAACGTGACCCTCAAACAAACCAAAACGGTCAATTTGATATGGTTCTTTTGAGAAGCTTATCACAAAAAGGCATAAATATTAAAAAATTTTTTAAGATTTGATGCATCTGAAGTAATGCCACATCATTATTGAGACATAAATGGTGATTTCTCGTTTAATGTGTGCCACAGTCACAGATTAGTGCTTGTTTTAGCAGACACGGTCGCTTGTCGCGTGAGCTCGTTGTCGCGGTGTCGCATTATTTAAATCCAATTATTTCTAAGTGATTAAACTAGTTGACAAGTTAAGACACGACACTAACACCTAATTCTACCATAATTGATTCCTTCAGAAGGTAATTATTTAAATTTTTATATATAATATAATAGTATTTACACTCTACGACAAAAAGTTAGCACATGTAAATGTGTATTTTCGAATTTTTTATTGGAAATAATCAAACTTAAAAATTTATTTTTACAATTAAATTTATTTGTTTTAATAAAAAAGTAAGATGTAAACTGGTGCGAGCTTCGAAACATGATGAAATACTATATGTTTGCGCATATAATAAACATCTGCTTTCAAAAAAACCTTCTTCACGCCTTCTATGGTTTAATACCAACAAAATGTTGTAACCTAGATGGACACGTGATAAAGAAGTAAACAAAAAGCACAACAGCAAAATCTTTGCAGAATCAACGCAGTCAACTTTTTGAAATTTTGCGACTAGCAAAAGAGTAGAAAAACACTGCTTTGATAAAGTGAATAGCGCTTCTATAGTTCCGCTTTGGTTTTATTGCTGTTGCGCTTATTACCTTTTCAAAGTTAGTGGACTGCTTAAAACACAGAGACTACTGATGAGTCGGAGTAGCGTCCGACGAAACCATGGTCTAGTCTGCTCGGTTTGTTCTGCAAAGAACTTTTGTTGTTGTAGCAATCTGTTGCTTCATGAATTATTTGGCATAAAGCTCAAAATATAATTCCTAAAAAATATGTTTTTTAAGAGTTATAAAATTAAATAAACACATTAACATGCCACATTTTTATAACTCACGTAAGAAAATGTTTAATTTTATTCAACAAACGAATACAGTTCAGAACAAAACAAAAATGTTTTCAGTGGTACGACAAAATTATAGCAAATTATTATAGGATAAGCATAAGTTATAATACTACGTTAATTTTACACCATAAATTACTTAATTTTTAATCAAAAAATTAGTATTAAACTGCGTTGACACTAGTTTTTCGTAATTTATTTTGACGGCTAGGTGGCAACTCGCATATTTGTTTATTTTGTGACAAAAGGCCAGAGTGCAAATTTTTCCAGGAGCCTAATTGATCAATTTTGAAGCTCAAAATTTAAACTAAGAAACCCTTGGCCCCACTCCACCATAAATTACGTTTTTTATATGGTTTTTCGATATTTTGTCCATAAGGTTTTTCGAAAATTCGAGATAAGTAGAATTTTTTGCTAACAGAAATGACACCTTATGATGCCATTTTTACGATTATTTATTAAAAAAAAAAATTAGTGCTGACACCGATTGGATTTTAATTTGGGTGGTAATTTATGATAAATTACTTAATATCGAAGTTATTTCATTGACAGATTTCCCTCGACGAAATTACTTACCAGGTTGTTCAATAAGTTTCTAGAATAGAAATAAAAATCATAATTTTAAGGCTTGAAATGCTTTTTATTATTCAGTATATTCTCCCAGAAGCTCGTTCCACATGTTCCAACCGTGCTTTAATTTAGGGATCCCATCGCTGTAGTGGGATACCCAAAATACCTTTTTGTCGCTGATATCACCTCTTCGTTTGATGAAAATCGATTTCCACGTATGAATTTTTAGAGATGTGGGAACAGCCAGAAGTCAGAGTGAGCTTGATCTGGCAAATAGGGTGAATGTTCCAACAATTCGTACTTTAATTCACTGATTTGAGCGATGGTTTTTTGACTTTTGTGAACAGGTGCGTTGTCCTGATAAAAAATTACTTTTATCTTCTGTAAACCGGGTATTTTTTTTACGAAACTTTGTGTCGAGCTGATCCAAAAGGTTCCAAAAATATTCAGAATTAATTGTTTTCCAGTTTGGAGAAAATCCAGCAACAAGTTTCCTTCGCTTAGGTGCCGAAGAACCAGGTTCACACCATTCTCTAGCTTCTTGTTTTAATTCAGGATAATGGTGGCAGACCCAAGTCTCATCCATAGCTATGAATCGATACATATCCTTTTTAATCCTTTTTAAAACGTTCCAAATGTTGTTAAGAAAGTCTCATTCGAATGTGTTTTTGTTACACTGCTAGCGAATTGCGAATAGCGACACCCATTGTACACCCATTGTTTTGAAACCCATAACTTCACTTAAAATATGGCTCACATTTCCTAATGAGATATTTACGGCCTCTACTAAATCTCTCTCAATCAATCGACGATCTTCCAAAATCATATCATGATATAGCACTTTTCAGACGTCCTACACGTGGATCGTCTTCAAAACTTGTACGGCCACGTTTTAACTCAGAAACCCAGTTGTACACTGTTGCAAGTGAAGATAAAGAGTCCTTATAAACTTAAATAATAAGGACTTAATTAACTTTATTAACTATTAACTTTAAATAATTGTTCATAAATTTTTTTTGGTTGTACACCTTTCAAAAATAAAAATTCAATCTCTGCACGGTACTTGATTTTTTTCCATATCAAAAAACACTAACACGTCTACTTTAAACAGTTATTAATACAAGACTGAATTATCTTTAGATTTACATGAAACTACTTCAAAAGAAAGAAGTACCATTTTTAGAAAAATAAAAAGGGGGACTCACTTCCGCCATCTATGTGTATTTCTAGAAACTTATTTGGACATGAAATATGCACATATGACGAATGAGCCGTAACTACGATAGTGACATAGTATGAGACATCAATTATTATCTAAATAAATAAAGATTTTATTAGTAATGAGAACATCGTCTTCTTCCCTTTTTTAAGACTTCAGTTAAGCGATTTAATAGTTTTGAAGCTTTTAAATGTATTTTTTTGAATACATTCGTCGGATCGCTTCCACTTCGATATTTTTGCTGTTTCTTAGTTCTTCGATGATATTATAGTATATTCTGTCTTTAAAGAAGTCCTTCACTACTCCCACTGTGTATATAGCGACATTGTATTGTTGGAATATCGATGAACTTATGATAATTGGGACTCACTGTTAGCTATTACGTCGCCAATTAAATTGAGATAATCTTAAAAATTCATTCAGGAACAAACTTGATATCAGTCCATCTGTAATGTAATAGCTAATTCCGACCCACATCCACCCCCATGTTGACAACGACTAAGAATACGTTCTCCCTTTCCCAAATCCTGGTAATAATAAGACTAACCATCCGCTCCCTCAAGATAAAATTTCTTTTCGTGCCATGGTTTTTTCAATTTAAAAGTGTTCTTCAGCAAAATGTACCCGTCCAAAATCCAATTAAAAATTCAACCTGATGTTTCACTGTTAGCGGAGGGTTTCTTTGTACTTTTTGACGTACAATTGTTGTTGATTTCTTTTAAAATCCTTTACTGTATCAAACTCATTTATTGTAATTTGTATTTGTATCATAAATCATGGTATAATAATACAAGGTAGCATTGACAGTTGCTTGGGAAATCATATACTGTCAAAAAATATACTCAAAAAGAGAGCGCTCACAATCCGCCATTGAAAACACAAGCAATGTTGAAAACGTTGAAGTGAAAAAAAACAACAAACACAGCAGCTGCTGATGTATTTCCACAAAAAGCTGTTTTTGACAGTTTATATTTTCCTGTTGAAGAGAAAATAAGCAGTTGTCAATGCTACCATGTATTATTATACCATGTCATAAATAAGTTTTATTGTAGTTTTGTCGCATGGTATAATAATACATGTTAGCATTGACAACTGCTTATTTTCTCTTCAACAGGAAAACATAAATTGTCAAAAACAGCTTTTTGTGGAAATACATCAGCAGCTGCTGTGGTTGTTGTTTTTTTTCACTTCAACGTTTTCAACATTGCTTGTGTTTTCAATGGCGGATTGTGAGCGCTCTCTTTTTGAGTAAATTTTTTGACAGTATATGATTTCCCAAGCAACTGTCAATGCTACCATGTATTATTATACCATGGTTTTGTCGCATTATGATTGACACACTTCGGAGACTATGTCGACGACAGGCGGTCAATCAGTTGCAAAAAGGCTTTCAAGGAGATGGAGTGATTGAAATAAATGTCGGGTTTTTTGAGCTAAGGCTTTTTTCCCGACTATAAATAATTATGTTTTTATTTAATTGTTAAATTTCTGACGTTCACCTTTTGTTGTGAACATTTACAGATTTTGGACATGTGTTTTTACTCCAGATGTTTCTGCGATTTTCCTGGTATGGAAGTTAAAATTTGAAGCTCTTGGACGTCCAGCTTTACTATAATTTTCAGGTTTTATATTATATATAAAATCTTTCTCTTTAGTTTTTTTACTATTTCATTGATTTTTATGTTTTCATGATGAAGATTTCAGTCAACTGATACTTCCGTACTGTTAAGCCATTTTCCACGCCCCACTTTTTTTCAATATAATTCAAATTATTTTGATTTATTTTTTCATAAATACTTATATCGAATTAAACGAATCCTTAAAAACTAATAGTAGGTCTGTTCCCGTACTCTAAAGTTTTAGTCCAATTTACCATTTTTACAGGTTTTAGTCCGAGAAGCGTTCCCGTACTCGAATATATGGTAAAAGAGAGTGCAATCGTGAGAGTAAAAAATTTCCCCTCCCTGTCAAAAGCTGCAAGTTTTAGTCCGAGAAATTTCTTCTGGCAAAAATGGTAAAAGTGTCAAACTGCTTAAAATCATATGTTTACATGTTAGCAAAGAATTTGCAAAACAATAAAAGTTCTTTGGAATAAATAAAAAACTGTTGGAATGGAAACCAAAAACATGGGAAATTGTATAAAAACTAAATATAAATGTTTATTTGAGAATTAATTTTTATATTGTTCAAAATCTTTAGCATTTCGTCTGCACTGCCAATGCTTCACATCAAACAAACGATTTTATTTGACAGTTTACACAATTTTAGTCCAAAAAGCGTTCCCGTACTTTTTTGTGTTTTTCAATATTTTTGAGAGATTTTTCCTTACTCTCACGTTTTTGACAGTTTTACCATTTTTAGCCCAAAAAGTACGGGAACAGACCTAGTGTTTCTTATCGGCTTACAAACTATCACTAAAGCCACTTTCATACAAATGTACTATAATTTTGTCGTAGAATTTTTTTCGCATGTTTTGTTAAATAACGGAATTCCTCTCGGAATGGTTGAGCAATATGCACTTAAATAACAGAGCGAAATTACATGACATTATTACACTTACAGAAAATTTTTGAACAGTTATAGTAAATTATATATTTACATTATATATTTACATAAAGTGGTAAGTGCTAACTTTTTGTCATGGACTATATATTAAACTGGTATTGATGTCGCGTATATTTTGTGCTAGTTTTTGTAATAAAATCACTAATTATTATTGCCATCAATTAATAGAACGATTTAAATTTTATGAGCAGCATTATCAACAAAGTCTGCCCTTTTTGCCTTCCAGACGGTTGGCAGGCATGAACTTAATGTGCTTCAAATTCTTGGCTAATCAATAAAGTGGGTGAAATAATCTCAGTTTCATGTACAGCGATCGTATCACTTAAGGCCATTTCGAGCCAGGTTTTAATTTTATTTTCGAAATAAATCGAAATAAGTGTTAAGCGTTCTGAATTTTACCAAATCAATTTGAAATTTACCAATACAAGTACATATGTGTGAACGCACTCTAACAACTTTCACAACCAATTTATCAACTGTTTTTTATTTTATTTTATTCGTATTACTGTAATTACTCGAACATTTATTAGCATAAATTAATATTACAGTTGAATCATAACTTAAAAACCACACAAACCAAAAAACTCAATCATAAAAGTAGTAAACACTCAAGTAACTTAATACAATAATAAATATACATATTTACTCGAAGCATGGAAAACTTTTAAAAACAGGGTGTAATGGCAGTGATTAAAAGTATAGTGAATTTTCGATATCCCCGACTTTGTCTGAAAAAAATAAAAAATAATCACCATATTGAAATACACCTGTCGATTAATGTCGTTTTACACATTTCCCTAAAAAATACAATAGGCGTATTCACGATCCGGAGCTCTTTGTAGACCTCTTGTACAAAAGAGCAAAAAAGCGCAACAAACTGTGAACACTCCCCATACCCAGACCTAACAGTTGAAGTTAAGTTCAGTCAGCTTTGAAAGTTATTGATGTGAAATTATGATATTAATGAAGTTACTACCTAGAAGTTTACACAATCTACCATCACTATTTGTTTACTGTCAAAAATTCACAAAATGAACTCGCACTACAAAAGAACTACAGGGTATCGCCAGTGCGCTTGAGCAAAAAGCACAATTTTGACAGCATGTGTAGTTTGTTATTGTAGAGCTCTTTTTTGTTGCAATTTTGCTCTTTTGCCCAAGAGCTCTACAAAGAGCTCCGGATCGTAAATATCCCTATTGTAAGGCAAATGTGTGAAATGACGAAAATATCCTATTGTCTTCGTTGTAAAGTATTTATTTTTTATACTTACATTTTTAAGAATAGAATTTGTCTTGAACACGGGTAAATAAATAAATAAAAAAAATATCAAAAATACAATAATTTTCTGCAATTTATTCACAGTATAGAATAGTGTTGTATATTTTTGAAAAAATATATCACAAACACACCACAACGTGCACACAATACAAAGCAAATGCAATTAAATAAAATTTTACAATTTGGAAATTCTGTTTAATTTTTGTTTTTTTATTTTTACACACAATTTTTTTTTTAGAGTAATACAACGAAAGTGGTCGCAATTATTTATACAATAGGGGTATTCACAATTGTGTTTATTTGATGTTGTATTGTGTGTATGTGATAAACTTTATATTTGAAACAGATTTTTGACATTCATTCGACACTAGGTGCAATATTTTCATGTAAAATCTTTAAATAATCCATTTTGTTCATGATCGATTCAATAAACACGAGATTGCCAACATCATTTGCTGCCATGCAGCCCCTGAACATAGCCTAGCCTTCACCGTGCTTGATAGTGTTTGTAATACAGTTTTCATTGAACGCATAATTTTTGGCACGCCAAATTTTTTGACGCTTTTTTGTACCAAATAAATATCTCAAACTTGCTCTCATCTGTGTATAAAATGGTTTCCCAAAAAGCGGAAGCCTCGGTCTTGTACTTTTTGGCGAATTCTAGACGCTTCTTCTTATTTACTTATGATATGTATGGTTTCTTGCGTTTTTCTACTCTGCCATGTAGGCCGTTTTTGTGAAGAATTCTTCTGATGGTACTGGCGCTAACTGCTGTTTCTGTTGCCTCCGTGATTTCTTTTGATATTTTAACAGCACTTGAAGTTGGATTTGCCTTCACTTCTTGTACAATAGCGCGAGCCTCCGCATCAGTAACTCGTTTTGGCCTCCCAGCTCCTGGAAAATTCTTAATTACATGGTGTTTTGCGTATTTATCCACAATTTTTTTTATTGTGCAGTGGTTCCATTCCATAATTGCGCTGATCTCGCGCAAAGACTTGCCTTTTTCTTTTAAATCAAGTATGATTTTTCGTGTTTCTGGGGAAGTTAGCTTACCCACTTTTGTGTTGTTTGGCTTTTTAAATGATATAGACACAGCAAACTTTCACAAAATAATAAAAAAGCTTTTTTTTTTATCAGCTGACTTCTGCAAAACCAAAAAAAGCTGACTTCTCAAAAATGAAGTAAAACGAAAAAAGTGTTGCCACTGTTTACGTTTTTGAAGCGTAAAATCGGTTGTAGTAAAAGTTTAAATGAAGTAGTTTTGAATGTGTTATATTTTTATAATAATTTTTTTTAACTATTCACTTCAGGATATGTTAGTAAAGAACTCTGCAATATTACTTTTAATCTTATGTATAAATGCACTTATGTATAAACTACCGGCTATACCGCAGAGATAAAACTTATGATGAATTTAACTATTTCTTTACTATTTCTTTAAAAAGGGATAATTTTACCCTATTATTTTTTTTTTCATTTGATTTTCAAAATAGTTTTAGCTTAAATTTTTAGCTGTCAAATAATTTGTATGACAAATTGCTATGACAATTGCAAACATAAGACATTGTAGGTAGGCTTCTACTTATATTTTGGGATCTGGCAAACGAAAAAAATCAAGAAATAAAAAGAGACAAGTTCTTCAAAGGATTGGCAAAATTTTTATTTTTGACAGTAGCGATACACAAAAAAAAAAAAAATTAAATAATAGCCTTAACAGTTATACGGCCATTAGAGCTCAATATCGTTATCAGATAAACTTAAATATTGTAGAGATGCCTTTATGCAGTAGAATAAAGAGAAAGTATTAAGGCGGTCTTCTCATTGAGCAACTTTTTTTTTTCGACTTTTGTTTTTTGCATTTATTTATAGCTTGGGTAGTTGTGAATATGCCCCTAAAAGGATTTTTAGAAATTCGAAATACTTTAGAAGATACAGCCTTTTTTGTGAAGCAAGGTCTTCGTCAAAATGAGCTATTTCAAACTTTACTTCAAACTTTAAACGCGTTTATCTCGAACCCACGTTTTTCGAACTGGCGGCCATATCTCCAGTTCAACTGAACCGATTTTCATGAAACGAAGTGGAATCGACGCAGAATTGTCACCATTCTCGGGTGAACCTCGACCATAATTTTAAAAAATTTTTTACTATTTTTTTTTTACACTAAGCTACAAAAAAAAAACCCGAAATTGAAATTTTTTTTTTGAATGGCCGCCATTTTGTCAAAAAAAATCACAAAATTAAGCTTGAGGTTCACCCGAGAATTACATCTATACTGATTATAACCCCGTTTTTTTTTTCATTTCGGACGCTCCGGAGACCCGGAATCGTGACCGCCGTGACGACACCTTTTTTTTCACCACCAACTTTGAAGTCTAATTACTTTTTGAACAGCCCACGTATCGAGGCAAAAAAAATTTTTTTATTTACTTTGAACCTTTTGTAATACAATAAATAAAAAAAGTTTTCAATTATTCTTTGCGTTTTCAAATAAGAATTTTTTTAAAAAGGGTCCAAAAATCGGGTTTTGAATGAGAAGACCGCCTTAAGCTACAGCAAAATATTTTGGCATATCTTACAACCCTGATTCACGTTACCTATATATTTTCTGACTAGATGTTAACCCACTTATTCTCCCTCCATAACAATACGTAAAAAAAGAAACGAAAACACCGCTTCATCTTATCAGAAAAATTAAAATACTTAAAGTCCAAAGGACAAAATTAATGTAACGACGTATCAAATTGACGCAAAATGTGGTTTAATTCATCGAAGAATGGGATGTTTGATGAGCAGTGTTTTTTTCCAAACAGATTTTTTCATGTAACTTACAATCGCGTCTACAACAACAGCAAAATATTTTGTTACATTTCAGAACGTCAACAAAAAATTCCTACTCATCACTGCTAAATTGAATTCACATAAATATCAACGTCGGCAACAACGTCACAATCGTCAAAAATCGGCAACACGTCACAATCCTACAAATCTGCTGAATACTGAAAAATCCAGATGGAAAAATTGAAGATTGGCAAAATCAAAGATTAGAGTGAAAATTAACAAAAATTATAAGAGATACGAGATAATAGATGCAAAAATTTTAATCCTGTAAGATTTAAAGCCTCTCTCTGAATTTGCTGAAATAATCTAAACCTAATGCTCAATAAAAGTTAACTTCACGCAATTAAGGTTGACCATGCTCCAAATTCACTACCAATGAAAATAAGAGGACTTCTTTTGGACTATGTTACAAGTATAATGTTACTCGTATAAGATAATTATTCGAAAAATAATTGCATGTGTTAGAATTGAATTGTGTGTTTTCTAGAATTTTCAAGAATTCACGCAGTGATATTAATATTGATACAAAAAGTAGTCAGTTTTTCAAAATGAGAGAATATAAAGAAGAGATCATTGAAATTAAAACAGCACGTGGCTAAATAATTATTTAATATATTACTTCTGGCAAGTTTTTGCTCCTAGTTATTTAATTTACAGGAAACTGTGTGCTACATATTAAATATTCTAATTAACAATTTGATCAAAAGAAGTTCGGTCAAAGTCTTTTCAAGGGCTGAAATGGCCAGTTTATAATTATGATTATTAAATTACATTAAATACTTTACATTCTTATTTTTATAGCCTCACTATTACTGCGTAAGGGGTTTATTAATTTGTCACGCCCATAAAGAGGCATGGTATGTAAAGAAAAGTACTTCAATATACCATTTTTAATCAGCATCACCTTCTGAGTCGTTTCAGCGATGCTCGTCAGTCCGTCGTCACGATAACATCCGTAATTTTGAAGCTATCGCAGTGAAATGTAAATGATAACCACGCCTTCCCATATTAAGTAACGGCATAAAAATGACGAAATCTCTAAAAATGACACAAAAGTTCATCTAAATACTTAATTGCACATGAGCTTTAATTTCAAATACGCTTCCTAAGTAAAAAATTTTGAAAAATTGAATTAAAACCGCGCCTACTACTCATTCGAAGTGACTATAGCAAAGTGAAGAAATCTCTAAAAATTTTGACTTACTTATCACTTAAACACTTGAAATTTTGTTCATAAGTTTTGATATCAAACACTTTTAATTTCGATTGAAAACCACGACTACTTTCCATACATAGTAGGCGTGGTTTATTAAACATGAGTATTGGTACTTTCCAATATAGCAAAATTTCACAAAAATCATGTATTGACTTAATATTTTAAACATGAGCAAGTGCACTGAATCGTGAATACCCCTATAGATACATAATCAACTTGGGCAAATACCAACCTTCACGTTGTGCCAGAAATTGCTTCAAATTTCATCCCAGTAGTTCAAGCTTGGAGGAGTTAAATAAACAAGTTCTCTTTTATTTCTCTATTTGTAGTAAGGAACGAAATATTTCATTAGAACTTATGAGATCTCTTGTTCTCTTGAGCATAAGTAAATTAAGCTTTTTTCTGAATTTTTTATTTTTGACATAAGTGCTCGAAAAAGATCCTGCGAATAATACAATTTAAAATGTCGAATGAACATATATTGCTCGCAATTGAACAATAATAGAGTTAACGTTTGGAAAGTGTCATCAAGATCTTGATCTTGAAAGTTTGTCCCAAGAAAGTGATGGCTTCACGCGCTGTATGGCTTGTTGCACTATCCTGCTGGAACCATTTGGCCCTAAGACGATTGATATTGATAGTGGGAATCAAAAAGTCACGAATTATTTGCCTGTTGCTCATACCATTGACGGTAACGCTGGCTTCGTTTTCAGTTTTGAAAAAGTATAGACCAATGATGTCTTCGGCTTGCAAACCACACCAGACAGTAAATATTTCTAAATGTAAGGGAGTCTGGCGAGTTTCTTCAGGATTGTTCTCACTCCAAATACGGCAATTTTGCTTACGGACGATGGACGCTTAAGCGCACCGTAATGTGTGCGAAGTGCTCTGTAAGTTTGCCGCACAGAACGCAAATTTTGGAAATAAATTTCGACGATTTGTAAACGTTGTTCTGGTGTAGTCTTTGCATCGTAATTTGCCAAAGTATACTGAACATATACATTAGCGTGGCCGTTAGTTGTATGGAGAATATTTTTTTTTTGATTCCTTATACTCTCTCCCCCCAAATCGGTTCAGTTTTATGTAAAAAAAAAATACAAAAAAGTTTCAAAGCGATAAGTTGTGTTTAAGGGGTGTCGCCCGTCCCTCAAAGTTGGCCTTCAAGCCCATTTATTCAAATGTAATTTGTTTGTATATGAGTATCTTTTTAAAAAAACATTTTACAAGAATATGATGTATGGCAATATTTTAGCTCTTTTAATCAACAACATTAGCCTTAAAGAAAGTTTTTTGATAAAATCAATATTTTAGAAAATAATGAAGAAAATAACCAACAAAATACCAAAAATTATACATATGTACCAAAATTATATTTATATGGAAATTATTTGTTCTAAGCATGTGCGTTAAAAGCTTATGTCTATTAAATTATTTCATACATAGCTATACTACGTATAGTCAAAATAAAACCAAACAAATACAAAATTATTGAGTTATATTAAAATATGTATAACTCTTGACTTACAGTAGATTTCTTAGAGTTCGAAAATTTCTTGTTTGAGAAGAAAAAAACTGCTCAAGCCCACCACTAATGAATTTTGAAACTGTTTGTTATCCCATTGTGGCGCGGTTAAAGTTAATTTGTTTTTCTTTTTCAATATTCAAAGCAGCGACCATATCTTCTTTTATGAAGTTTTATGAAGCGACCACATTTATGAAGTTGTACTGAGAAGTACTTTTGGCGCCTCGGTAGTCGAGTAGGTAGCGTGCTCGACTGCTATCCCAGAGGTCCCGGGTTCGATTCCCGGCCAGGCCATGGTCCTTCGCTTTAAAAACCTTTCTAAATTTTCTTTTCCTCTTTCCTAAATCAATTGAAACAAATTTACCACTGAAACAATTAATATTTACCACTTGAAATGAAATTATTGAAATGTATTTATCACCAATGTTTACGACTTGAAATGAAACTATTGAAACTATTGAAACTATTGAAACTATTGAAAATGTATCTATGAATAATTTAATATAAGTAGTCTGTAAGAGTTGATCTCTGTTAGATGAAATAAGTAAATAATTAAATAAATAAAAAAAGTGTGTTTGAGAAAAATTTCAAAATCATTCAAGCCCTAACGTAACAATATTTGAAAAATTTAAAAATGCATGGCCAAAATTAAACGTTAACAACTGGCAGCAAGGAATGCAAGATGAAGTGGTAAATAATTATTTGAAAAACAAAAAATCTCGAGTTGTAAGTTTTGTTAACACAATCTTACAAGAAGTACAACCTAGAGAGGATAATAAGGAGTTACTAGAACTTACCTTGCTATTCCTGGGTGAGAACCTAAAAAAACCGCCAAACAGTGTAATAATTTGTTCACCGGGTGCTTATCATCATGCGCGTTGGATGGGAAAAGCTATTTACAGCTTGAAAATATATTTGTTCCGTGAAGAGTTTAACTTGACAGAATCTGAAAGCATTGGACTACGTCAAATTTGCATTTTTATTGTCGCCGTATATGTTGAAGCCTGGTTTTCTGCTCCCTTAGCAATACAAGCACCATACTCCATACACCATACAAGCACCGACTTAAATGTTTTGTCAAAATTAAAAGATTTTGAAAATATTGATTTAGGAATCTCGCAGGTTGCCGTCAAAAAATTCAAAAACCAGTTATGGTATTTAAATGGGGAGGCTATTGCATTTGCGTTTTTTGACAACAATGTCGTAGATGCAACAAAAGAAAATTGCAACAAAACAAATTAACTTTAACCGCGCCACAATGGGAAAACAAACAGTTTCAAAATTCATTAGTAGTGGGCTTGAGCAGTTTGTTTCTTCTCAAACAAGAAATTTTTTCGAGAGATTTCAAATTGATACGTCTTTCATGACACTCCGTCCGAATGGCCTGCACAGGATTGCTATATGACAGCGGTAAAAACATTAAAAAAATTAAGAGTCTTCAATGATACCGCCGAAAGAGGAGTGAAGTTGATGGAGGAGTATAGCTCTTTACAAGAAATGAAGAGCAAAAACAATTTGTACTGCAGGTTGTTAGCGACTATCGTCGCCGGTTTTCGAACTCTAAGAAATCTACTGTAAGTCAAGAGTTATAAATTTTTAAATATAACTCAATAATTTGGTTTTTGTTTAGTTTTCTTTTGACTATACGTAGTATAGCTATGTATGAAATAATTTAATAGACATAAGCTTTTACCGCACATGCTTAGAACAAATAATTTCCATATAAATTTAATTTTGGTACATATAATTTTTGGTATTTTGTTGGTTATTTTCTAAAATATTAATTTTAGCAAAAAACTTTCTTTGATGCTAATGTTGTTGATTAAAAGAGCTAAAATATTGCCATACATCATATTCTTGTAAAATGTTTTTTTAAAAAGATACTCATATACAAACAAATTACATTTGAATAAATGGGCTTGAAGGCCAACTTTGAGGGGCGGGCGACACCCCTTAAACACAACTTAACGCTTTGAAAATTTTTTGTATTTTTTTTACATAAAACTGAACCGATTTGGGGGGAGAGAGTATAAGAAATAAAAAAAAAAAAATAACGGCCACGCTAATATACATATATCAAACACATGTGATTACTTTGACAATTCGTTTACCAGCTATCCCTTTAGGAAATTCTACACCTCTAAAAAATCACCCGTTACATGATTGAGGATGAAAATATTTCGACCTAAGCCGTACCCTAAGCAATGGCAGGTACTACCATTAGAAGTGTTCAAGGGAAATACATACCGAGAACATAGGTGCTCCATAGGTACGCCATCGCAATGAAAGGGTCCATGATTACCCTTTTGCTTTTACTTTTTTCCACTGGAGTACTACTATAAGACATTAATACAATAAGCCATTCGACAAATGATTATATTCAAACCAAACTGTTGGACATTTTGTGGACTGGTAAACCATTGCGAAAGTGCCAGGATATTGTCCGAAATAACACTAAAAAAAAGTCAAAAACTAGAATAATATTCTGTAAAATCGATTAATAGTCATAAGACAGAAATATGTGGAAAAATTATCTTTTTTAAGGTTTTATGTACTTACATACCTCCTCATTTTACTAATTTCTTTTTGTAGCTTCTTTTTCTTAACTTTTCACTGACATATTTTTCAGATTTAATATTGTTCAACTTTTTCTGTTTTTTTTTAAAGATAACTTAAAAAAATGGCCAAAACAAAGAGCAAAATTCAGGCATGTACACCTGGAAGACGAAGAATTGCAGTTGGTGTGATAGGATGTCTGCTCGCCATTTGTGGAATTGTGTCTGGTCTTTTGTGGGAAAGAGTCCTTAATTCGCTACTGGATAAGGTATAAATTAAATTTTTAACTCATTTTCTATATTCATAAAACTAATTTTTCGCTTGGGATAAAGGGTATGACGTTGCGTCCAAATTCGCGAGTATACGACTTCTGGAAATCTCCACCTTTAGATGTAGCACTCGATATGTATCTGTTTAATTGGACAAATCCAGAGGACTTTAGAAATTTATCAACAAAACCCATATTGCAACAAGTGGGTCCATACCGCTTTAGCGAATTTCCCAATAAAGTGGACATACAATGGCACCCGGAGAATGCTTCGGTCAGCTATCGCCGACTGAGTCATTTCAAATTTATTGCCGAAGAAAGTCAGGGTAGCCTGAGCGATCAAATAGTTACACTCAATCCGGTGGCAGTGGTGAGTGAGATATTTTTTTTTAGATAGATCAAAAGATTGTGAAAATATCTTTTAAGGCTGCTTCTGGCAAAGCTAAACATTGGAACTCCATGCGTCGCACCATTATCGATATTGCACTCAAGGTGTATGGCAATGACATAAGCGTTACAAAGTCTGTGGATGAATTACTTTTCAATGGTTATGCTGATGTGTTGCTGGATCTGCTCAATACGATACCGACCATCATTAGCGATATTGATATACCATTCGATAGGTTTGGATATTGCTATAAGGTATCTTTATCTCAGCTATATAAATTAATCCCATGTATGTATCTCATTTATATAACGTCTATTTATAGCGCAATGGAAGCTCTTCATTGGCTGGGCTATATAACATTTTCACCGGCGCCGATGATATATCCAAAATTGGCCAAATTCACACTTGGAATCACAAGAAACAGACGGGTAAATTTGGACCCGATTGTGGTTGGGTAAACGGCTCAGCGGGCGAATTTCAACCACCAAATCTGAGAGTCAACGGAACGGCACACATCTTTATACCCGAACTTTGTCGTTCTATGCCGATGGAATATACCAAAACAATGGAGGTGGAGGGTGTTAAGGGCTTTAAATATGCTGCCGGCCTACTTGCTGTGGATAATGGTACAAATATATTTGGAAATATTTAAAGAAAAACTAATTTTGAAAAAGATAACAATTCTTGTACCAAAATTTTAAAGCATATTTTAATTCGCCCGAGTCAAAATTAAGTACTTTTCGGCATTGTGAACATTTTTTTGGAAAATCTTCCAATTTTGAATCTGGAAGATAGTCTC
This sequence comes from Pherbina coryleti, assembly GCA_943735915.1. Lineage (NCBI taxonomy): Eukaryota > Metazoa > Arthropoda > Insecta > Diptera > Sciomyzidae > Pherbina > Pherbina coryleti. Next base: position 14,097,795 of record OX030948.1, on the reverse strand, counting down.
AAATCTTAATTTTTTGGAATTACCATTTTTTAAAGTATTTCCATTTCTAAGCTATGAGACTATTTTACACATTTAATAAAAATATTACAAATTTTCCCTTTTTCCCCCCATAATTCTAACCTATTAAATTCACTCCCCCTCTAGCTATCTAATTCTGGCTTATCATTCATAACCAAATTTAATTATTTCTAAAACAATTTTTTTTATAACTCAGGCACTATTTATCCAGAAAATAAGTGTTACTGTGGCGGTCAATGTGTGCCATCCGGTGTGATGAATGTCTCAGCCTGTTGGTATGATGCGCCTATCTTTATGTCGTATCCGCACTTTTACAATGCAGACCAGTCGTATGTCGATGCCGTCGAAGGAATGCAGCCAAACCAAAAGGATCATGAATGCTATGTTGTTTTGGAACCTAGAACGGGCTTCATTTTGGATGTGGCAGCCAGATTACAAGTAAATTTGTTGGTGGAACCTTTGCCCTATTTAAAGTAAGTCAAAAATATTCAGTCTTAATACACAGTTTTAACTTACATTCTGCCTTTTCTGCAGCTTATTTCGAAAGGTGCCTCGTATTTTCTTCCCGCTGATGTGGTTTGAGCAAAAAATACGTGTTACTCCCGAGTTGGCATCGGAATTTAAGCTAATGCCTCTTATACTGCTAATTGCTCGTATCATGTCGGGCTGCATGCTATTCTTGGGCATCGGTTTGATGGCTTGGTACCGCATGGATCAGGTTTTGCATAAGGCCCGTTGCATCGATTTAAAATTGGCCAGCGAGAATAGCATCTCAACTGATGCTCAACTGGCTGCGGAGAAACTGGAAACATATCAGTCAGTTCAAAGAGAAGACAAGACTAATTTAGTTGTACAATCTCGAAGCATTGATAGCGGTTGCCAGCTCATGGATGCAGTCAGTAATACATCGAAAACGGAAGAAAGTTGAATTTTGCAGCATTTTTTTGATTTTTTTCTCTTTTTTTTTTTAATACACGTTGTAGTTATTAAGTACCATATAAATTCCATTATTTTGATGTAGTTTTAATTAATGCTAAGTATTAGTATAAGTTTGAAGTAGAAATTAAAAAAAAAAAATTGTAAATAGTACAAATGGTATAAAAACTCTAGCAAATTGTTGAAAAGACCGTCTTCGATACGGTCAACTTTTTAATAATGCTACTGTTATGTGATATTTAAAGAGTTTGTTAAAGATACTTATTAGAAAAATCATTAAAAAACTCAATAAAAATTAATGAAGCACTTTCTATGATAATTTAATTTTTACAGAATTCTTCAACTTAGATTGTAGTGCCTTTCTAAAATAAATTTTAATTCAATTCGAATGTCGTTATTTTGGATAGATATTGAATTAACAAAGTTAAAATTTGGAAGAAATAAATGTAGTAAAAATTAAATTAAGGTGTTATACTTCTTTTTAAACATACAAAAATGGTAGTTTTTAAGAATTTTTTTCGCCCGTTATTGTACTTAACAAAAAAACAAAATTCGAATTCATGGGTGTGTTCTCATATGTTCTTATATTGAGATGAAAACCAACTTATTATTTTTTTACGTGGAAAATATTCAATAATCGTTTTTGTTTTTTTGTAGTTGTTTTTTTTTTTTATTAAGGTGTGTAAAATCACATACCTCTGCTCCCTCTCAAAGTATTTATCCCACAAAAAAAAAAGATAGTGGCACCACTACAACAAAATTAGACAGCACTACAGTGTTGATTTCATAGACGTCAACCTACAGCTTCCACCTTCATACATATGTCTGGTAGACCACTTAAAAAATTCTATTCACCGAGAAAAAAAAAACAATAGTAAAATCACCTAAGCCGGGTTTCATGATAAGAATGTATGGTAATGAAAAACTAATGCTATTCACCAAAGTAATTTATTGTTTTATACAAAACTAGTAAGAAATGATCTTCGACTGGGCGGAAGTTAAAATACCCCCACGTCCGAACCGAAATATATTCAAAGACAAGATATATTTTTAAGACAAGCAGTCAAAAAAATGTTTATTTGAAAAAACATTTTCGTCATAGTTTTGACAGAAAATATTCTCTTTTGTTTTTTGATAAAGTCACTTTGTATGGGAGGTGGGTGTGGTTTTCACTCGATGGTTGAAAATCGTACACAGAGTACAGGTTATATATCAAAGTTCATATGCAAAATTTCAAGTCCATATATTAAGTTTTGGGGAATTTAAAGAAATTTTACATTTTAGGTAAAGTCACTTTGTATGGGAGGTAGGCGTGGTTTTCACCCGATTTGGTTGAATTTCATACTCAGAGTGTATATTATATATCAAAGCTCATACACTAGTCCATATATTAATTTTTGTGGAATTCTAAGAGATTTTACCGTTTTGATAAAGTCACTTTGTATGGGAGTGTGGCGCATTTTTGAACTTGATCTTTATTTTTTAGATACAAGCTAAAATATCGAATTTCGTGGTAATTGCTTGAAAATTACGGGCGTAATCGTGATCACAGACAGACAGACAGACGGACTGACGGAAATGACTAAATCGACTCGGGTGGTGATGCTGATCAAGAATATATATACTTTTCTATACCTGCCACGCCTCGTTATGGGCGTTACAAACGGAGTGACAAAATTAATATACCCCTTTTACGTTTTTTAAGCGTAGGGGATAAACGTACATAAAAATGTATAAAGCAATATATTACTTTGCTGAATATACAAAAAAATCTATAAAAAAAAAAAATAAATAACTGGCCATTTCAGCCCTAGAAAGGACTTTGACCCAGCTTCTTATGATCAATTGTGTTGTGCGTGTTATTAAGTTTGTACATAATTGATTGTTTGAAAGCTTCTCAAGAAGCTTTACATGGCATTTCGATTACTCTCTGAGGTTTACCATTGTCTGCAGAGAGGTGGCGGCCGTACAGAAAAATTATTTTAATTCAAATAATTTTCTGTCGCTGCTGGGGTTCGAACCTGGGTCTCCAGGTTCTTTGACATAGCGGCCACGCACTTTGACCAACTACGCCACGGACACCACAAAAAAATCTATAAAGAAATATATTACTTCGGTGAATAAGCATAAGTTTTTAATTTCCTTAAGTTTTTTTCCACCCAAGCCGACTTAGGTGATTTTAGTATTGTTTCTTTTTTTTCTCGGTGTAGAATTGCCTGTTATAAAGGCATAACACTCAACCCGCCGTTCGCTTATGAGCACGTTTTCAAATTCTTTGCATTGAGACTCTCATTATTATTTAGAATAAATCCCCGTTAGCACTTTTCTAAAAAATTATCGCTACTCAATGATGCCTTCATAGATGGGATTGATTGACTTTTGTTCGATCTAAGGAACCTTAGATCTTGTTTTTAAAGAAACCCTGCTTTTGCAAATAAAAGAAATTCAAAACGCAGCGGTCGAGAGGGGCACAGCAGTTAGCCAGGTTATTATAATATATTTTAATATTTTGAGGAAACAAGCTAGAAATATTACGAGCAGTAATACCACGACTTAGTCGTATAGTAAAATTGGAGAAGAATCTCCCTGCGACAGTGTTTCCCCGGAGGTTTTGCACTATCTAAATTTAAACCTTATCTTCACCAACACTACTCCATCTTTCCAGCCTACAACTAACTATCACTCTTCTACCGAATCAACAAAACGCTTTTGCGAGCTTTATAGGAGGCTACTCCTGAACGTTGGTTAAGTCTAAAAAAATAAAAGTTGGTTTAGCGACTAAAGAATAGCTTTCCCGTGCAAGAAGCTTGGCTTCGTTGTATTTCCTTTTTTTTCATTCCTAGCAAAAAATCGATTAGGAACTGTCATACTATTTTTCCTATCTCTTTTCATGGAACATTCAAAGTGGTTCATATCCAAATTTTATAAAATAAAAAAATCTCAATTCCTGTTGAAATTACGGCATTAGTGTTAGGCTTAGGTTTGCCATTACTTATGAAAAATGATTTTGTTCATGTGAATAAAACGTACTCGTAACTGTATTTGGATCAATATTCACGAGTATAGTATCAGTATCCAAGAGCAGATAAATATCACTAATAAGTATGTATGTTGGTTTTATGATAAAAATAAATGAACTTAACATTTATTGAAAAATCGTTACAAGGAAAAAGAATTTTTCTTTCGTTTTCAATATATTGATAAAAATTATAGTCTACGATTCTTTTAACTATTCTGACGTTTGAGCGAGTTATGACACAAAATGCAAAGCCTTAATTTTCCACAATTTCGAAATAATAAGTTACTTTGTATTGTTCTACCACTGGAGAACAATTAAGATTGTTTTATAATAAGTTGTTGCCTGTTCATAAACACACTTGACCTAGAGTTCAATAATTATTCTTAATTATAGGAAAATTTTTTGATTTCAAAATATAAGATAAAAGTTTATATATGTAGGTCAGGTTTTATATAAACAGTGAATTTTAATCTTAATATTTGTATTCAATAAACAGTGAATTTTTTAATTACATAAAAAAAAAAATAAAATGAATTTATTAGGTTTGCATTTTTTATGGGTATTACAGGGTGAACATACTGATAAAATAATACCCGGAATTTAAACAAACCGCACTTGAGTTATTATCAAAATTTTTTATCTAGCTTGATACATAGGTCATCTGGTGCTCAAACAAAATATCATGTGGAGAGTTGTGGAGAAATACAAGTATCAAAATTGTGTAGAAACAACTCGTGGTTTCTTCACCACGATAACGCACCGGCTTACACTCTCATCTTGTACACGATCTGTTGACCATAAACAACGTTCACACAGTTCGGCAACCCGACGGCAATCCTATTCCCACGACTCAAGTTACCACTTACTTTACTCTGAATAACTTTTAAGGAAATAAAATTAATATCAATGAATAATTGAACCGTTTTCATTTTATTGAAGAATACCGGGTATTTTTTTAACTATTAAGGTATTAATGAAAGGTGTAGAGATGCAAAGGAGTTTTATTTAACTCTGCTCACTTGGCATGCATCTTTATAATCCAATAATTTAAGAGGCATCCAAGGAATTTTTCGTTATATTAAAAAAACAGATCAAAACAGCATAGGACTACAGCCTGGCCGGGATTCGAGCTTGGACCCTCTGGGGTGGCAGTCAAGTGCGCTACTAAATTGATTACCGAGTACTTTGTCGGTACTTTGTCGTGTCTTTCACTATTCCATCCGTTTTACCCTAAATGCACTTATCAAGCGCATCTATTGTATTCGATTTTAATCTCCAGCTATGATTTCATTCTGCCTGAGCAGCTCTTAGTAGATCACACCTTCTGATTCCATCAAATGTATAAGCTTGGATCCACAAATATTTAGCTACGTCGCTGGTGTTGATGGTTGTCCGGGTTTATCATCGGGAGTTTGGGATTGTCGAAATGGATCCACTTTTCATCATCCTTAACAGTTTGATGCAAATATGTCTTCCTTTTCTGCAGTGGAAGCAGCAGTTCACAGGTAAAAAATCGCCTTTCCTTCCTGCGGAAATTGAGTTCCGCTTTAGAAAACCTGGGCGTAAAACTGTTATTTCCGGCCTATTGTATGTTTCGTTTTCGAGATATGGTGTTGTTTTTCTATTTTTTATTTTTTTTTTTTTTAGGTTATGTTGCGAAATGGTCGTGCGCCCCCATTTTGCTTTCTAGTTTAGAAAACTGACAGCAATCGTAGCAAATTTATCGATGCTGATGCATAGTGCACTTGGTGTGCAAACTGTGATTTCCCGTTGCTTTTATTTTCATTGTAAATGAAGGCTTAACTGAAGTGCATTGAAATATGAGGGCTGGTTAGGAACACTTATTACTCCCAGATGAATTTTGACAGTTCCAATCGAAAATTCGACATTTTCTAGAACTAACGTACTTATAATGTTTTGGTGTATGTGCGCTTATTGTATGGTTTACAGTGGATTGAATATTTTAATTCAGCAAAAAAATGGAATTAACACGTGAACATTTTCGGGTGTTGATTTTTTACGATTTTCGAAGTAGTTTGAAAAGAAAAGAATGCATCGATCAACTATGTACGAGTTTTGGTGATAAGCACTACACCCAGCGACTTTAAATCGTTGGTTCAATAAGTTTGAGCGTGGTCGTCGTTCTCGGCTGTTGCGGCAGAGAACAAGGATGCTGTGCTTGATCTACTGGAAATAGACCGGAAAGTGAAATATTGTGGTATGGAGTTATCCTTGGGCATTAGTGGGACTAGCTTATATTCGATTTTACATAGGCTCTTAGGAGTCAGGAAAATTTGACCCCATAATTTGACGATTGCTCATAAAAAGGCTCGTGTCAGTTGCTGCAAGGAAATGCTGAAAAAATACAGCGGCGGTGAGTAAAACACATCTACGATGTCACCACAGATGACAAATCATGGATCTTCACTTATGAGCACGAAACAAAGCAGCAATCTGCAGTTTGGGTCTTTCAAAGTGAGCAAAAGCAGACAAAAGTTGTCCGCGGACGGAGTACATCCAAGAAAATGGTTGCTATTTTTTTCAGAAAAACCGGTCATGTCACAACCGTACCACTTGAGAAACAGAGAACTGTTAATGCTGTTGTTTGCCGGAAGTATTCGGGGAATTGAGGAAATTCAACCACCGTAAGAAGATTATTCTCCATCACGACAATGCGAGTTCCCGACACATCAGCTTAAACAAATGAGCTTTGAGCACTCAAAACGTGGAATTATTGGACCATCCGCCTTACATCATCCTGAATGGACACCAAATAACTTCTTCTTGTTCCCGCTTTTGTACGCCCAAATAGGACGTTAAGGTCTTCAAACCCCTGCTTTCGGAGTTACCAACTTCAGAGTGACAAAATTATTTCGATAATTGATTCAAACGAATGCAAAAGTGTATTGATCATCTTGGAGAAAACTTTGGAAAACACTAAAAGCATTTTCACTGATTAACCACTGTTTTTTCATTGTTAGGCGCAAGACTTAAAAGGCAACCTACGTTATGTATAAAAATGAATTCTTACACTAAGGGAAAAAAATATTAAATTTATCCAAAAACTTTTTTAATTTATTCAAAAAGCGAGTAATTTTTGCACCAATAACGCATTTGAATAAATCGACTACGTAAATATTTAAAATTTATTTGAATACTTTTTTAATTAAATTAAATATTTAAATATTTAAACAGAATTAATAAAAAATATATTACAATTATGCACGAATTTTTTTAAAATATCTTTCAAATATTTACTTTTTGAAAATAAACTAAAATATTGTTTAATATATAAAAATATTGAATTTATAAAAAACGTATTTAAATTGAATATGTTATAAATGGTTTTATGGTATTATTTTCTTCATATTGCGTTCATCAAATGCCATTGCCTGCATAATTTATTATCGCTTCACTTTTTTCGTTCTCTAATTTATACCATTTTTGACAGTTGGTGCCCTAATATTGCACCAACTGTCAAACATAGTAAAAAAAAGAGAACGAAAAAGTAATGTAAAAAATATATGTAGGTAAAGGCAAATTATGCAGGTAAATGACAACCGGTTCAAGACAGGGTTAATAAATGAATTTTTCAATTTGGTATAGAAATGCATAGTAAATTGTACTATATGAAAGAAAATGGTATCGAATATTTTCAAAAAAAAAAAAAAAAACACATTTATTAAAATTCAATTGTATGTTTTTAACAGTTCAGTTATTTTAACAAAAGGTTTTAATTTTATAATAAATCACAACATTAATAAGGTAGTCAATAAGACCTTATCATTTTGTCACAGCAAAATTTAGCTTTTTTTCATTTTTGATGTATTTAAAACTAACGGGACTTTGTTTACTCATTATATTAGAATTTATTTGTTGCATTCTCTCTATCGAACAATAAAATCCACAAAATCCAAAGAGTAATCACTCAAATTGAGCTCCACAAAGAAAAAACAGACTGACCTTATCTTTTTGTCGCATACCTTATGTCTTTTAAAATTCATAAAATTAAAATTCATTGAGATCAATAAAAGTTTAGATGTAAAAAATAAGAACTTAAACTTATAGACAAACTTATACGAGTAACTAATAAACAAACTGAACTAATAAAAAACAATTTAAGAGCTCTTCAAATAGTAAAATACAAATAAATAAAGCAAACAACGTATAAGTTTATGGTAAAATCTTTTAGTTAAGCAATTCTTAACTTTTAGTTAAATTTTTTTTTACAGAACATTTTTCACTTAATATGTAACTTCTAACTTCAATATTGTGGCATTGTTTTCCACTAGATTTGAAAAATCTCTTTTGTTTTTATAAAAGATGAAATTGTTGCTATGTATATTAAGTCTGTTTCATTGATTTTTATTAAATTTAAAATAGAAAATATTCTTACGTTTGCTAACGTTTTCCTGTGCGCTTCTGACGTTATAGCGAATTTTTTTTCCCTCCAAGGAAACTGTTTGGAAACTCCATTTTTGAAGGAACGCTACTTCATATTTTTTGGTTTGATGCTTGAGTGATCGTTAGAATTGAAAATAAATGATGTCCTTATAATAATATACATTTATAACTTTTGTATGGATTTGAGACAAATCTTCATCTTTCTCAGCATTTTCCAAAGATTGTTTTTTTCTTTATTTCTCTGTGCATCGTCAAAAAAAAAAAAAAAAAAAATAGAATGCTATCAAAAGTTTTTTTCTTAAATTTTAGTTACTTCTTTATAAATTCATCCTTTTTGCGTCCAGCGCGTTTCTATTTAATTATTGCGTATAAAGTATTCATTTTGCGTGTGCACAAAACTGATCACTTTTAAGGAAACTTTTAAGACAAAAGAAACATTTTCACTGAATGCTCGCCTGAATTTACAATTAAGCCATGAACAAATTTATCTGTATTCGTTAAATAAAAACACATGAACAACAATTAGTGGCAGATCTAGGGTTCGCCAGAGGAAGGGGGGGGGCTGAAACTACAGTTTTTTAGGCCAAGAAGGGTGCTAAAACGACCTTTAGTGCTATTTTCATTTTTTTCCCATACCAAAAATTCTCCATTGTTAAAGCCCTTTCATCCCGTATGTAGATCCGCCATTGACAACCAATGTTGCCAGAACCTGGGATTTCGCCCATATTTCGGGTTTTTTAAACCTCAAAAGGGCGCACGGGATTTTGAGCCCAAAAATAGGATTTTCGCTCAAGTCGGGTTTCTTAACTTTTTTTTTTAATTTCAAAAATTTAGGAGAGAGGCCTGGGCTGTGAACCAGGATGGGTTGTGAACCATTACTTTTTTCTTTCCCTAATTATAGAGGGAGTGGCGTCCGTGGCGTAGTTGGTTAAAGTGCGTGGCCGCTATGTCAAAGAACCTTGTGGACCCAGGTTCGAACCCCAGCCAGACAGAAAATTATTTGAATTAAAATAATTTTTCTGTACGGCCGCCACCTCTCTGCAGACAATGGCAAACCTCAGAGAGTAATCAAAATGCCATGTAAAGCTTCTTGAGAATAAGAACATTCCGTTCATCGCCGTTCGGAGTCGGCGTTAAGCATGTAGGTCCATTTCTCGGTCAATTGTGTACAAACTTAATAACACGCACAACACAATTGATCATAAGAAGCTAGGTCAAAGTCCTTTCAAGGGCTGAAATGGCCAGTTATTTATTGTATTTTATTTTTAATTATAGAGGGAATTTCGTTTCTTTTTTTTCTTATATTTTCGTAGATTTCTTATACGAGGCCAAAACCGACCTACGGTTGTAAGCGCCAGATAAGTTAGTAAGTAAGAAATTGACATATCGCCAATCTTTCAACGCTAAATTTGTCTTTTGACATGACGCAATTTTTGCAGTTACATCGAAGTGTACAGATATAATGCTTGTGCCAGTGGCAGACATCATGTTTGAAACTGTGAAAACTTTTGCGAAAGGCAATGGAGAGCTGCGAGCTTACTGCTCCTGACAAAATTGATGATCTCAAGCAGGAAAAACAGCACCAAAGTCAAAATCCCTAGCAAAAGCATCACTGAAGAAGGCACAACCAACATCATCCAAGCGTCCTAAGGCAAAAGAACCATAAAAACCATCTGATGAGGATATTGATTTTTGCACCATTTGTTTGAGGTTTTTGCCTAAAGAACTGACACCCAAAAACTCCATCAACTCCAGCAACACCGGCCAGCCTATTCACTTGAAGTGCGTCAATATGGGAACAAACATTGCGACACCGATTTGGATGAAGATGAAGAAAATAATGATTAAACACTTCCATTCATTACGATTTTTTAGCCTAATTGGCGTCATTATAACTTGTTATGCCTCTAACTTATAATATTATTAGTGATTTACTTCGTATTTTCCGACTTTAATTGGTATTTGCCAGATTTTTCACAACCCAGCCACAATTTTGGAAGAGCCAAAAATCACGTCTTTAGAAAATTGGCAGTAGAGAGTTAAATTTTAATCAAAACGCTAATCTGTCTGCATAAAAAAGTTGCGTTGTTTATTCACCTTTCCAACAGTATCTTGGATTATTCGATATCTTTATTCTGAGGAAAAGTTTGAGCCCAAAAACAAAACCCGGTTCACAACCCAGCCATCTCCCTACATTAAAAGCAATACTCTTGCTGTTTAAAGCCAGGCCCTTGCAAAGCTGTTTAAGAATTGAACTTGAACACAATGACACTGTGAATATTTTAAAGAGAATGAAGAAGAATTCAATTTTTAATGGTCTGATTCGTTTTCTTTTTGACTTGACTTAACCAGGTAAAAGAGAGAAACAACCCAAAACTAGTAAGAAATGATCTTCGACTGGGCCGAAGTTAAAATACCCCCACGTCAGAACCGAAGTATATTCAAAGTCTTAAGCCGTCAATAAAATGTTTATTTGTATAAAACATTTTTGTTATACCTACATAGTTTTAACAGAAAATATTCGTTTTCGTTGTATGGGGGGTGGGTGTGGTTTTCACTCGATTTGGTTGAATTTTATACACAAAGTGCATGTTATATATCAAAGTTAATAAGCAAAATTTCAAGTCCATATATTATTTTTTGTGGAATTTAAAGAGATTTTACCTTTTTGATGAAGTCACTTTGTATGGGAGGTAGGCGTGGTTTTTATCCGATTTGGTTGAATTTCATACTTAGAGTGCACTTTAAATATCGGAGCTCATATGCAAAATTTCAAGTCCATATATTCATTTTTGTGGAATTCTAAGAGATTTTACCGTTTCGATTAAGGCACTTTGTATGGGAGGTAGGCGTGGTTTTCATCCGATTTGGCTCATTTTCGAACTTGACCTTAGTTTTTTAGATAAAAGCTTAAATATTGAATTTCGTGATGATAGCTTGAAAATTACGGCTGTAATCGTGACGACAGACGGACAGACGGACAGACGGACAGACAGACGGACATGGCTAAATCAACTCGGGTGGTGATGCTGATCAATAATATATATACTTTTCTATACCTACCACGCCTCCTTATGGGCGTTACAAACGGAGTGACAAAATTAATATACCCCCATTTACGTTTTTTAAACGTGGGGGTATAAAAATAAACGAGTAATTAAACATGAAGCTATGTGCAAGGTTTGTGGACGGGATTTTTTTCGGGATTTTTATTTTTAAAACGGGATAAACAGGGCGTTTTAAAGAAGAGAACGGGATATTTGGAGCTCGGCCTCTGGCAACACTGCTGACAACAATAGATGTTCGAAAATGATTTATATATGAATGTAATTGATTTATAAGTAAATCATCAAGGGTGCAAAAATATGAAAAAATAAGTTACTTTTTTAAGTGTTGCATTTTATAAAAAATTTAAAACTGCCAATTTGTGCCAATTTAAAAACGAACACACTTTCACTGAGCGAAATTAAATGTATCGAAAACGCTTCGGTAGTAGGAAAGTACGAAAGGTGTAAAATTGTACCAAAATAGTACAATTGTACCGAAAAAATCATGCCTGGTTCAAGATGTTCTTGAGAAAATACCGAGTTGTCACTCCACCCTACATAATCTAATTTCTTTGCCAAACATGCACACTATATTACTCTTGCAACAATAACTAAATGAGAACTATAAGAACTGCAAATGCAAGAAATAAACTACAGCAACAGAGTGCGATGCTGGTTGTCGGAGTATGTGTGTACGTGTGCGATGCTGTTGCTGCTTGCTTGTATGGAATATGTGTGTACGTGTGTGGTATAAATAAAATTCAAATACGGGAAAAAAACGAGTTGTAAGGAAAACATTTGATTTATCCACGTAAATATTTGAATAAAATTTATACTCAGGCGTGGATAATGCTAATATGCGTTATTTCCCTTAGTGTATGAATAAAAAGTTTTGTGCAGCTTTCTGGTATGTTCTAGCTACGCCTTCTCTTGTAAAATGCTACAAACTATTTCCAACACGCAATAGCATGATTTCGATATTTATATTCGAGATAATATAAATACAATAAAACAAAGCGGTTTTCTGCGAAACTTAAAATTTTTAATTTTGAAAGTTTTTCACGAAATGGGTGTCACCATTTCAAGTGTTAAGTGTTAAGAGTGTTGATGCAAGATGATTTTTTTGATTATCTTAGGGATTTTTTTGTTCATTTTTTTTTTTTTTTTAAGTGTTTCGAACAAAGTTTTTAGAAGCTTTTGAACAACATTAATATTAAAATAATGATTGCTCATTGAACAGAGCATAACTGTGTTCAATTAACATGGCTAGTTCTATGCGATCGTTTTAACTAGTCAAAATGTGCAAAATTTGCATAGAGTTAATTAATTTTTTGTACTAACCCATTATATTCTTCAGAACATTTTCAGGTGTAAGTGTCTGCCACATTGAATTTAGCTGCTATAAGGAAACAAAATACTCTTTTAATTGTTTAACCACTTGTTAACAAGCCTTCTACCAACCCCTTCAGAATAAATACAATGTTCCAGTAATTTGTCTGTAGTTAATTACTTATCTTAATTATTTCAAAGGTAGTTATGTGTGAAATGCCATTTTTTTTAAAAAGATTTAATTTTCATTTAACATATATATTAAAAACTTCATCATGTGTCAACCTTTTTTCCACATGACTACCGGTTACCGGTAATTAGTATCGAATAACAATGAGCTAAAATGCAAATGAATGCGGTTCAAAATAATCATCAATGAAAAATTAGCTCAGGTTCTATTAGAGATATGAACGATTAGAAAAAATTTAAAACTTGTTTTTAAGCGAGATCAATTCTTGATCGCCGTTTGAGCTGCTGACAAGTGTCTCAGTGAAAGGACGATTTTGGTCTTAAATACCGCTATTTAATAATAGTAATTGCAACAAGTTCTAATTTGATGAAAATTTATAAAAATTTTTTTGCTATTATATGTAAATTAATTTAATTAATAGTCGTAAACAATTACAAAATGGTTTGATACAAAAAAAAACCTGCTTTAGATACAACCGAGTTTTTATTGAGCATTTAGATATGACGATATAACATATATATATATATATATATATACATATGTGCATATTATATGTACAATGATAGCATAGTATTGCAACAGTCAATTTTAAGACGTTAACCTGTCAAGTTCTCGGTATCTGGGGCAAAGTGATTAGAGAAAATTAAAAATAGTCCCGCAAGGATAAAGCGGATATTTTTAATAGTAAATGAATCAATTTACATAACAAAGAAACTGTTATACTGTTACATAAGTTATATAGTTATAAGTTACATAAGTTATATAAATATCACCAGTTGTGCATTACAAGCGTTATTAAAAGTAATGAAATTGTAAAATATGTCCAATCGGGAGGATTTGATCCTTAAGTGATAAGTGATCTTGTTGTGATATATTTCAAAAGCGTCAAAGACAATCAAGATCATCAAGGTTAAAATAAATAATATAAATAAAATATAAAATATATAATAATATAAACCTCGCGTCAAAATCCTCCATTTAAGTAATTCCCCCGATTTGCACGAAATCCTTTATACAAAACTGGATTCACAAGTTTGAGTGTGATTTTTACAAACAATTAGTTTTAAATTATGCATGATAGTTTTATTTTACATAGTGGTTCCGGTTCTAGTACTTCAGCTTAATCCATTAAGGCCCAAGGTGACGCAATTTCGCGCTAATTGTTCTAGAGCTACGTTCTAGAATGGAAATATGAAGAATATACAAACAAAAACTTCAAAATTACCTGAAAAAATTTTACTACTTGTTGGGTGTAGTTTTCGGATATCCGGAGTTAAAATCGTAGCTCCATCACTGAAAAAAAAAAAACAAAAATATGACGGACTTGAAACTATTGAAGAATTGCAATTTTTTTCATTTCAAACCATAGATAAATGTGAATTAAATACTATAGAAGAATAAAACACTACTCGTTCTCTCAGAAGAAATCTCAACTGCTTTATGTGAAGACGAAAATGGCGACTTCCTTCATTTTGTAAATGGCGAAAAATGTCGAAAACAGTAAATTTTTTATTCATTTGTACGGATTTTTTGTTCACATAATTCTAGTTCTTAAAGAATTAATAAAACCCTCTTTTGTTAATATATAGGGTTTTATTAATTATCATGATTCGAACCATCGATCCATGCATCCTACCATTTTGAAGGTAGTTGTCTCGCAAGATACTCATTACAAACCCTTTTGACTTTACTTTTTCATAAATTTGGACTTTAGTTGCGTAATCAGCGTCCTCGAAAACGTGTTTCTAGCATTTTCCTAACAATTAAAAAAGCCTTGTAAGAATTGTGTCCAAAGAAGGACGATAAGGTTAAAAATCGCCCATTTGTGTAATTTTACGCAATTTAAAAAGCATTAATTGATTCGGGTAAGTGATGTTTTTTCACGTTTTTCTATTGTTTGATATGGATATTTATATATCAAGAATATCAAGAAACCATTTGGTGAATAGATTGGGCATACATATGACTATCAAATGGTAAAATAAAAAAAAAAAAAATCGAAATTTTACACATAGCCTTTTTTGTATGCGCAACGACGATACATTTTTCGAAATTTTTTTTTCAATTTCTCGAAAAGCTTTCTAAATTGTATAAAAAAAAATGAAATTGTAAAAAAAAATACACAGGTATTCTTCGGCTATGAATTTGTATCTAAGTATTTTTTATGCCGGGTAATTTTTTTCCCGAAACTGGTTATATTTTGAATAAAAATTTCGTAAGTTTCTTTAGGTATATGGTTTTTGCCACCATTTTAGTTAATAATTGACTAAAAAATAGTTCTAAAATTTTATTTTTCATTCAAGATGATGAAAGAAGACAAGTAGATTTTAAGCTCACAACAAGATGGAAGAGTTGGTCAAAAAAAAAAAAAAAAAAAATTAAAACAGGAGTTTGCTGTGTTGGGGACCCGTGGGTTTTGACGTGACAATGAATCGTTTGTTTCCAAGCTAGCTCTCAACCTTATCCTTATATTTGTCTCAATAATTGTTCTTATCCTTGTCAAAATAGTTTTTTTAGCCCAATTCCATATTCCTGACGCATTCCTGGTTCAAATCCCTTTCCTTATCCTTCTTCCACTTATTTTCCCAATCTTTGTCCTTAATCTTGTCCTAAACGTGCCCAAATCCTTGTTCTATTCCTTATTCTCATCTTATTTTTAATTTTGCCCTAAATATGGCTTTAAGTGTACCTAAATCTTTAACCTCATCTCTGTCCTAGTACTTTTTCCCATCCTTGTCCTTATCCATATCGAATTCTATGCTCTTTATCCAACTCCTTATGGTATTCTTGGTGCTTATGTTTGTATCATCCTCGCAAAAGTCACAGACTTCTCAAATTGGCCTCGTATAGGTGAATTTTTAAAAATTTGGTCATAATTCTTCTTCTCAAGGGAGAATTTATATAACAACGAAAATTGCTGGACAATATAAGCTCAAAGACTTTTTTAAAGGTGTCGAATCTATATTTATTCATAGAAGAATTATTTCATCACTTCTTGAAGACCCTTTTCTTTTGACTGCCAGCCCAGATTAGAGAGTACTAGATGTGATATTGTAGATAAATAGACTTCAGATACGTGATTAGCGGCCTCAAATTGACTCGTTAAAATCATTTGAAATTCTTAATGCTAAAAATTTTGCCGCACAATGTAATAAATGATTAAATCAAGCTAAGATTTAAAATTATCTTAAATCAAAACGTTATATCTCACTCTAGAAATAATAAAAAATCCACACTATTTTTCTCAATACCAGAATGTGATACTATAATTAACATTTGCAATATGTACCTTCTTATTTAATTAGAATTATTGAATTATAAGTTACAATTAAAGAAAAAAAAATAGTACTTAGAAAACGACTGAATTAGATTTTGTTGACAACAACCTAAGGCAATTAAAAAAAAAAAACTGATGTGTATACATTCAAGTAGGGTCAACAGAGTTTTTTATATAATTGCAATGTACAGAACTTGCTTGTTTATTCAAACTCGTTTATTTGCAACAATTATGTGTGCTTTTCTTGAGATTTGGCGGCAATTTAAAAGTTTATAAACGTCAATGAATAAAATATTTAAATGATTTAATAGAGAAATATTATTGTAGTTAATTAGTTCTTTTATTGCAAAATACTACTTATGTAATGCCAAGTTCAAACTTTGAGTTAATCTATTCAATTTGGCGGTAATCATATTCTCTTTTCCTCTACTTTTAATTTTCTTCACCTTTACGGTAAAAAAACTAAAAACCAATAAGGGCTGGTTCCAAAATGTAAATAAAAAATGCAACAATCATGCAACGGCGTTGCATGGAATTATTACTTGTTAAGTACTCGTATATACGCTATGATAAGAATCGATAATAACATGGTTTTTAGACAAAAATAAAAAATAATTTTAATCAAAAGTAAAAGCGAAAGCAAATGCAAAAGCAACGCAAAAGCAAATGCAAAGCAATAGCAAAGGCAAGAGCAAAAGCAAAAGAAATAGAAATTTAAATAGAAACAGAATTAGAAATGGAAATAATATAGATGTAGACATAGAAATAGAATTAGAAATAGAAATAGAAATAGAAATAGAAATAGAAATAGAAATAGAAATAGAGAAAGAAATAGAAATAGAAATACAAATAGAGAAAGAAATAGAAATAGAAATAGAAATAGAAATAGAAATAGAAATAGAAATAGAGAAAGAAATAGAAATAGAAACAGAAACAAAAATAAAAATAGAAACAGAAATAAAAATAGAAATGGAAATAAAAAATAGAAACAGAAACAGAAAAAGAAATAGAAATAGATATAGAAATAGAGATAGAGATAGAGATAGAGATAGAAATAGAAATAGATATAGATATAGATATAGATATAGAAATAGAAATAGAAATAGAAATAGAAATAGAAATAGAAATAGAAATAGAAATAGAAATAGAAATAGAAATAGAAGTAGAGAAAGAAATAGAAATAGAAACAGAAACAAAAATTAAAATAGAAACAGAAATAAGAATAGAAATGGAAATAAAAATAGAAACAGAAACAGAAAAAGAAATAGAAATAGAAATAGATATAGAAATAGAGATAGAGATAGAGATAGAGATAGAGATATAGATAGAGATAGAGATAGAGATAGAGATAGAGATAGAGATAGAGATAGAGATAGAGATAGAGATAGAAATAGAAATAGAAATAGATATAGATATAGAAATAGAAATAGAAATAGAAATAGAAATAGAAATAGAAATAGAAATAGAAATAGAAATAGAAATAGAAATAGAAATAGAAATAGAAATAGAAATAGAAATAGGAATAGAAATAGAGAAAGAAATAGAAATAGAGACAGAAACAAAAATAAAAATAGAAACAGAAATAAAAATAGAAATGAAAATAAAAATAGAAACAGAAATAGCAATAGAAATAGAAATAGATATAGAAATAGAGATAGAGATAGAGATAGAAATAGAAATAGATATAGATATAGATATAGAAATAGAAATAGAAATAGAAAAGAAATAGAAATAGAAATAGAAATAGAAATAAAAATAGAAATAGAAATAGAAATAGAAATAGAAATAGAAATAGAAATAGAAATAGAAATAGAAATAGAGAAAGAAATAGAAATAGAAACAGAAACAAAAATAAAAATAGAAACAGAAATAAGAATAGAAATGGAAATAAAAATAGAAACAGAAACAGAAACAGAAAAAGAAATAGAAATAGAAATAGATATAGAAATACAGATAGAGATAGAGATAGAGATAGAGATAGAGATAGAGATAGAGATAGAGATAGAAATAGAAATAGATATAGATATAGATATAGAAATAGAAATAGAAATAGAAATAGAAATAGAAATAGAAATAGAAATAGAAATAGAAATAGAAATAGAAATAGAAATAGAAATAGAAATAGAAATAGAAATAAAAATAGAAAAGCAAATAAAAATAGAAATAGAAAAAGAAATAAAAATAAAAATAAAAATAGAAATAGAAATAAAAAAAGAAATAAAAAGAAATAGAAATAGAAATAGAAATATAAATAGATATGGAAATAGAAATAGATATAAAAAAAAATTGAAAATATAAATTGAAATGGAAAATAAAAGTAAAAATAGAAAAAAAAAATGTTTTTTATAAGACCAAGAATTAGAACAAGGATAAGAAAAAGGATATGGACAAGAATGATTGGCACAATTAGTAGGACAACAATTTGAACAACGCTTTGAACAAGAATTGGGACAAAGACTAGGACAAGAATTTGGAAATGGATTAAAGCTAGATTTGGACTAGTTTTAGGACTATAAGTAAAATGATTAGTATGAGTAAAAGTTTTAGGATAATAGAAAGGATACTGATAATGACATAGTCAACTGCATTATTTTTTGTAAGTTAGTTAGCTTTGGGAAAAAGCTCCTTTTGTAGGTCAATAGTGGCCGATCGAGAACTGAATTTTTCCAAATTGCCGTTAGGATGAAGACTTTTTTGAAAATGATTTGGATACTCATACCGATTTTAATTCTGTTAATAATAATTCCAATACTTAATCTGTATCTTTAAATACCAAAGTTACTAAATTCTCTGCTTTATATACTTTAGTTTTTTAATATATATATAATTTATATACTTAAAAAAATATCTATGCTTTAGTAAATACTACTTTAGAAAAAGTAAATACTCGAATGTAACCTTAATCTTCTTTCATGATATGTAGGTTTGGCGATTTCAAAGGAACATCCACGTAAAATACTTACCATTCCATATTTTTGATTTTCAACTTAATATAATGAAAATAATACATCCGGGAAACTCAAGACCTGGATTTGGTCTTTTGGGAATATGTTTATCTGCCCTTGGTCTGGCGTTTGGATTAAATTGGGAGTCAATTTTCGGGTTTGTGCTTCATAAGGTAGTATTTTTCTTATAACGATTAAGCTTAAATTAAGTCTTTTACATTTCTTTCCTGCCACGTTCAGGTCATCACACTGCGGCCAAACTCTGAGATTTTTGAATTTTGGAAAACGCTACCTGCGAGAATTGAAATTGATATATACATCTTTAACTGGACAAATTCCGAAGATTTCTACAATTTGAGCACAAAGCCGCGTCTCGAGCAATTGGGTCCTTATCGCTTCATTGAGAAATCAGATAAATTTGACATACATTGGCATCCGGAGAATGCATCTGTCAGCTATAGCAAACGAAGTTATTACTATTTCGATGAAGAGGGCAGTCGTGGGAAATTGAGTGACGAAGTTGTAACGCTCAATCTGGTGTCAGTGGTAGGAAGAAATTGGATGACACGGTACCTTTAACTTCGATGTAAGTGAAAAGTTTTTGTTTTTCTACTCTTTGCATGGCTTGTAGACAGCAGCTTCTAAGGTCAATACTTGGAATTACTTTCGCCGCAAGGTGGCCACACTAGCGCTCAATATGCACGTAGACAGCGTTGTGCTGAAAACCACTGTGGATAAGCTGCTCTTTAAGGGAAACAAGGATATATTAATGAATGTGGCCAATGCAATGCCGCTACTACTCAATAAAATAATGCCATTCGATAGATTCGGCTACTGTTACCTGGTAACGCCAATTGAGTGAACTCGAATTGAGTGAAACTTTTGTAAAAATTATATATAATAATGTTTATTTTTCTCACTTACAGCGTAACGGTAGCGCCGATTTCTGGGGTAAATACAATATTTATACGGGTGCCGATGTTTTTTCAAAAATTGGAAAAATTCATACGTGGAACTATAAGGAACGTACTGGTACATTTGATTCCGATTGTGGTATGATGAATGGGACTCCCGGTGAATTACAACAACCCAATCTTAAAGTGAATGACTCAATCTCGTATTTCATCTCTGACTTTTGCCGTAGCATACCGTTGGACTATGTGGACCAGTCTGAGTTGAATGGCATTCCTTACTTTAAATTCATCGGAGGATTGCGGGCCGTGGATAATGGTAACTTGGTAAAATTGGTGATTTAATTAATATTATCACAAAACTTAATTTTAAGAATCAGCACAAATTCGAGATTTTTTAAGACATAATATCGAAAAATATGAGAACATCTCTGGTTCCGTAAAGAGAGCCACAATTTTCTTTTATGTTATTCTTATCTTCAGGATCTTAGATAGTGTCTTAAAGTAAATTAAGGGCTTACGGGGTCAAGTGTTTGCTTTATTTAAATTAAGAATTGTGCTGAGAAAAAAATGTTTATCTCCTCCCAAAATATGACTACATATCACTCAGTTTGAAATGTTATTGATCTATAATTCATCATGAGGCTTATCACGAGTAATTTACAATAAAACTGTAAACATGGTAGAATAAAGAAGGTAGATGCAAGGAAGGGAGCAATGACTCAGAACTGTCAAATCGAAATTATTTAAATTATTTTTTTTATGTCCTTTGCGTTCTTTTGCTATTTTGACATATGTATGTATATGGTTGACAAAAAGAGAGCCATAGCAGACCCGCATCTACCTTGTTTATTCTACCATGACTGCATACATCCCAGAAAAAAAAAATAAAATACTATCCAACATTTATAAACAAGTAAACATTTACTATGTCAGACAATGTATATGGAAATTTCAATATATGGAAATAATAATATTATTAGTTACAATTTAATTTATCTACCAGGAACGCTTTATCCCGAAAACAAATGCTTTTGCGCAGATGGGAAATGTGTGCCATCTGGATTGATGACTATAGCACCCTGTTGGTTTGACACACCGCTATATATATCATATCCTCATTTCTACAATGCAGATCCATCTTATTTAAATGCTGTTGAGGGACTAGAGCCTAAAAAGGAAATCCACGAACTCTACGTTTTACTAGAACCCCGAACAGGTTTCACTTTAGATATTTCAGCAAGATTGCAAGTGAATGCTTTGGTGGAGCCGTTGCCGGCCTTCCGGTAAGACCCAGATTTGAATTTATAACAGCGTTAACACTAATTTTTCCCCACGTGTTGTGGGATTTTCAGTTTATTTAAAAATGTGCCTCGTGTCTTCTTTCCTATTTTGTGGATTGAAGAAAATGTGCGAATGCCGAACGAAATAGTGTCCAGACTCAAATTGATACCAAAAGTATTGATCGGTGGTCACATTTTTGGTGCTATAATCTTGCTTGTGGGCTTGGTTATAGTCGCTTGTCATTTGACAGCAAGATTTTCTAAAGCAGCCCATTTTGTAAACTTCATCTCGGTGCATGAGCTGCAATCATGCTGCACAGAAGATGAGAAGCAGCTACAGGAAAAGTTATGTGTGGATGGTTATCCGTTGTTGGATTTAAAATTGAAAGTACAATCGACCAGTGTGGATCAACTGGATACGGACTTGTATAGCTCAAGTTCAACAACGGAATTCTTGAGTACTGACCCAAGTCTGAGTGTAAACGATACCGAAGAGTAAATAAACTGAAATTGTTAATTTTAGTGTATTACTTAAGTTTAGGTATACTATAATTCTCAAATTGTGAAATTATGAATAGACAAATTTTATTATACATACTTTTAAGCCTAATATTCAGAAACTGAAGAGAGATCTTGCTTTTTATCTTGATTTTTTTATATGAAACCTTCTAAGAAGTCACGGGAATCTTGTATATTAAATAATAATGGAAATGGTTGACTTTGGCTCAAGACCAATTTTGTGACGCCGCAATCTTTTTAGGTTTCAACAATATTTACTCCTTTGTGTTATAACAAGTGCTTACTTTGGTAAGTGCTTAAAAAATGATCTGCTGGGTAGGCGGCATGTACAACGTACGTGTATTTCTGTTAAATGCTTCACTCTAGCACTGATAAAGGCAAGACGCTTTTGAGTTGTTGTTGTCAAGGTCTAGCAGTTTTAACAAAACATAAACAATAAATTCTCGAAACCACGAAAGAGCACCTAAGAGAGCGAAACTAAAAAACCTGTTGAAAAAAGTATGCGTTCCACCCATCATATCATCTATGTAGATTCCGGTCAAGATGAAGTCACGGTTGAATTAATAAGGTTGTCGTAAGGGTGAAAGCGAGTGCCCCTAAATGTCAAATTGAAGTTGACAGCTCATACAAAGTAAGAAAGCGAAAATTGATAACATGTAAAGCCGATGAAGTTCTTGTTGTTGCTTTTCATTAATTTTGACAATTGTGGGTACTCAGAAGAGAGTACAATCAGCCCCCGAGACATTGCTATTATATTTACAAGATAGCATTGATATTTGAATGGTAAACCATCTACTGTCATAAAATATACTCAAAAAGATAGCGCTCACAATCGACCTTTGAAAGCACAAACAATGTTGAAAACGTTAAGGGGAAAAAACAACAACCTCACCAGCTGCATTTTCACAAACAGCTGTTTTTGACAGGAGATGTTTTCTTGTAGAAGAGAAAATAAACAGTTATCAATGCTATCTTATATTATATCTTGCCCGAGACCATGTTTGAATAAATAAGGTTGTCTCGGGGCTGATCGTACTCTCTTCTTAGTACCCACAATTGTCAAAATCAATGAAAAGCAACAACAGCAACTTCATCGGATTGACATGTTATCAATTTTCGCTTTTAGATTTTGTATGAGCTGTCAACTTTGATTCGACATTTATGGGAACTCGATCTCACCCATTCGACAACTTTTATTTATTCAACCATGCCCGAGAAAACCTTATTACTTCAACCATGTTCCACGGTATGCGCTTCTCTCATTCGAAGTCCAGAGAAAGAAGTATACATTTGAGAAAAGAGAAGAGAAAGAATTCTTCTTGATGGTATTGGTGTTAAAATATGCCAGGTTATATTGAACAACAGCACCAGTGGCAACAGCAAAAACACAGCCAACACAACAACAAAAACTCACAACAAAATAACATATAATAAAAGACGACGACCAGTAGTGCATTTAGGCCTAGGCCCGTGAGGCCCGGGCCTAGGGCGGCAAAATTTTGGAGGGTTGGAATATTTTGAGGAAAACAAAATTTAGGAACGGAATCAATTTTGCTGTAGCAGAACCGACGGGCGGCAAAGATTTTCGTAGCTAGTTTATAAAGAAACTCAAAATAAATCAATAAGCTAGTTTGACTTATGTTTTGAGTATTGCTTCAACATGGGAATGTCATTGGCGGTAATTTAAAAAATCAATCAACTAAGTAATGCAATTAACGCATATTCGGTTTTAAATATTTTCCAAGTACAAATTCAGAAGAGGTAAGTGTAAATCTTTCTTTATCTTTAAGACGAAAATGCTAAAACCTGTCTTCAAAATCAATAAATCAGCATTTCAATTTGTTTATAGTCTGAATAAGTATTAAAGGATGGAAACAAACTGAAAAAAGAAGTAAGTAATGATCTTCGACTGGGCCGAAGTTAAAATACCTCCATGCCCGAACCAAAGTATATTCAAAGTCTTAAGCAATCAATAAAATGTTTATCTGTAAAAACGTTTTCGTTATATTTTTAACAGAAAATATTCGCTTTTGTTTTTTGATAAAGTCGCTATGTATGGAAGGTGGGCGTGGTTTTCACTCAATTTGGTTGAATTCCATACACTTAGTACACGTTATATATCAAAGTTTATATGCAAAATTTCAAGCCCATACATTAATTTTTGTGGATTTTAGAGAAATTTTACCTTTTTGATAAAGTCACTTTGTATGGGAGGTAGGCGTGGTTTTCATCCGATTTGGTTGAATTTTATACTTAGAGTGTATTTTAAACA
This sequence comes from Pherbina coryleti, assembly GCA_943735915.1. Lineage (NCBI taxonomy): Eukaryota > Metazoa > Arthropoda > Insecta > Diptera > Sciomyzidae > Pherbina > Pherbina coryleti. Next base: position 14,073,645 of record OX030948.1, on the reverse strand, counting down.
TCAAAACTCATACGCAAAATTGGAAGTCCATATATTCATTTTTGTTGAATTCTAAGAGATTTTACCGTTTTGATAAAGTTACTTTGTATGGGAGGTAGGAGTGGTTTTCATCCGATTTGGCTCATTTACAAACTTGACCTTCATTTTTTCGTCATCAATTTCGTGATGATAGCTTTAAAATTACGGCTGTAATTGTGATCACAGACAGACGGACATGGCTAAATCAACTCGGGTGGTGATGCTGATCAAGAATATATATACTTTTCTTTATCTACCACGCCTCCTTATGGGCGTTACAAACGGAGTGACAAAATAAATATACCCCCATTTACGTTTTTTAAACGTCGGGGTATAAAAATTGAAGAACACTTACCACAGAACACATTGATCTCACTGCTATTGCTAAATAGTACAAATTTAGTATGTTTATAACTGTAGCTCATCCAGTTTATGAATAGTGTGGACTTTTTTGGGCGTTTTATTATTTTTTTTTTTTCAAGTACCTTTTATATGAGAGGGAGAGCATGGAGAACCAGCTAAAAAAAACTGTTGACGATCGAATACCACGAGTTATTCGTAAACTCGAGGCAATCGAATATGCGATATATTCGACTCGTGATCGATGCATTTTGCGCAAGCCTGATTTAAATATTCCTGCTACAAAATGTTCAGGAGAACGATAATTTTCAAAATTAAAACGAATTGAAAACTATTTAGGGACAACTATGAATGAGTAGCGGTTAAATGCACTGATCTTATTATAAATTGAAGCAGATTTCGGACAAGAACTAAGCTATGAGGACGTTATAAAGGATTTTGAACGAGCAAAAGCAAGAAAAAACCATTTGTTGCAAACAAATTATGAATTCGATATTTCCTTTATTTTGTATAAATCACTTTTTAATTGTATGTTAAAAATTAAAAATAAAATTTTTATAACTTTGTTCCATTGTAAGAAAAAAATTAACATCTAAGAGCAGCGCCAACGTTGACCCTAGGGCGGCGAAATGCCTTAGTCCGCCAATGACGACGACTCTCAAAAAACAAACAAGAAGACTCAACCGATAAAGAAGAACGTCTATTCATCGTATATCGCGTTGTTGTCGCAACTGAGAGGTACACAAATTCCCACCAGAGCTGCCAGGTATTCTGAACTCCCCGTCCCCATTTGACATGTCTAAAATCCCCAAAATCCCCAAACTTCTTCGAAAATCCCAAAATTTGAATAACAAATTTTGCAACTAGAGAGCACTGGTCCAAAACCTCCTAAAACAATAAAATAAACATTAAAATTTTCCCAAAATAAATCACATATGCAACTGTTTTCTTTGCCTCTTTTAATTATTTTTCATTTTCAATCATAAATGAGATTCTGTGTACAAAATCAATAAAATATTCATTCAACTTTTCAAATGATCAACATTAGAAAAAAAAAATGTAAAGAACTACCAAGGAATGAAGGATTCTATTAAGAAAGATGTATTTGAAACATAAAGTAATTTTTCACAACTTTTATATTTTTAGATATATCGTACCCTTACTCCAAAGCAGACACAAAATTCCTTAATTTGCAGGAAAAGCAAAAAATAATTTTGTCTTTCAAGTCCTTACAAAACAAAGAGGCAACTCGATTTGTTTTAATTAAAGAGAAAGAAGATAAGTAAAAAAAAGTTGAATTGCTGATGAAGATAATCACTAGGAATAGTTTTGCATTAATTATTAAAAATTTGTAAATTTTGAGTTGTAACAGTTCATATTGCATTAAGTTGCGTAATTTTGATTTTGTAATACTTATAATGGAGAAAATTCTTTCTACACAGGATTTAAACACAGATTTCAACCGTCACAGATCACAACATCTACATAGATTTCAATCATCCTAAAAGAAAATTTACCTAACCTGTGACGAAAATCTACAAAATATGTTATATATTTACCTTGAGCCCAAAATTCAGACTCCCATTCCTTCGTATAAATTCTTTTTACTATATTCGGCTTTTTAGCGGCTTCCATCGTTATTTTTTTTCATTTCTTTAAAAATTGACAACATACGTTTTTTGATTTACTCGTTGTTTTTTGCAAAATTTGTTTTACTCGTTTGTTTTCCATAATTTGCTATTCAAGTTTGCAAGTTAAGGGTATGCTTACATTTTTAATGTTGCGCCACTGATAATTTATGTGTCAAACTAAGATTAACTGAATTTTTGTTCTTCCTCCTCTGAAATCCCCAATATAGGCATGGATATCCCCACCAAATCCTTCATCCCCAAACTAAAAAATTCGTCCCCAAAACTGATTTTAAATCCCCAAAATGGGGACAAATCCCCATATCTGGCAGCCCTGATTCCCACCCGAAAACGCAAGCTGAAGAGTAGAGCATAGAACGCGAGCATTTTAAAAGATCACAGAACTGAGAAACTATAGTAGAGAGTTATTTTGTGATAATGTTAGGGCTGCCATATCTCAATTTATTACATTCTTATCTTTGTTTATGTAAGATTCATTAAATATTCACTGAAGTCTCATATCAGAATGTTGAATTCAAAGATTGTGATGGTAAAATAAAGATCTTATAAATTATTATTTATTTTTAAATTATTATTTTTTGTTTTTGTAACAATGGAAAAACTTAAATTTCGAGTATGATAAATCATTTTGTTTTTTTTTTTTTTTTGTGATGGAAACAAAACACTATGCAAGCAAAGGAAACACGAAATCACAATAAAAAAACGTGGTCGTACAAGCACTTTTCATAAAAATAGAAAAGAGGCAGTTTCTGCAGAAATTATCAGCAGAATTCATGATATCGTATTAGACAATTCGAAAGTGGAAGTGAGTGTGACAGTTGAGGCTTCAAAAATATCAACTGGTTCGGTGGTTTCCATTTTATATGATAATTTGGGATCGAAAAAGCTGGTTGAAAGTTGGGTGGCGTGTATGTCAGTCGACCAAAACATAAAACGATTTCATGATTCTGAGCTTTGTTTAGCCGTTATTCGAACCGAAATTCGAAAGATTTTGTTCGTCAATTAGGGAACCTGGTATGAAACATGGAATCACAACTATACACATCAATGGATACAACAAGCAAAACAATGGTTCGGGCCAAGTGAAAGTGCTTCGAAGAGGCAAGAGGCACAACAATCGGCCATAAAAGTTGTGGATAGTGTTTTTTGGGATTCTGACGTCATATTATTGATCATATATCTAGAAAAAATAAAAACAATAACAGGTGAATATCATGCAGAATTATCGGATCAACGATAAACAATGTACTCAGGGCAAAACGACCACATTTAAAGAAGAAAACGACAAGACAATGCACCATCTCACAAAACAATGTCTAAACTCAACGATCTCAAAAAATGGCTCACGGGAAGAAGTTGAAGAAGTTGAATTGTAAACTGATTCAAATTTTTTAATAGTACTGTTACGTGAGATCATTATATAATTTATACTTACTTCTTTCTATAATTTTTGTATACTACACTTTAAACTACACTGTGGTTTTGAATTAAACTTAAATGTAAATTGAAACGCTTAGTTGTTACTATTGCTTTCTAACTGTGCTTGAATTATTTTTGTATTTTTTAAGACGAACACGAAGGCATTGAGATGGCAAGCAATGAAATTCTTGTTCTTTGGCGATCTCTTAACGGACAACATCTTTTGTTCCCGATTCCAGAGCTCGTCGCTCAACGTCTTACAATTCTCAAGTATAAATCAGCGCTTGTCGCTCAACGTCTTCGTTTTCAACTTCAATAAAATTTAGATTCAAATCAATTATTAGTCGCTTAAAGCTTCCTATATAATTCCAATAAACTGTCTAATTAGAGAAAATCTCCACAACCACGTTCATTCTTTTTTTGGAAATAAAGCGAAAACGCTCGCTTTACAAGTACAAACCGTATTATACAAATGGTATCGAAATGTTGTACGATCGCTGGACATAAACATAAACAAGCTAAAAATATTGAATTGAATAATAAAAAATGAATTTTGCCAAATTATTAAATACGTTTTTCTCAATAAGACTAAGTACTTATTGAACAGCCTAGTAAGATATTACAGCTTAGGTTTTAACCTGTAACGTTTATAAAAAAAAATAACAATAGTTCTCAAGTTAATAAGAAAATATTTTCTGTCAAAATTATTAATCAACACCAATCAAATAAATTTTAATTAATAAAAGCATTTGTATCTACCCTCTCTGAAGACTTAGCCTATGTTCACACGCCAGTCAAATGATTGAATCAGTCAAAATTTGTTGTTGCTTTCCTATGTAAAAAAAAAAATGAACTTTATCTCAGAACGAAAATGAACTCCAAATTCTTCTCTCGTCAGTCAACATTTTGATTGACCTCTAGACCTGGATCAATCAGTCAAATGGTTGCATTATTTTAATTGTTTGTTGTTAAGTAGGAAATTATGTCAAGAAAAGTAGTTAATTAGTAGTTTTTTGGTAACAAATGTAGTTTTTTGAAGAGAAAAGGATATAATCTGTAACCCTTGCGAACAAAATGGAATGCAACACAACTTTTCTACTAAAAAATTTAAAATCGGGTTTTGTTTATTGTGTTGTGTTTACTTTCTGTTTACAGCACGATACGATTTCACAAAATAGTAGGTAGCAGAAAAGTAACAAATGGCGTCGTCAGAGCATCAATCAAAAGATCGTGTGTGAGCAGGCGTCAGTCAAAATGTTCAGAGAGAGTAAAAAATCGTGATGAACTTCAGTCATTTGACTGACGCATGGTGTAATAATAATAAGGTGTTAGTTAATTTGACACTTCTCTCTCAAAATGATAAATTTTTTCGCCCCGCTCCTGTCAAAAACAGCTGATGGTGAATTGGAATGAAAATAAATCAGCTAACGTGCAGTTGGTCCAAGCTCAATGCCATAAACACTTCTTTTGATGACTATTATCAGTTGATGTGTTGAACATTCTTTCATTCGATATTTTATTGAAGCAGTCGATGTGAATGCAAGACAATTTGCATGCTGGCCAAAGCTTCAGGTCGGTGGCACCTTCCAGCGCACGTTTTTGATAAAATGACAAAACCATTCAATGTCGAACTTGGCAAATGGGCGAAGACAACTGCAATAACTTTTTGTCAACACAACACGGCACAATTAATTGAATTAAATATTTATTTAAACTTTATTCGCACAATAACCTATAAAAACTAAAACACATCATCATCTAGCAACTCAAACAAATAACACAATTTGACAACTATCAACGGCTCCTCTCTTTCGCTCACAATTTTTTGACAGAAAGAAAGCTATTCTTGGTGTTGTCAAAAATTCACTAACACCTTATTATTATTACACCATGGACTGACGTGTGAACATAGCCTTACAGACAATGTGTGGAATTTTAACATGAACAAAATTTTAAGTTTGGTAACCTTGGCAACCCTGTTCTATAAACAAATATTAAAAAGACCACAAATTGCACTAATTTATTTTCGATTGATATTGATTTAAGTAAAATCGATTTTTCGAGCAAAATAAAACTGGTTTAAATAAATTATATAAAATATGAGAATTATCGCACTTTCAGAAGAGACTCGGAGAGCGAGAGAGCAAAATGTGATAATGAGTAAATGAGGCGCGCCTTAAATTAATTTAAAAATGATTGTGTTAAATTGGAAATAGTCACAGTTAAACAGGCAAAAGTAGTGGAGTGTTGTGTCAAACGTCTGACAAAATTAAGCAAAAACTGTTAAGTAGTCTTCAAAGCGGTGGATGAGCGAGTCGCGAAGTGATTATGAATTACGCCAAAAATTGTATGAATAACTAAAAAATTAAAACAGTTTTAATTTAACAACGTCAAAACCAAGTTGATGACGCAATTTGTTTACTTAAGTTTAAACTAATTTTTTGATGTCGACTTGTTAATTTGGTAAATGAATAAACAACAAAAAAAAAATTAAAATCAACAAAAATAAAAGACGGAATTTTAGCGAACAAAAAATGTTTAGTTTGCTTGGCATGAAAGAAAAAGTGTTGAGATGTGTATTGATTTTTGTGAAAATAACAAATTAAAACACCGAAATTAAATAAACAATTTATAGTTTAAGTGGAAAAAATTCCACATTGCCTCTTAAACAGGGTTCATCAACACGTATCGAATCCGTAAACTCGATCACCACAACATTATTTCTTATGTTGGCTACTTCCGCCTCACTCTTACACAGCGGAGCTCTTCCGCCCCCGAAGCATCCCTACTAATGGCTATCTAACTTGCTCTCTTGTGCTCTCTCTTTGGTAAAGTTTTTTGTTTGATAAGCATTTTTTTTTTGTTTTTTTGACAAATTTACCGTGGATACATAAATTCTTTTATTTTTGTTCCCATTGAATTAATTTTTTTATTCTTTGTGATGCAGTCCGTGATTATTTGAATTCTGCATTTTTTTTTTTTTCATTTCAAGTTGCCTCCAATACTTTCACATAGAGAGAACCATGCGCCGCCTACGAAATTTCAAGTCATGCTACTTAAAATTTGAAAAAGTTTTCCGCACATATTTTGAAAATCTTGAAAAACTCTTCGAAATTATTATTTTGTTTTTTAATCTTAAATTAATTAATTTTTTTTTTTTTTTTTAATTTGTTTTCTTAGCAAGTTGCGTTTTATTCTTTCTCTCATTTGAGCTAATTAATTTGCATATAAATAATTAAACATACATACATACATATTTTTGTATAAAATATTCTTTTGTATAAAATATTTACGTGTGTTTAATATAAACACATTCATTCAAATTGTATAGCGAGTCATTTTTGAACAAACAAAGATAACAAGTTTTTATTTTCATTTGACTTGAATTAATTTTCCGATATTAATTCAACATTTTATGAAACCGGGTGTTATAACTTGAAAATATTTGGCTCCCATTTTTAAAGGAACACACAAGTTGATTGAATCAAGTTGAATATGTAACATTGAAATGTCTTATTCACCTCAACAAGTAAGCAATAAGGTGCCACCACAAGCGAAATACAGTAGTTTTATTAATAAATACAAATACAAATTTTATTATTACATAATATTTAAAAACAAGATAATTATGTATAAATCATATAATTTAACAAATACAAGGTGGGACACAAGTAATCAAACTATTGGAACACCCTATAACTATTGCAAATGGTACCAAATGTCGATTCGGTTTTGACATTTGTGAAGTAAACAAACGCAGAATACAAATCGACAAGCCATGAATCGGTTTACTCCGCAAGAATGCGGAATAATTGTTTCCATTTTTTAACGCAACAATTTGTTTACTTGGTGGACGATTTTTCATCGAAAATTATCATGACCGATGAGGCTAATTTACATCTTTACGGTTACGTGAATAAACAAAATAATCGTTTCTGGGGCACCGAAAATCCGTGTATCACCCACGAAGAACCATTACACCAGCTCAAAGTTACTGCGTGGTGTGCTGTTTAAGCTGGAGGAGTCATCGGGCCGACTGTGGACGGCGCGCGCTTCAGAGCCATGATTACCGAATTGTATCTTCCTCAATTGGATGATTTGGGACTGCAGAACATGTGGTTCCAACAGGACGGTGCAACGGCGCACACTGTTCGAGCCACAATCGATATTCTGAAGGAAGCATTTCCGTGTCGCTTACTCTCTCCTTTTGGTGATTTTCACTGGCCGGCCAGATCACCCGGTTTAACCGCTCCATACTTCTTTTCATACACTGAACCAAATATTGTTCTTAAAATCAAAGAATCTCGTTCATAAAGCGAAATTCATTGATTTTTAAGAACTATTCATTGCCCCAAAGAACGAATTCCTTGGTTCAATGAATCGTTGTTCTTAATTTTAAGGAACAGTTCATTGTTCGTGTTCATTAAAATTTTGTTCCAAATCTTGTGTTGTAATATCTAAAAAACCATTAGAGAATTTTATCTCAATAAGAAAATGATTTTTTAAAATATATCTTGATATTGTTTTAAAATTTCTAAGGACAGACTAACTTATTGTAACAGTTGTATGTGTCATTAATTAATCATTTTTCTTCATAACATATCAAAGAAATAACGAAAGAACAAAGATTCATTGAATCAAGGAACTCGTACTTTGGACCAATTTTAATGTATAATACATTGGGACAAAGAACTTTTTCTTTGTTATTAAGTACGTTTTTGGTTCTGTGTAGGGTTTTTTGAAGTCGTGGGTGTACGTCAATAAGCCTCAGACTCTCCTAGTTCTTAAGGAGAGTATTCGCCAGGAATGCGAGAAGCTGTCCCCCGAAGTTCTGGCAAGAGTGATGGAAAATGTCATAAAACGAGCCCGTGTGGTCATCAACTCCAGCAGCGGCCACTTGGCCGATATCATTTCCCCAACTTGATGGAATAAATTCTAATGGTTCAAATAAACAAACTTCACAAGCAAAACCAAAGTTTTTCATTAAAAAAAATTACAGCAGAAAAACTTTGGGTGATTACTTTTGCCCCACCTTGTATTACTTAATTGTAACGAGAGGATATACATAGAGAAGGAGCGCTTACCGTTGGAACGAAGGAGGATATTTCGAAGATTAGATTTACTAATGTGAAAATTTAATTCTGTAATCATAGGTTGACCGCATCGATAGTCGATGCAATGAAAGTTAAGGTTGAAAGAGGTTGCAGACCTTAGATTATGTGAGTTGGTATGAACGGACATCAGTTAGAGCAGAGCAGGACAATTTAGTGGTTCCGTCTAGAAGTTGACGAATAAAAATTATATCATCGACTCCCTTGCGTTTTTCAAGAGTTTGCATCTTAATCAACATCAATCAATCTGCATAAGGAGGCAGATTGGGGCTTTCAGAACCGGGAAGGCCGTGTAAAGCGAATGAATCTCCGCTGTACGACTTCAATACGCTTCGAATGGCATTTACAGAAAGGGAACCAAATCTTGAATGTATATATAAAGATGGGGCTTACAAATGTGTGGTAAAGAGATTTTGTAAACCATTGCTTGGAGAATTCTCTAGAGTCTAGACTAAGTGCAGAATTGCCTCTACTTATGATATTATCCATATGGGACCGAAAATTTTTCACAAAATTAAGTGCAGATGACTCTACTTTTAATATTATTGACTTAAAGTTCAGTTCTTCGTCACAAATAATACCCAAGTCCGGCAAGGAATTTACTGAGGGAACTGGCTTACCAAATATCTAATAAGGTTTTAAAGGAGATTGTAGTCTCTTTTGAGAATATGTTATAGTTAATATATGTTGACTTTGATCAACATTTTTTCGCACCGATTGGAAAAACTATTTTAATCGTTTTGAAGGCAGTAAGAGTCAACAATAATACGTATCTGTTGATAGATCTTCATATCATCAACATAGACAGAAATATTTGAGTTATAGATGATACCAACTGCAGCAGTCCTTCTATTCTATTTTAGATTTTTAGGAAAGATCTATTTTTTGACAATTACAGAACTCACCACTAAGCCAATTGACATTAAAGGGACTTTCTGAATGACAACAACTTTACATAAAAGTAGGATTTCAGAGGATAAATTCAACTCACCTTCATAGAACAAACGTTTTCTTTATCTTTTTTTACAAGTCGACCCTTTTAAACATAATTTAGACAGTTTAATGGTCGTTCAGTTCAAGTGGTGCAAGCGTGAAAAATTCGCAATGAAACATAAGAAAACTTTTTCGAACTTCTAACAGTTATCTATAAAATTTTATAGATAAGATACAAACATGAGAATTAAGATATATTGTATTTTACTTCCAAATTGTTTCTAAGTTTTTATCAACTTAGATTTAACCGTTAAATGTCATTGCTATACTGTCATTATGCCCAAGGCTTTCTGTACAATGGAGTTATGAAATTAATCATTATTATGAGCAGTTTCAAAAAGAAGAGTAAAAAAAAGCACTTTCTTTAGGCATAATTAGGTGCTCCTTAGGATTCGCTCTAATGCCCCTCTCTGCCCCTTCCTACTCTAGTAGGGCTCGGCCGTGTTTTATATTTCAAGGTTGTTTGATTCATAGGGCCTGACCATGAATTTGTTTGTGTAAAGACACACATGTACCGATTAGCTGAATATGTACATACAATAATTAATACAAAAAATTTTATTGAAAAGGTCATCATAGTACGATGTTAAGGAATTTCTCTTCTGGTCATACCTACATAATCCAGCTAGCGGTGAAATGATTTTAAAAGAAATTATATTTACGAGACCGTTACCCCTCAGCAAACTCTCTAACAACGCAGAATGTCAAATAAGGCTTATAAAACTTTCTTAACATCTACGCGAGATCTCATGGACCGCTGTCTGTTTGCAATTTTCGTACTCAATCACATTTCCGAACTGCCCACTTATAAATTTATAATTTAATTATTTTGTTTCTCATAAATTTGACCTAATAATAATATTGTCTGTGATACCGTGCATCTATGTAAGTGTAACATTAAAGTTCCCTCTGGATAAAGGCTAAGACCGTTGTCGCTTCGAGTCGGAAAACTGACGTAGGCCGTTTAGAGTTAATTAAAGAGTAGAGTTAAAACTATTTCAACTGTGCGCTAATTTTTATGGAAATGTTTAAAATTATTGTTAAAATTGGCCTAAAAGGGGTTAAATAGTCAATTCGTTTCTTTTGTGAAACAATCATCAATCAATTCACCTTCTTGCTTACTTGATTTGACGTTTGATCATTTGGTATGTTTAAAATTGTGACCTGGAAAACAAAGATTTTAAGCGAGGTATCACTGAATGTTTCTTATCGCATGTCCCTTTCTGAAACTTCGCCACCTAACAGAACTATTTGGTTCTTAGCAATTGATGACCCTTTTTCCAATAACCCTCCTTAGCTTATACAACATAGTTCAGATAATCACTCGTTTACTTAACCAGAGATGTTACGAGTTACTTAAGATATTTATGTGGTTTACAATGGAATGTGTCGATTTAGAGGTCAACAAATAATATAGACTTATTTCAAATAAAAAGATAGTCAGCCCTATCATGAAAAAATTGCCCTATCAGCCCTATCTCCCGGGAATTGTTAAAGAGAGTTTCCGTTTTTAAGATAAATTTCGAAAACTTTTTGGAAATTTTGAATGCAAATATGTTCATCAACCTTCGATATTCATGAGTGTAAAATAAAAAATGTAATGTCTCTATCTGCTATCTTAAAAGCGGAAACTCCTGATTAAAATTCCCTGGAGAAAATTTTTCATAATAGGGCTGAGTGAGAATAAGGTTGACTCTGAAATGGCAATACAAAAACTTTACAAAAAAAAAAGAGCAAAGGTCAATTACGAACGTCCACAATAATACAATATTGACAATAATACATTATAAATCAAACCATAATGGCATAAATTTCAAAAAAGTTGGTCTTTTTATATAACCATGTTTTGGAGTCAGATGGCCAATGACTTTGGCTATTAGTAGAGCGTCACAATTTTTCTCTTCTGGTAAGACCGGCGCGTTTCTATCTTTTATGAGATATATATCTTTTATGAGCTGACCTTGAAAGAAAGTCCGCTTTTGAATAAACAAAAAAAGTGAAAAACTAAATTCAACAATAAACATAAAAGCGAAATTGATAAACAAAAATTCTTCTAATAACCCTCCTAACTTTATTTTATCAATACTTTCGTTGAAGTACGCATGCAAAAAAAAAAATCAAAGATTCATAAAAATTTTATGAGAACACTCATAAACGCAACTTGAGCAAAATACATTTAATAAGTTAGAACGTCATGGTCTTGTCTTAATTACTATTGAACGCCCATAAATTTAAAGTGCATAGAAATAAAATTCTTCATTATCTTTAAATTAAATTATGAAATTATGGAAATCGTTAAAGCCAATTAAAATTTATATTCGAATTGAACGTTTCCCACTTCTAGGGGTTGTGAACAAGGGTGGAGTGAAATATTATTTTTTATAAGAAAAGAAATAAATTTCTTTTTTCCTAAGAAATGTTATTTTAGGCACATAACCATTTTGCGTAAATTCGGTTATCTTGTCAAATTCGATCCCAAGAAACCAAAGGTTTGAAAATACAATATCAAAGAAATAAAAACTTATTTACAGACTTATCATTTTCAAATTTTATTGAGCTCTCTTAGGGCCAGTTTTTCAGTGCGGGTTTAAACTCTAGTCAAATTAAACCGAGCTTAACTCACCAAAAAGGGACGTTAAAATTCGGTTTAACTAGATATTGTTGCATTCGTTTAAGTTGAATTGACTTAAATTATCATATAATGTGTTTTTATTTTGCTTAAACCGAGTTTAAACGTCCAATTTTGGTGAGTTAACCTCGGTTTAATTTGACTAGAGTTTAAACCAGCACTGAAAAACTGGCCCTTAGTGGTCTACTGTGCCATGGTGGAATTAATTGAACGATACAACAGCGGTATTTTTATTCAATTTCGAATAAAAATAAATTCGAAACACTTACATATTTTTACCATTGATCTTCGATAGCGTAAGAAAACAAAAAAACAAATACTTCCCAAATTTATGCTTTTCCTGTTTCTTGTTCGAGCTTTGTTCATCAGTTTTTCAAGTTCGTTGTAATAATATGCATCATACGTTCGTGGAACTAAGAAAAAGAGCAATTCTTTGTGTTAATATATGTTGGTTTAACATAACTTTTGTATTGAAAATGAACTAAATATACATAAAATGAACATAAAATAACATAACGATAAAGCGATCGTTAAACTTTTGAAATAGTTTTTTTTTTTTCTTGAAGTAAACAGAGCGATTTAATTCGATCCAAAGGATAGCTAAAAGTTTTCAGTTTCCTGTCCAAACTCAGTGGGCTAGCTAACGTTTTGAAATTTTTGTGACGTCACAATCTAATTGTATAAACAAACTTAGCCTTGAGTGAAACACTCTGAAGATTCGATCAGAAAATTTTTGTTCATACAGATACTTTAACAGCTTAACAGCTTGTTTGACGTCATAATATTTATGTGGTATTATTCGAAACAGTTGAGTTTCGAAAGCATTTCTAAAGAGTAAATCAACAAGTCGTATTCTTTATGTCTCATCAATTTTATAAGAATTTTGTACCTATATTATTGAGAGATTCAATTATGTTTTATACAAAATGCTTATCAATAAAAAAGTTGGGCCCTTATTTGAGAATGAGTCATGGCAGAGGGACTCATTGTATAAATAGAGATTAAACATATGTACACATTAATATATTGATACATACATACGAGTATTAACGACCACATGTTCAGCTTGTGATTTTGAAGTCTATGGATAAAATAATTTTTAGAGTTTTTATTATTTGGTCTCTGACTTTTCTATATTTAGTTTATGGCAGCAATTATTAAGAATAGCTCTTCCTAGTTCTTTTCCAAAAATTGTAATAAAAGAATAAAAAACAAAAAAATGGACTACAAGTTCAATTTTATCAGGTTTCTTCGAAGGTCTGGCTGTGAGAAATGAAAGTCGTTAATTAAATTTTAATATTTTTATTTAAGCTTTAAATCAAGGATTTTAGGTGTTACATCTATTCCGTCAAATCTGCCATGGTTCAAAATGCGTTGCTAGATTAGTAGAAAAGAAGGAGTTTTCAAATAAGTGAAACATGTGTTGGATGTTCTAAGCAATTTATTAACTTTAGCGCAGATGCATTCAATTAACTAAGCGATCCTCTCCACAAAGTGATTTTCTGCCAACAACTACAACTTTTGGGTAGCACGTACTGCTAAATTTTCAATTTCAGTTGATTAGAAATGAGGAAAGATATGAAGAAAGGAGTTGGCAGTCAAGGTCATAGCGTCAGTTTTTTGGGATGCGAATGGGATAATTTTCATAAAAAACAACCATTGGCGAGTATAATGCGAACTTATTGCAGTGTTGGAGTGATGAAGTTAAGAAAAACCGTCCGCATTTGACGTAAAAGAAAGTTTTGTTCCATCAAGACAATGCAATGGCCAAAATTGATTAGTTCAAGTTCGATTTGCTTCCTCGAATATGGAATTTTCTGTTTCCAAACTTGAAAAAATGGTTTGGTGGTGAAAAATTTGCTAACAATGAAGAGGTGTACTCTGCGGTTGATGGCTATTTTGAGGAGCTCGGTAGTCTTCACTAAACAGGCTATTGATGCTATTGAACATCGCTGGGAAAGGTGTATCGAGCTAAAAGGAAACTATGTAGAGAAATATAGAAACAAAATATAGAATTAGTTTTCTCTATGTAGAAAAAAACTATGTAGAAATAAAGATATTTGCTACCAAATTTTTTGTGTTTTCTTTGTTACGTCCGGTACATCTGGGACTACTATCGTAGGTTTGTAGGTGAAAAAAATGATGAGTTTTTGAATTTTTGAAGATTAACTGCAAAATGATTGGTTTGGTAGGTTTATTTTAAATTTTTTATTCTCATAGAAAATTAGGGACCAATATTATTATAAACAATATCAAAGATTAGAAGTTTTATTATTTTTGCATCGTACAAAATTTTTCGATTAGAGGTAATTGGGTACTGTTAAAATTGTTATTATTCTGGATTTTTTGTTTTGTTCATCAAAAGAGCTTATTAATTGATTTATTGCATTGAAAAGTTGCGGTTCGTATAAATTTTTCGCAAATTCTCATTTTATCCAGTTTGTTTTGATTTCGTAATTTCGCTATGATAAATACAGTGCCTCACAAAAGTATTCGGAATTGTTATTTTTTAAGCACATTAAGCATATCATATTTTTTAAGCACATATAACAAATTGTTATGCACATCTACATATACTTATCACACCATCATACCATACCATGGTATATCATACCATTCATAAATAAATAAAAAAATAATAAATAACTGGCCATTTCAGCCCTTAAAAGGACTTTGACCTAGCTTCATATGATCAATTGTGTTGTGCGTGTTATTAAGTTTGTACACAATTTACCGAGAAATGGACCTAAAGGCTTAACGCCGACTCCGAACGGCGATGAACGAAATTTTCTTATTCTCAAGAAGCTTTACATGGCATTTTGATTACTCTCTGAGGTTTGCCATTGTCTGCAGAGAGGTGGCGGCCGTACAGAAAAATGATTTTAATTCAAATAATTTTCTGTCGCTGCTGGGGTTCGAACCTGGGTCTCCAGGTTCGTTGACATAGCGGCCACGCACTCTAACCAACTACGCCACGGACGCCACACCATTCATAAATGCTTTAAAAAAAAAAAAATCAATTAAAATACGTTTGTGATGTACTAACTGTTATTTAGCACAAAAAATAAAGTTCTAAATAAATGCATTTTTAAAATATTCACTTAAAAAAGAAAATGAATAAAAAACCACCTCACAAAATTTAACTTTAAATAATAGTTAAGTAATTATTGGCGGCCGTGGCGCAGTGGGTAGAGTGTGTTGCCTATGCGCCAGAGAACCCTGGTTCAATTTCCATCTGACACAGAAAGTTTTTTCAATTGAATTAATTTTTCTATTCGACCGTCACCTTTCTGCAGACAATGGCAAAACTCAGAGAGTAAATAATTCCATGTAAAGCTTATTGAGAACTTGCAGATTAGCCGTTCGATAGAGGCATAAAACTAGTAGGTCCAGTTTTCGATAAATTGTGTACAAACATTTTAATAACACACACAACACAATTTGATCATAAGAAGTTCAAAGTTCTTTCAAGAGCTGAAATGGCCAATTTATTTCTTTTTTATGTAAAATTTAATATCGTGTACCGTATCCCTTCAGTCTAGTAACCTCCTTTATAATATTTAGATTTACAGAGCAAGCGTCCGAGTTCTTTCTGATTAAATTTGCGTCCATTCTTCTGTTATAACACCTTTTGATTGCTCCTTTGATGTTATAGGATGCTTTCGATCGATAGATAGATAAATGTTCGATCGGGTTGAGATCCGACGACTGAAGATGTGTTCCTAAAATATTTGGCATATTGTACAAGATCAAAAATCAAGTATTCTGCGCTGTATGCTTCGGGTATCTTGTTGAAATATGTAACGATCCGAAAGCCCAAGGTTGCGACACTTGCTTCCAAATTGTCTTTCAAAATCTGTACGTGCTGCTGATGGTTCATTCTGTCAGTCATAAACTGGATATTGCCAACTCCGTTTGCACTCAAACATCCAAATAACATGACGTTACCACCTGCATGTTTAACAGAAGGGCACTTTTTTTATCCAATTTAATATTCTTTCTCCATACTTTATTTCCGCAATTACCGCTGAATTTTACTGAATATTGTTGTATTTTTTATATTTTTTCGCAAATTTGAAGCGTTTAACACTTTAACTGCCACCATACAAAAAATATATCGGGTCCTCCGGCCCATTTTTTCTTTTTTACAGATCTAATGTATTTTGGTATCAGAAAATTTTGAAATATTTTATTGAGGCACAACATATGTACCTCACGGCCTAATGTATACGCCTTGAGTTACATATGCTGTGCCTTGTTTGTATATTTGTGCAATTTTGTTTTGGTCATAGTAAATAACCATTTCGAGGTAGGCGTGGTTTTCATCCTATTTGGCTCATTTTCGAACTTGACCTTTATTTTTTTGATAAAAGCTTAAATATCGACTTTCGTGAGGATAGCTCGAAAATTACGGCTGCAATCATGATCACAGACAGACGGACAGATATACGGACGGACAGATGGACATGGCTAAATCGACTCGGGTGATGATGCTGATCAAGAATATATACACTTTTCTATACCTACCACGCTTCCTTATGGGCGTTACAAACGTAACATGTAAAATGTAAAATGCTATATCTTCGAAAGTAATGGATGGATTTTTATGATTGATAGCTTGTTGAATAGGTAACGGCATAACCTTACTTTGGATACTCATAATGTTAGGTTTTGTACGAAAATTTAAAAAGAAAACACAAGTTTTTGAAGCCCATTTTCTCAACTTTCAAGCACTGTAACTTCTAAAACACTTGAGAGCGGCGAAAATTTTTTCAACATTAGCTTTTTTAGCTCCAAATGCACATTTTCAAAAAAAAAAATGAAAAAAATCCATTTTCACTCATCTTCAATTGTGCCTTTTTTCGGCTAGGACTTTTTCTATAGCTCGATTATGTCGCCGCATTTCATCCAGCTCTTCTTTTTGTACTTCCACCAATTTCTCAGTCACTCGACCTAGTCGGCGCACACCTGAAGCGACCTCTTCCATTGTTTTTTTAGTTTCATTAAAATGCTTAACACTTGAAGTATTGAAATGCTTCTGCAGTTCAATATGTTGTTTTAAAATGTCAACAGCGTTCGGTTCTGCTCGTTTCTTTGGCGTTGGGGTACCTATGGCTTGTGGTGCACTTGAACTCTCAGAAACCATTGAAACGTCGGCAACCGTGGCAAGTATTTCAACTTCCTGGGAAGGTACTCCAACACTTACGGTGTTTGTTATGCCAAACGTATTTGCCTGCAGCCCAGCAAGTTGTATAACCTGCTCCTCCATTTCGTTGAACACGTGCTGCCTATTTCGTCCTCCAGCGGTTGCTGATTGTTCTCTCTTGTTTTCCGCTAGCTTACGCTTAACGTACGACTTCCAGTCGAGCCATACCTGAAAAGAAACAAAAATTTTGAGATCAGCTATTAAAAACTTCACTACGTAATCAATTCCTTTTTTTACCTTTTTCCAACAACCAATCTCTTTGGTTGGTGGTCCGAGGCTGTTAAGCACTTCTGCAACATTTTGCCAAAAATTTGTCACCTCCTCCTTTTGGCATTTGGTGAAACCTTGTGCAATTTGCGGATTCTCTTGCAGAAGTTCCAGCATCCGAGCGTATTGGTGACGCGTTGTTAATGTTTTTGACCTCAAATGAAAAATTACATACAGCAAATTGCTTAAAGAAATATTTTTATTAAGTTAAATACTCACATTTTAAAAATTGTTCGTGTTAAAATGGTTTATTTTCTTTTGAATTTAATTTGAAACTTTTCTCAGATAGGCGAAACACGTCGTAACAAATTAGTTTCAAAATAAATGAAATGGCGCCACAAATGAACTCAGTGATGCCAATCTACGAATTTCGAATTTACGACGTAGCCATTCGAACTCAGTGATGCATTTTTCGTAGTTTCTACGATAATTGTACTGCGACGGATTCAGTGATAGAGCTGAATATAGTTTTTATTTTCTATACTTATTTTTCCTCGGATGTGACACACCCAGTTCATTGGCATTGTGACAAAAAATATGTTCATTGACAGCGGGTTAAGCGTTTTCCCTTCTTTACGCATTCTGAAAATTATTTTTTTTTTTTCTTCAATAGTAGTTTCAGCGGATTTTCTACCCGTTATTCTATAATTAATAAAAACGTTCAGGAAGACAAGCGCACTACTTTGAAAAATTCATATCATAAATGAACGTACACTCGGATAGAAACTAGGCTGCTGCCAAATTAAGTAGAGTTTAACGGTACGGTTTATAAAAGGAGCATATTGTGAGTAAGATTTAGTAAAATTTTTAATTTTTGTTGATTTCTGTAGGTTTTAATATTTTAATTTTTATTTTAGATTTAATATTAATGAAAGATATAAATCATATCTGTAAAAAGCACTGAAGTGTTTTTGATTGACACAATTCGTTTTTATTTACAAAAAAAAAAAAAAAATAAAATAAATTGTTAATTTTGAAAAAGTATCAATTCCAAATACTTTTGTGAGTCACTGTACTTGCTTACGGAATTCAATCCAAATCCTTCCGATATCATACAATGTGAGGGTATTTATATAAAATTTTTAAAATTTGTTGAAAAATAATTTTGGCAAAATTAGAACTTTTATTTGTGTTTATGGTCAAGGTGATTGGGCACTTGAACTCTCGCACAAGTAATTTGCAACCGGTTAACAAGGAAACAATTGTATTTAATCAGTAGCAATAAAATAACACAATTGAACGGATTAACTCAAAATAAAAATAACGATTAAATTAAATAAAAAAAAAAATAAATAAAAATAAATCCAGTGAAAACGATTTAAAAACACGTTTATTGCGTATTGCAAGAAGTAAACACAGCGATAGGGTTACTAACAAAGAGAGCGGGAGAGAGAGCGACGAAGGAATGTTTAGTTATGATAACGCACTTAATATATGGCGGCAACCGCAGCGTGTTGACCTTGATAAAAAAATTACAAAAATATATGTAGCTGTACATTCCCTGGTTACTCACCTTTTATCATATTAATAATTTTGTTTTTTTTTAATACTCTTTCTAATAGTTTGAAAAACAACAACAGAAACACTGTTGAAATTTACAAAAACAAGTTTTGAAGTTGGAGGTAAAAAATTAACAAAGCCAACTACTACGTCACTAAAATCCAACATTTAAAAAATAAGCAAAAACAAAGATCAGCAATAACAACAACAACAACGAAGCACTTACAACTTCATTCATTTATGATGACGATGAACAAATTCAAAAGCAAACATAAATGAATTAATTCCACTTAGATCATGGTTAAAAAATTCTGAGTTTGCACAAAATACAAAACAAAAAAAAAAACAAATTAATACAGTGCCAAAATAGCTTTAACAACAACAATATCAAGTTTACTTTATACGGTAGCCCAATATACGAGTGGGTGTGACTGCGACAGCTATAGAGCAAAGCTGTTACTACGCTCCGAAACGCTGAACACGTTCCAAAGTTAAGTGAATATCGGTAAAATACGAAAAAAATAATAAAACTAAAACAAAAATATTTAAAAAAAAACTTTTAAAAAAAAGACAAAAGTAATAAAAACATTTGAGAAATAAAAATTTAAATCGAGCTCTGATCCATTTGTGTTGCGTCTGCTTCACCCCTTGTTGAGGCCTTCTTCAGTCTCTTCAACTCTGACTACATTTTCTTCGTCATCAATTCTTCGTTATTGTTCTTGAAAGCACAACGCCTGGCTGATAACACTTATTTTAAAATAACAATAAAAAAATTTCAAATTATTCACCACTCAGCACAAAAACACACACACACACACACACACGCTAATCAACAGTGTTGTGTTTAACGTAAATTATTTAGATCGGTTCATTTCGCGGCGTTTTGCCGCAGTTTAACACCGTCATGACAGCACAATACACTTGCTTGTGGCGCTTTTTTATAGTGATCCTCGGCTGCTTCTGCATCACCTCCGGCATCTATCTTTATTTCAATTGGAGCGAAATCTTTACACAGCTACGCGGCAAGGTAAGTGTTAAATAACATTAAATAATATTAATTAATAGTTTTAAAAAACCAAAATTGGGGTCTTATTTAATTATGAAATAACGCCCAAATGTTTATGCAAAATTCTTGGGCTTTATTTCATATTTTGTTTTGGGCTTTATTTAATTGATTGCTATTTCACGGGGCCCCACAAAATAACCCCAAAATTAAATAACCCCCAATGAAATAACATCCAATGAAATAAGACCCAACGAAAATAAAATAAACCCCAAATTACTGAAATGAAATAATGCCTAAATGGTGGAGCCATTTCACGGAACCATGTTTCACTTTATCCTAAGAATGTCAGAATTTTTTTTTAATAAATAATTTGAAAAAATTAATTTTTTTTATTTTCCGACAATATTGTCGAATGAAAGCATGTATTTTTGTCGTATAATGGCAGAAATGTCTTTTTAAATTTGAATTGGATTGGAATTCATTTGAAAAAATTGGATCCACGAAATAAGTCCCAAATGAAATAAAGAAAAACTAGTAAGAAATGATCTTCGACTGGGCCGAAGTTAAAATACCCCCACGGCCGAACCAAAGTATATTCAAAGTCTTAAGCAATCAATAAAATGTTTATCTGTAAAAACGTTTTCGTTATATTTTTAACAGAAAATATTCGCTTTTGTTTTTTGATAAAGTCACTTTGTATGGGAGGAGGGCGTGGTTTTCACCCAATTTGGTTGAATTCCATACACATAGTACACATTATATATCAAAGTTATTATGCAAAATTTCAAGTCCATACATTAATTTTTGTGGATTTTAGAGAAATTTTACCTTTTGATAAAGTCACTTTGTATGGGAAGTAGGCGTGGTTTTCATCCGATTTGATTGAATTTCATACTTAGAGTGTATTTTGAACATCAAAACTCATATGCAAAATTTCAAGTCCATATATTCATTTTTGTTGAATTCGAAGAGATTTTACCGTTTTGATAAAGTCGCTTTGTATGGGAGGTAGGCGTGGTTTTCATCCGATTTGGCTCATTTACGAACTTGACCTTCATTTTTTAGATAAAAGCTTAAATATAGAATTTCGTGATGATAGCTTTAAAATTACGGCTGGAATCGTGATCACAGACAGACGGACAGACGGACAGACGGACAGACGGACAGACAGACGGACATGGCTAAATCAACTCGGGTGGTGATGCTGATCAAGAATATATATACTTTTCTATACCTACCACGCCTCCTTATGGGCGTTACAAACGGAGTGACAAAATTAATATACCCCCATTTACGTTTTTTAAACGTGGGGGTATAAAAAAAAATTAAATAAGCCCCAAAAAATTTCCATAAATTGTTGGGTGTTATTTCAAATGATTTTGGGGACTGTTTCAAAAATTTTGGGTGCTATTTCTTTTTTTTTTGTCTTGGGGTTTAATTAATTATGAAATAAAGCCCAATGAAATTTTATTTAGTGATTATTTCATTTTGGTTTTTTTTTTGGGTTTATTTAATTCGGTTTGGCGATTATTTCATTCCATAAATTTGATGGTTATTAAATGTTTCTGTGTAAATGCGCCTTTTACAATTTATTCATTCTGTAAAAGGCGCATGTTTTAAGCTTAAGCCTTTCGTTTTAGGGCTTATTTAATTTTTTGGGGATATTTAATTGGGACAAAACCCCAAATTTTGGAGCTTATTTTACTTTCCATTTAGGTTTATTTCATTGCATTTAGGCAATATTTCATTTCAGTAATTTGGGGTTTATTTAATTTTCGTTGGGTCTTATTTCATTGGGTGTAATTTCATTGAGGGTTATTTCATTTGGGGACTAAAATGTTTTTATAAACAAATCGATCCATAATGCCATCGCTTTTATGAAATGGTCCGACTCCATCATAGGAAAAACAAGTCCATACCATAATGCCACCGTCTCAGTGCTTAAAATTTATTTTGCAGTTTCGGGCTTCAGGTCGTGTACCTGGGCGACGCCGTACCGTGAACATCCCATCTGAATAAATTAAGTTGAACTTTGATTCATCGCTAAACAAAACGATTTTCCATTTTTTAACGGTCCAATTTAGGTGCTCTTTTGCAAAACTGAGTCTAAAAAACAATAAATTGCAACTCGTCACACTTTCAGACAGAATTGATTAAATTATAACACCTCACCTTTTTTGTTTATGTTTAGCTGTAAGCAAAGGTTTCTTTGCCGGTCTGTAACTCCTTAAATCGTTCTTAACGGCTCTTCTGCGAACAGTGCTGTGATGAATATCTAAATTAAGTTTTCGAACAACCTCTTTGGAGGTGGCAAACGGATTTCGTTTGAACACGCCACAAATGTTCCTGTCATCACGCAGCGATGTCTTCCGCGGCCGCCCTACTGATATTTGCGATTTTCCCTTTTTATATTCGGAAATAATTTGTAATTTTAGAGTTTCACAGTATTTATTAGGTGCCATTATAAATGGAACAGTCAATGTCACAATTAGCGCAAAAACAAAACTAAACTTAAATGTGTATGACTCACAAACAACATTTACTTTACAGTAAAAGAACTACTTTTTACATTTTTTAAGTTTTGTTGCTTTTGTTTTGCACTCAAACAAATTAACTGTAGTCACATTAATTTTAAATTTAATAAAAAAAAGCAAAACCAAATTTGAATATGATTTGTTTTTTATATGATGTATATATAAAAAAATGTTGTCAAATCTGTTTGTGACGAGTGTTTGAGAGTTCGGCTGGGTAAAAAAAAAATCTGCCGATACCATTTTGTAGGGTACGTTCTCTAGATGGTTTTAAAAAAAAAATTGTTTGAAAATGACAAGGGGGCGTGGCACCTCCCATACAACCCAAATCTACGATAGCGAATAGCTCTGAAGTTATAGTTCGCATAGCATCGGAATTCGGTGTTCTACCTTAATTTACAAGAGCCGTTCCGCAGGTAAAATTTTATGGGCGTTGAATGTGGGGCGTGGCACTTTTTCAGCAGACCAAATTTTCGGTATAACTTTCAAGCTATAAGTCACACATCAATGAAACTTGGTAGGAGCGTACTATTTAGTCGCGTCCTTCGACTAGCAGAATTTATCAAGTATAGGCCAAAGGGGTGTGGCACCGCCCATACAATTCAAATTTATGATATCGAATAGCTTTGGAACTAAATGCCGTATAATAATGAAATTCAGTATGGAGTTTCCACTTGGTGATATATTTATACTATAAAACTGGGATGGGCTTTGGAAAAGGGGGTGTGGCTAAACCCATACACTTAAAATTTTTGATATCAGATAGCTTTGGAACTAAACGTCGTTTAACAACGAAATTCAGTATGGAATTACTATTGGGTGATATTCTTCTACTAGAAAACTGAGACGTCATTGAACAAGGGGGTGTGGCTCCGCCCATACAAGCTAAATTTGCGATATCGAATAACTTTGGAATTATAAGTAGCATAGCCTCGAAATTTGGTTATCAATTTACACGAGTCGTTCCACTTAGAGATAGAGATAGAGATAGAGTTAGAGTTAGAGATAGAGATAGAGATAGAGATAGAGATAGAGATAGAGATAGAGATAGAGATAGAGATAGAGATAGAGATAGAGATAGAGATAGAGATAGAGATAGAGATAGAGATAGAGATAGAGATAGAGATAGAGATAGAGATAGAGATAGAGATAGAGATAGAGATAGAGATAGAGATAGAGATAGAGATAGAGATAGAGATAGAGATAGAGATAGAGATAGAGATAGCGATAGAGATAGAGATAGAGATAGAGATAGAGATAGAGATAGAGATAGAGATAGAGATAGAGATAGAGATAGAGATAGAGATAGAGATAGAGATAGAGATAGAGATAGAGATAGAGATAGAGATAGAGATAGAGATAGAGATAGAGATAGAGATAGAGATAGAGATAGAGATAGAGATAGAGATAGAGATAGAGATAGAGATAGAGATAGAGATAGAGATAGAGATAGAGATAGAGATAGAGATAGAGATAGAGATAGAGATAGAGATAGAGATAGAGATAGAGATAGAGATAGAGATAGAGATAGAGATAGAGATAGAGATAGAGATAGAGATAGAGATAGAGATAGAGATAGAGATAGAGATAGAGATAGAGATAGAGATAGAGATAGAGATAGAGATAGAGATAGAGATAGAGATAGAGATAGAGATAGAGATAAAGATAGAGATAGAGATAGAGATAGAGATAGAGATAGAGATAGAGATAGAGATAGAGATAGAGATAGAGATAGAGATAGAGATAGAAATCATTTCCGCTACGACAGCAACGCGTCGGGTATCAGCTAGTATGATGTATATATGAATATATGCTTTGGTTCCTATAATAATTTTTGTATGTCCCCAATATTAAAAGAGATACAAGATTTTGTAGCAGCGCACTGATTTTGTTGCTATTGTTTTGCGCAACACTGTATCTTCGAGATATGGACATTTTTAAAGGATTTTTTTATTTATGTTGTCATATCGGTCAACTACTCTACTTGTGCTTCCCGATTTTACTCTCCCCATAAAATATTGTTGGCCTATCTTGGTTCCTCTTCGAGATATGGCGTTTTTTGTTCTTTTTTTTTTTTTTTGTTTTTGTTCAACGTTATCTTGACATATCGATCGACTTCTATACTTGTGTGCCCTGATAAAGCTTTAAAGCTTGTGTGCCCTTTAAAAAACCTTAAAAAATCAGTAAAAATTGTTATGACCTTCATATCTTGCTTCCCTTTCGAGTTTGGACGCTATTTTTATTTTATTTTTTTTTTTTTTTTTTTATGCTAAAATTTCTTTCGAACCGCTGATTAATTTAGGACTTAACATATACGAAGTCCTAAATTGATCATTTATGTTTCAGATATTAATGTTATTTAAGGGCAGGGTAAGGTTTGTTTCGTCTAAAAAAGACCTTTTTTCATGAATTTTTTTAGAAAAAATGATTACAGTAGGTTTATTTTACATATTATTATATTAAAGTACAACATTAGAAGAATATTTAAAAAATAGAGAGAAATAACGGATTTATTGTAGATCTCCGCAGGCGCCCCGAAAAAAAGTTTTTGTGCGGTGAGCAGCCCACAGCAAAAAATCAAATGCTTTCTTTATTTTATTACTTTATCCCTCCAGTCACGTCGAGTTCTTTCAATTTTAAAATTTTTCAATTTGTCACCATTTTGAAGCCAAAATGACGATTTTTGACGAAAAAATCTACCTATTAGTATTGTAAAATTGTTAGTAATTAAAAAATTTTAAAAAGCTTGACGTCACTAGAGAGCTAATTATATATAGAATATGTGTACAAAATTTCAAAACGATCGGTTGAGCAGTTTTTTCTGTAGGCTGGTCACCGACTTTAAAAATTACATGTTTGAGAAAATCGATTTAAAGTTTTGTACACTAAACAACACTTAGTTGGAGGTACGGTCATTCAACCTACTGTAACTTCGTTAGTTTTGCTCCGAATGACCTAAAAATTTAATTCAATATTCTTCAGATGTTGTACTTTCAGAAACAAAAATAAAAAAAATTAAAAAAAAAGTTGTCAAACCTTAACCCCCCCTTAAACTAAACTCTTTCAGTTCATTGAGAAAATCCGTTAATTAAATTTAAAAAATTTCTACCTCACTTTGCTATCATTATAAAAATTTTTTTCGAGTTTGCTTTCAAAACCAATTAGTTCCCTTGGAATTCCAAAATTTACTTAATCACAAAAAACATACAAACGTATGTTAATATTATTGCTAACTGCTTAAATTATTCTCATGATGGCGAAAAAAAAAGAATCACACAATTTCGCAAACCAATATTATTAAATTAACCTTTACCAACCTCTAGTTGGTAAAGAACTCTTGTTGAATTGCCTGCAAATTTCAGAATGATTTTATCATAATATTCTATTGAGAGTTATGTATGCGTGAGAGGTCATAGAGTTCAGTCACTGATGTCTGTGATCACAATCATAAGCAGACGATTTTACTTTCTTAATTTTTGATAAAAGCATATTTTTTGATGCAAAAATTTCAACTATGTGATTTTTTATGTTATTTTAAAGACATTATCAATCATTCTCAAATCAATGTTAAACAGTTTTTTGTGTTAACTAAAATTCAAATAGCATGCATTGTTCATGTGCCACCGTTCCATTATTTATTAAAACATTGTTATTATCAATAAGTCTTTTTACTATCAATGAAGAAAAAAAAGACCTGATTACAAAATGTGAATAATACTCAGTTTCCGTTCCCGATCCACCTGAACACCTGTTGGTATTTCGAATGACTCAAATGCAATATTGATTAAGAGTATAAAATTCTGCTTCATTTTATATGACCATATATATACATATATATATTTTTTGATAATAATGGTGTTGTAGATTGTGTTGAATAAGGAAGTTTTTCAAATAATATTTGGAAATTTTATTTCATTCTACCGAAAGTGTTTCTGTATTTATGGAATTGGCCAATATCGGATATTATAGTAGCTGATGATGCAATTCGAAAGATATTCGCTTTCGGATATAAATAATTTCCACATATTATTTTTATTTTAAATTAAATTTTTTTTTTTTTAAGCTTTAAACCAAGGGTTTCAGGTGTTACACCTATTCCATCAAGTCTGACTTGGTTTGAATTGGGGTGAAAAATAAGTGGAAAGAAAAGGAAAGGGAAAACATATAGTGTTTGGAACACCGTATATATGTGGTGTTTGGCTGAAAGTTCTAGAAATTTGTGAATTCGAATCTGAGGCAAGTGTTACCTTTACCTCAGTCAATTCTAGTTTTTAGACAATCCCATTCACAAACTTCTCGACCATCATCTTCAACGTTTAAGCCGTAAATATTAATGATTTTTCAATTTCAGTTGATTCTAAATGAGGAATAAAATGCAGAAAGAGTAAGAGCGTAGGGTCATGGCCCGGCCGGAATTGGAACCCCGGATCCCTAGGTTAGTAGTCAAGTTTACTACCTAGCCAACTACCGAGATCACACTATTTATAGCGGGACTCGGGTTTTTTATTTTTTGTCATCTTATGTTTGCATAAAAAGACCCCCCTTCTTTTTCTTCTTTGTTTTTTATTATTTTATATTGGTTATTGGTCCCGTGGAATGGACACCAAAAAATATATAATTTTGATTTTGATTCATTTTGGGTGTTTTAACACCTACCTTGAACTTCTAACCCAAATGAATCCATATTTTTTTAGCTTTGTAATCACAAAATGTTTGTCAATTTACAACAGTTTTCTCCTTAACCCATTACTGCATAACAATGCCCTTAGGCACATTTACGTTTGTATTCAAATCTAGAACTGAAAACCTTTTTTCCAAACTCAGAAGTCAAATCATAGATCAAAATTAAAAAAAAATCAAAATTAAAATCATTGTATTTTTGTCTGAACACTTCACATTAAATTCTCCTCATCTGTCAATCTTTCTCAAAACTGTCTAATGGAACTTTTGATAAGTTCGGAATGGTGAACCGGTTCCGATCACCATTTCAAAAATAAGAGGAAGTCTTAAAATTTGATTCCGAATAAAGTCATCGTGGCCGTTTTGGTTCTACTGAAGAACCATTTTGTAATAAAAATCAAATTTATGTGTTTGTAACTTCTTATTTATCAAAGACTGCATATCCGAATTTACTTAAAGGTACTACGAGGATTGCTATATATATTTCAGATACATAATCACCGAATTTTTTTTTATTGTTTTTCAAAATATTCTAATTTATGATTTACATTTTATGATACATTTTTGCTTGAGGCACATCCTATTCAGCTTGAGGCACCTCCCAAACATAGTTTTTTAACGCATCAATGGCTACTTCTGGCGTCGAAAATTCTTGTCCACGCGCAGTTTGTCCTTGATGAACGGTAACAATAAACAGTCATTGGGATCCAAATCAGGACTGTACGACCCATTATTTTGATGTTTTGAGTGCTACAAAAGCCTTGACGATGAAGAATAATTCAGAATAATAATAAAATAATTATTTTCTTTTTTTCACGGAATATTTCTTATTTTTCCAAGTGTCCTCAAGTATTAATGCGACAAAAAGAAAAAACAAATTTTTTTCTTTTTTTCGAAATGAAAAAAATTCAGTCTTTATATTAATTCCCGAAATATATGTAGCAACCTTAGTAGAAGAGTAAAATAAACTCTTTTCTTAACTGGGTGAGTTGATTACTGAGAACCCAGATTCAAGAACTTCAGCACGCGAATTTTCGCATTAGTGCTAATATAGTTCGAGCCAAAACTATATTGTGTTGACTATTTTATACCCACAAGGTAGATAGCAGCCGATCTTAGTATACCGTTCGGATGTTTTGGGCAAGAGGCAAGTTGAAGTGCATTTCCCCCGAGTGTACTGAATATGTTGCGACTATTTGACCAAAAACAACGTAGATACCGTTCCGCAAGCTCCGTATTCACCCGACATGTCTCCTTGTGATTTTTTTTATTCCCACGATTCAAGTTATCATTTCCCGGGAACCGTTTTGAGACGATTGAGGGGATAAAGAAGAATTCGCAGAAGCTGACTCTGTTTCCAAAATCAACCTATGAAAAGTGCTTTTGAGAATGGAAGATGTGTACTGCTGGGAATGGATGTTACTTTAAAGGAAATAAAATTAAGTTTTCGTTTTATTGAAGAATCCCAGATATTTTTTGATCAATATGCATTTAACCAAATTTTTGAAAAACTAGTTCTTAGACCAAAACAGCTGATGAACAACTGGGAGCGTAGAATAACTAGTTCTTTAATTTTGGTCTTGTCAACTTCTTTTTTTTTTAAATTTGTTTTCAACTTCAATTATTTTATTTTAAAAACATAATAAAAAATTATAATTTATTAATAAAGATAAACTGCTAAAAATATTCTTATGTGATGCACCTATTTCACTTCTTTCTTTTTTGTTTTTTTTTTTTTTTTTTGTTTTTGGTGTGTGTACGAATGTACAAGTGGGCTATAATTTTCTTAAAAAATATTTTCTATCCTTTAAATAACTTCCTGCGTTAAATCATCTAATTTAATGATTCAATAAATAACGGTAGTAAGCGAAAAGCTACCCGTCAAACTAAAAATGATAAGATAACAAACAATAGTTGTTTTGCTTAAATGAATTTTCGAAAAAACCTAAAATAACATATGGTTTTCCTAAAAAATAGAAACAACAAACGACTAGTCACCGCTTAATTACAAGGAACAACATGAGACTTAGAAACAAAACAGGGTAGCACCTTAAAATACAAAAACTAAAACAGATTTGTTGTAAACTTACTCACTGAAAGGTTTTGCGAAAAGTCGTAGTTTTTCGAAAGTTTTCAGATTGATGTTAGTTCTTAAAGGGGATTATATATCCAGGTCTATAAATATATATAAATTATGTATATATATATATATATATATATATATATATATATATCTATAAATGAGGGTTTTTATACCTAAAAATATACAAATTGAAGAGTTTGTTTGGTTTTTTTTTTTATTAAAAAAAAACTTAATATTAAGGTAGGTACAGCATTTGTTATTGAGCGCTGTGAAAAAAAGGTGAAAACCGGTGACCAAGATTGCTACTCCTAAATTTATCTGAGCCAAAAATCGAAAAATATTTTTAAACAAGGTACTTAGCCGATTTTGAAAATATTGATTTTTCACAAAATGGCGGACTTCCCAACGTAAAGTAACGATTTTCGACCAAAAATTCGTCATTATTTTGCCTATGACTAATGAACGAAGCTTCGAAAAAAATCCTATGACAAGCACAAGATTATTATGAATAAAATAAGCCTGCAAAAAAATCAAAACGATCAGTTCACTGAGTTTCGAGAAATCTTGGTCACCGACTTTGAAAACATGGTTTCGAAAAAAAAACGCGTTTGAAAATAAAGGCCAGTACGGCGTGCTCTCGAAGGTGATTCACTCACTAGGCCATAACTTTGTTATTTTTTGAGATATCGACTTGAACCACATATTCTTGAGACTTGAAGCTTTAAGAAAATACAAAAAAAAAAGAAAAAAAATGTTCTGGGTATATAATCCCCCTTAAAAAGGTTTTTGATTTTGAACTTGGAGTTTACTTGGTCAAAAGGTTTCATATGTTTAAATGTCTTTTAAAAATTTCGGTATTTGAACCTTCTCAATATTGTAGGTGCTGTGTAGTTAAAAAAAGGAACACTCTCGATTTGAAGAGTGAAGAGCGCCATAAATAGTTTGGGAATATGATAAATTTAATGATTTTTTGTTTTTTTTTTTCTCACAATTTCTTTTACTTTTGACATTTAAACATTTAAAAGTGTTTGAAGCTACCTCTTTGCACTGAGGCAATTATCATTTTATTATTTTTTTTTTTCTTTTTATATATGAGAGAATAAAATTTTCACATTTATGAAGCCTTTATAATAGGCTTTTATCGTTATTGAACGTTTATGAATAATGTTTTTCGATCTTTTCCTTATATAAGTTTACTATGAGATTCATAAATTTTTATAACTTTTTATGAATACAACCGATAAAAAATTGTTAGTGAATTTCGTTTAAACATCAACAATTGTAAAATATTTTTTTTAATCAAAACAAGTACTCTTCTTTCATTTTTAACGCATTCAGAAATGAATTGTAAATAATATTTCTTTACTTAAATGGGATTTTTATTGAAACAACGGTCATACATATTTATTGAAACAAAGAGACTTTCCCAAATCATTAATGAAATTAATCATAAATGATACCGCAGTCCAACAGCATTTTTTGAATAGCGTAGGGGGATGTTCTCTGAAAGAGGTCGTTGTTAAGACCATTTTTGTAGAACAATATTTTAGTCCGGCATGTCTGATTTGATTTGATCTGCGCTGATTTGAATTTTGCTTTTGACCTGTCGGTCATACATATTTACCCGCCCTTCCTTAAAGGCCATCTGTTCAGGTGTATGGAAAAAATATACAAAAATCATGAAATTTGTATGGGAGCTCCCTTAAGGAGTGTTCGGAGAGAATGGGTGTCATAGGCAAAATGTTCCATTTGCAAAAGAAAACGAAAAACAAAACAGACGCACAATCGTTCTTTTGTTTTTTGAATCGTTATTGTTTTATTCGCTTGAAAGATCGGAACGTAACAAAATAGAACGATTCGTTTTTGTTTATTTTCGTTCTCTGATTTCGTTCTATCTGACCGGGATTTCAACGCAATACCCCTGTGAAACCGTCCCAGTTTTTCAGATATTTGGATAGTTTGCGCTTAATTTTTGAATAATTTAAATTTTATAAAGTTTCTCAAACGATGTTTTTGAGAACTTATTAAAAAATAAAAAACTTATTGGGAACTTATTACTTTTCTTAATTTTAGACATAAAAGAGACCTCCAAAGAAGTTTAACTGTTTGGAGACCGTTGTTCATAAGGAACATTTTTCTTCCCTATTTTGTAAGGTGATAGTTCAACCGACAATGGTCTGTTAGCAGTCCTGTGGTGATTCTTGGATCATTCTTTGTTAGCTTCATGCATTCTTTAAATCTCTTTAGGTCGTATGCCCCTAAGACTAGTTTAGAGTGCTTTAACCCTGGTAAGTTTCTCCAGTATGTATGTATGTCAGTATGTCTCTTTGTTTGTCTTCCTCTTTCTTTATTGAAAGAGAGCGGATTCCTTTGCCTATCTCAAAGTATGCTTCCAGACCAACAAGAGGATTTGATACTCCTTTCTTTGCCAATTCGTCAGCAAGTTAGCACGATGCGCGCAATGCTTGTAAAATTTTATATGAGCAGTTGTTAACATTTTTATGATATACTTCTACAAAACCCAGATGTACTAAAAAAAAAAATCCCACTCATCTGAGAAATATGATCTTAAAAATAAATGAAAACTTCAGTTAGTTTCGCTTAGTTAGTGTGCAGTTAAGTGCACCGACATACCTTCCGTTCGTCACACTCACACCCCCTATCAATAATTATGTCCCGCATTGACTTTTGATAAAGTTGGCCACCTTAGGTAGTGTTCAGGCAAAATATCACTCACCTAGAGATAAATGAAACGTGTCTAATATGGAGTGTCAGCATTTTACACTAGGTGTTAAATAAAATCTTATCTCCAAACTAAAAATATACATAAATGTGAGTGAGTGATATCAGGCAAATGAGAAACTGAATCGTCATTAGGTAAAGGGTGAGAATAAAAGTAACTAGATAGGTTGTTTCAAAACAGCTTATGCAAATATTTGTATACTGAAATGATGACTCAGCTATTTTTTGATAAAGTTTTCGTAAATATGTAGTACATTTATTTCCCATCCCCACTTATATGCATAATTAATATTAGTAAGCCACGTTTTTCCAATTATTTGCAGTTTATGGTATGTTAATAATTTTTATCTAATCAAGGATATAAACACATGTTAAATAATGAATTTTATTGCATTCGTTTTTTTCCTAGCCAGAGGTTCACATAAAGTTTATTTCTATTATTACCTAATTTTAAGGTAATTTGTAATACGAATAAGCATATAATTTTATTATTGTGCAGACCCTTTTATAAGATTTTGACTATTTAATTCCACCCACGATATAAGACGGAGGTTCTTACAGTTCCAAATAATTTGTGATGGAATTTGAACATAATACTCGTATTGTTTTACATTAATATTCATTGAATACGTCAGATGGTTGGCTAAATTGTTTAAAATTGGATATTACTGGATATGGGATATTACCGATAATATGACTACATTTTCCAATGAACGATGTGTCGTTATGTCGTTGTCGAGTTTAGGTAGTTTAGCTAAAACACATATTTCTGAACGGTGGTTAAACTAGTTTTTTTTTTAATTTAGTCACAAAAACACCATAAAATATGATTAATGGGAAGAAAGTACATTATTAAACTTACTATATTGTTTACAGTACCTTTGCACCTCTTCATAACACGGAGAAAAAAATAAAGCATTATATGCTTGAATCAAACAAATATGCTATCAGTTTACACTCAAGCGTATATTTCTCAATTCAAGCATTAATTTGCTAGAATTGAGCAAATTTAAAACACATGATATTAAGAAAACAAAAATGCTTAATTCAAGAAACATTTGCTTAAAACTCAAGAACATTTATTCTTTATTCAAGACTAATATTTCTTTGAAGTGAGAAAACTTTGTAAAAAGTATAATTTCATTTGGAAAAAGTTTAATTTAAACTAGTAAGAAATGATCTTCGACTGGGCCGAAGCTAAAATACCCCCACGCCCGAACCAAAGTATATTCAAAGACTTAAGCAATCAATAAAGTTTATCTGTAAAAACGTTTTCGTTATAGTTTTAACAGAAAATATTCTCTTTTGTTTTTTGATAAAGTCACTTTGTATGGGAGGTGGGCGTGGTTTTCACTCTATTTGGTTGAATTTCATACATATAGTACACGTTATATATCAAAGTGCATATGCAAAATTTCAAGTCAATATATTAATTTTTGTGGATTTTAGAGAGATTTTAAATTTTTGATAAAGTCACTTTGTATCGGAGGTAGGCGTGGTTTTCATCCGATTTGGTTGAATTTAATAATCAGAGTGTATTTTAAATATCAAAACTAATATACAAAATTGCAAGTCCATACATTAATGTTTATGGTATTCTAAGAGATTTTACCGTTTTGATAAAGTCACTTTGTATGGGAGGTAGGCGTGGTTTTCATCCGATTTGGCTCATTCTCGAACTTGACCTTTATTTTTTAGATAAAAGCTTAAATATTGAATTTCGTGATGATAGCTTTAAAATTACGGCTGTAATCGTGATCACAGACGGACAGACAGACGGACATGGCTAAATCAACTCGGGTGGTGATGCTGATCAAGAATATACAGGGTGTTTTTTTTAGAGGTATAGAACTTCGAATTGAAATAAAATACAAGAAAATCGTTTTAATGTCCATCAATTTGGCTTTATTGAAAGGATAATTTTATGCCATTAATGTTTAAATATGATTTCGGGCATGTGGTCGCCGCGGCTGGCTCGAATAAAGCCAATTCTACAGGTCCAATTTTCAACCACTATTTCGAGCATATGGGGCCGTATGTCGGCAATAACGCCAGGAATGTTGGCCTCCAAGTCCCCTAACGTTTCTGGTTTGTTGGCGTAGACGAGCGACTTCACATATCCCCATAGAAAATAATCCAATGGTGTCAAATCACACGATCTTGGTGGCCAATTGACAGGTCCATTCCGCGAAATTATGCGCTCATCGAATGTTTCCTTCAATAAATCGATTGTGACGTGCGCTGTGTAGCATGTAGCGCGGTCTTGTTGGAACCACAACTCATCCACATTCATGCCATCCAATTCGGGAACAAAATAGTCGGTTATCATGGCTCTATTGCTGTGCACGGTGGCGAATCGATTCATTCAGGTCCTCTTCAACATTTTGCTCTACAGCGGCAATTGTTTCTTCGGTGCGCACTGTTCGACGTCTCTGCGGATGCGTATTATCACATAGAGTAAACGTAGTGCGAAAACGACCCATGGTTAACAGAATTAATTGCTCTGATGGACGACCATAAAATGGACGGAGCTTGCGGTAAACTTCGCGAACTGAACCATTATTTTCGAAATAAATTTGAACGATTTGCAAGCGTTGTTCTTTTGTCAACCTGTTCATGATGAAATGGCAAACCAAACTGAACATAAATGACATTTGAGTTGCCAGATTTGACCACAAAATGCCAGTTTTATCTCCATTCGAAAAACAAACCCCTAAAAAAAACTCCCTTTATATACTTTTCTATACCTACCACGCCTCCTTATGGGCGTTACAAACGGAGTGACAAAATTATTATACCCCCATTTACGTTTTTTAAACGTGGGGGTATAAATATAAAAGGTTATGTTTGAAGTTAAAAACATGTGTTTTATTTTTTTTTTTTTTTCTTTTTGTTTTCCAAAATCTTTACTCATTTGTATTATTGAATTCCTGCAGTTTTTAATCAGTTTCTATTTATCATTGATGCAGCATTACATAACATAACTGCATAACAGCAGTTTTTCCGCCTTCTGTTGATTAATGCATATCCTGTATAGATCCATGGCGGCAAAACATTTCGACATCTCATTCGAATTTTCTTCCAGACATTGTGTTATGCGCGCATTCAACTCCTCACAAGGATTTCTATTCACCGATTTAAGAATTGCCAAGAATCGTTGTTGTATTTGAACCAAATTCCACTTCCATGTCCTTCGATGATAGTCTTTGAACATCATCAACAGCGTGCGATAGATGGCCTTTGAGTTTGCCCGATTTTGTTGGAGACTTTGGTGCTTCAAATTCTTGTAGGACTTCCGATTTGCTGTGGCTGCTGAATAAAGCGCCCATTTTGAATTTGTTGTTCTTGTTGTTTTCGGGTCAATGTGGTTTTGTTGAACGTGATTGCAACGATCTCCAAGTAATATCCAAAATAGTTTAATAAATATGTATGTGTGTATATTCAAAAAAGAAAAAAAATTGAAAACAATTATGAGCAATATATGTCTGACGAGAATTTTAATTTCATATTTTAATCATTTGTAAAAATGGTTGTTACATCTTAAAACAAAAATTAAAAAACTAATAAAAAAACATTTGTTTCTAATAAATAAAAAATATTATCATGTTCTAAATCCCCTGCTCATTATTCTCTATTCATTATTAACTGATAGAAAATTTCTTGCTTGTGTTATCTTAAGAAGAACTGCAAAGTCCTAAAAATTATCTCTGAACTATAAAGACGAATGGAAATTTTTTTAATTGTGGACATAAACCACTATTTTATGACTTATCCATTCGGTTGACGTACATGTTGAGCTTTTACATATTGAAATGTGAATTTTATGAAGCAAGAGTTTCAACTGTATCCACGCTATTTATTTTTATTTTTTTTTTTTTTTTTTATTACATTATTCTAAGCTCTTAATCTAATTCCCGATTATACAAAATCCCGAGTAAACCCGGGAATATCAGCTAGCAAACTACAATCATCATCAGTTACCTCAAAAAATCGCCTGGCTTTAAAAAATGTTTCAATCGGATTGTATCTCTACATTTTTAATGCATTTGTTTTTATTCCTCTTCTTCAAGAATGTGAAAAAAATATTGTCCAGATAAACTCAGGGCAAGCCATAAAAATCTCTAAATACAGAAATAATCTACAGAAACGCCATGCAGTTCAAGACAAATCACTTTAGAACCATCTCTCTATAGACGCTCATACATCACAAGGTGACCTTGTGGCTCAAGACAAAACTAATTATGGGAAAAATATGCTCAATTTTGCAACATTGTTGCAATTTATGAGATAAGAGTTATTTTTTGTTTTTAATTGCAATAATTTTAAAATAATTTTAAACGTCAGTCACACGACTTCAACTGCTAAGCTTGATTGATGACTGATAGCAAATTCAAGAAAATAAAAAAATATTTACTTTTCAGGTATTTGCAGCTATACAACCGGCTATAGTCCAGTTGCAGCTTAAAATGCGCTTCGTACAACAGAGTAATGTCTGTCTATGGGTCAGATAACACATATTACTACTTAGTAAAAATAACAAAGGTCTTGCCTTTTACTTTTGATTAAAAATGAAAAAAACCGAAAACTATCTTATCAACACTTTGTAGGTTTCATTGCGGAATTAATTTTAACACTCCTCCAATAAGTTGCACAATTGCGATTTTTCACCACTAATTCCAGACAGGTGTCGAAACATTGCCCTCAATCTAATCAAAATTACAAAATCTAAAATATGGCTTTAGCAAAGCAATAATGTCAAAATTTAAAAAATTTAAAAAAAAAACAAGCTTAACCCTGAGATTATAAAATTCAGTTAAGATTAAGTACGAAGCATTGCGACACTCTTAATCGTAGTTGGATATTTTACAAGTACATCTAGCAACAAAAATACGTCGTACATAGTCCCTATATCTTCTAACACAATCATTCGTTCGATTTTAATCGTAATTTTTATTGCATCATAGTTGGCTTAAGGAATCTTTGTTTTGTCTTCACCAAAAGTAGTTTTACAACACCTGTAAACATTTTTTTATCTGGAGATGGATAATATTATCAGCCACCCTTTATATAGCCATTAATAGCTTAATTGAATTAAAAAATTACACAATTCAACAAGGTAAAGTCAAAAAAGTCACTTTAGTAGGCCAAGATTCCAACACAAAATTCGGTAATTTATTCGACCCACAAAAATTCTGCATTTATTCTGTAATTAAGGTCAGATTTATTTGTGTGATAAGATAAAATAACTTATTGGCTTATATTCTTATAATATTAGCATAAGATACATATTTGTTTTTGTTCTTAAAGACTCAAAGTAAAAGGGATTCAAATAACCTCAATGAATGAATGTAATTTTTCCTTGGAGATTAAAAATTAACATGAAATTTTTTTTAGAATATTATCCAATATACTGGGCTATAATTTGGGCTATAAAATACTATGTACATACTTCACCTTATTCATCTTAACATTCTCATACGTATTTAAATCGATAAATAAATATCTATTTGCATGTTTGCAAAGTTGTTTGATGACGTCACGCATAGCTTTCAAACACAAATTTCTATATTAGGCAATTGAGGTCGATTTGGACAAAGTAAGGCTTGTTGCAAAGCGCATGGCAACATCAATTTTCCAAAATATAATTGACTATTAAATGTACCTTTCCGCAAGTGCCACATCTCCTTTTGCGGGTGAACAATTAAAAAAATTCAATTTGTAGAAATTTCTGATTTTCAGTATGTATTAAGACTGGAATAATGTTAATTGGTACAGGAATAGACTAGGTCAGTTCTAAGCAGCTTGATAAAAAGGGGCGCAACCAAAATTAGTCGAAAGTCCCCGAAAAATAAAAGTCCAATCTACACTAAGAGGATATAACCTTAAAATGTAGGCTTTTGCGTTTCAACAAAGATTGTTTCAAAAAATGAAAGTGACACGCCCTCTCAAAAAAGGCGTCAGATACTTCAAACCATATAATTTTTATTTTATTGCCAAAGATAAGGATAAAGATAGAGATAAGGATAAGGATAAGGATAAGTATAAGGATAAGTATAAGGATAAGTATAAGGATAATGATAAGGATAAGGATAAGGATAAGGATAAGGATAAGGATAAGGATAAGGATAAGGATAAGGATAAGGATAAGGATAAGGATAAGGATAAGGATAAGGATAAGGATAAGGATAAGGATAAGGATAAGGATAAGGATAAGGATAAGGATAAGGATAAGGATAAGGATAAGGATAAGGATAAAGATAAGGATAAAGATAAGGATAAGGATAAGGATAAGGGTAAGGATAAGGATAAGGATAAGGATAAGGATAAAGATAAGGATAAGGATAAGGATAAGGATAAGGATAAGGATAAGGATAAGGATAAGGATAAGGATAAGGATAAGGATAAGGATAAGGAAAGGGATAGGGATAGGGATAAGAACAAGGGTAAGGTTTGGATTGGATTCACATGATTTTACAGCTTTTCACCACGCTTAGATCATGTTTTAATTGATTGCCTTTTTCTTCACACTAACATATCACCCCATTTCGAACCAATCAAATCCTTGGATCAAAGTTAAAAAAAAAGTTTAAAAGTTTTCAACTTCAAATTCAACCTCTTAGAAATCAAATACAACTTTTTACAAAGCTAATTTAACGCTTTAAACTTCAAATTAAGCTTTTCGCATTTCAAAATCGATTTGTAACGAGCCAAAATACTAAATAAAAAGTTGAAATAAGAATTAAATAAGAACTTTAAGTTTAAAAAGAATTTGATTTGACAAAAGATGTATTTGAAGTGTAAATATTTTAAGTTAAAAACCTGTAAAAAAATTTGGGAAATTATATTCGTCAGTCTATCTTTTAGAGAGCAGATTGTTAGCGCTCTTTAAAAGGCAAGAGATAATAAATCGTTTTAAAACATTTTTTCTTATACATATCTAGTATATAGCCCTAGACTTTGGAGTTTTTTTTTTCATTTAAGGTCCATGCATTTTATCGCAACCTTCAAAATGTCTTGGAATACTATATATCCCGTTGGGAAATAAGATATTTACTTGAAGGTTCTTGTTTTTTTTTTATTTTTTTGTTTTTATTGAAACTATATTTGCTGAAGTAGTCTCACAGTCTTTATGCTGGAGACCTCTATCTCGTTCAAAAGACCACATATTCCTACATCTCCTTTGTTAACTAAGGGGTTTAACAAACCACCATTAGTCTTCTAGATTGTAACAACTAGAAGTTGAAAAATAAGTAACAATTTGAATGAATGGCTTCTATGGCACTTGAATGTAATTTTCTTAAAAAATTTTTCTTAAAACGTGACCATATCCAAGATGAACCTAATATGCAGGTTAGGTCATCTGAACTCTTTTGTTAGCGACATAGAAATGAGGGATTGATAAAAGACTTAACAAAAAGTGAAAATATATTAAATTTATTTGAAAGAACTTAAAATATTATCTCTTAAAGGAATGATCATAATTTAGACCCATACGAGATAGGACTTATTTACTCGATTGGCTTATAGTTAATTATAAACGCTAAATTATAATATGAGCAATATATATACAAGAGGAAGGAACTAGGAACTTCATCATGACTTTAAAATTCACACTGGAAAACCTTTAACCGTCAAGTATTATTCAGAATAAATTTAATACAATCTACCTATTTTTCATTATAATTTGATTATAATGTATAGCTTCCAGCAACGTGCATAAATTTAATTTTAAATGTCTTCACAATACTCCAAAGACTATTTCTAGTGCAATTTTGGAATTGTGGGCTAAAGCGATTCAATTCAAATACAAAGTTTTCTCATAGAAAACAATTTAAGCTAAATTTCTGGAACTTCAATTAAAAGTTATTTTGGAGTACATTTAACATGTTTCTCCAGCAGCTAAATAAAGAATCTGTGGTCATATTAAGTGACTGATCTTTTTTATCGCAACTCCCAGGTGTTTATTATTATTACTTTTTTTTTCAGAAGAAAAGTTTATTTACCGACTTAATAACAAGTCATTGCTTTTAGAATATTTTAAAATTCAATTAGAAAATTTGAATAAGTTTAGAATATCACGAATGACATAGGTAAACCCCAAATATATCCCATAGATATGCTGTTAATATTATTCTTAGAAAAATAAACTTACTTAACCTATAACATTCAGGTTTCTACATATCTACTCGTATGTCAATAAAGCAAAAATCATACTTTTTATAAAAGTAACTGGTCATGATGGGATTTCTACGGAAATATCTTCTCTTTAACATTTGGTGCAAATAGTTGATTAAGAGTTCTTAAATATTTCATGAACTTGGTCAAACATATTGAATAGATTCGTTGACAATCTCGATCGCAAAATAAACAAATGTTATTTATATAAATTAAAAAAAAAATGTTTAGGTTATCTTAATAATTTAAGGTGAAATGCTTAGGTTATCTTTATTAAATGTCTTTTCTGCTAGTTATAAACGTGATTTAAAATTTTTATCTTATCTCTTTTGCAAAATTTTCAATTTCTGCAACCTCAGACGTTATTTGCGGGAATTAATTTAAGTAAAACTATTTAGAGATAGGGAAATAAGTTCAATATATCATTTTTGTGTAAAAAAAAAGCAAAATAAGAGATTTAGGAAATTTTATCTTAAAAGAAAATTTTTAAAACTGCAAATTTTTGAACAAAAAATTCCTAAAATCATCATTATTATTTTAAAATCAGGCATTTTTAAAGAATGTTGAAATAATATTTTTATCTCTCTGACATTTTTAGGAAATGGCTCTCAGTCCCACATCACCCTCATATCCTGGTTGGAAAGTCTCACCGCTGCCGTTATATTTTGATGTATATCTCTTCAACTGGACCAATCCAGAGCAGTACTTTAAAGGCTCCAGCGTTAAGCCGCATTTCGAGGAACTCGGCCCCTATAGATTTCTCGAAAAGCCCGATAAAGTTGATATTGTTTGGCATGCACATAATCATTCGGTATCATTTCGCAAGAAGGCTAGTTTTCATTTCGATGCGGCGGGTAGCAGAGGAAGTTTGGATGATCGGATAACAACGGTCAACACGGTGGGGCATGTAAGTATAACGATGACTTGACGATTAGTGAATTAAATAAAAAATGATTTCTTTCTCACCCTTTGTCGCTTGACACGCCCTATAGGCCGCTGCTCTTCGCGCTCAGGATGCTAATTTTTTCCAAAAGAAAATGCTACAAAGTGCTCTCAGCATGTATAGCGAACGTTTGACAGTCACCAAGACAGCCGATCAACTAATGTTTACCGGATATTTGGATCCATTCGTAACAATGGGCTCATTCTTCTCTAAATTCAGCAAGGACATTGAGGTTCCCTACGATCGCGTTGGTTGGTTGTACACGGTTAGTGTGGAGTTTTGAAATAACCAATAATCACGGTGCTTATTTTAAAATAAAATTTTTTTTCGGGTTTTAGCGCAACGACAGCTCCACCTTTGATGGCTATTTCAACATGTTTACCGGCACCGATGATGTACGTAAAATGGGTCAAATACACACCTGGAATCATATGACCAACAACGAACGCTTCGATGGTGAATGTGGCGATGTTAAAGGTTCGGTGGGCGAATTTTATCCACCAAATTTAACTCCAAATGACTCGATTTCGATATATTTGCCAAATTTATGCCGCTCCATACCGCTAGACTACAACGAAACGGTAGAAATACATGGACTGAAAGCCTTTAAGTTTAGCGGTGGTGAACGCTCGGTGGATAACGGTGAGTAATAGAAAAAAATACCGAAACAATAGTTGGCTCTGAGTCCGAAATAGGCGTTATCTAATAGCAATTGAAAAATAACTGTCAAACGAACATTTTTTAACATAACTTATAGCAGTTACGATCACTTGTTCTTGTGAGAATTTCGAAATTTTAGAATGACTCTTTGTTTTCATCTCATTGATTGATAATCACTTGTCTGCACTCCTTTTCCGCATTTCATCTAAATTAAAGAGAATTTTCTATATTCCAGGTA
Organism: Pherbina coryleti; assembly: GCA_943735915.1. NCBI lineage: Eukaryota > Metazoa > Arthropoda > Insecta > Diptera > Sciomyzidae > Pherbina > Pherbina coryleti. The sequence goes on along the minus strand of OX030948.1, from coordinate 14,031,435 downwards.
CTTTATATCCAGAGGCAAAATGTTTTTGCGTCAATGGCAAGTGTGAAGCGTCAGGCATAATTAATATTGCACCGTGCAAATATAATTCATCCACCTACATGTCGTACCCGCACTTCTACAAAGCAGATCCTAGCTATTTAGATGCCGTTGATGGGCTGAAACCCATACGAGAGAAACATGAATTCTTCATGTCACTAGAACCAAACTCAGGCGTGGTGATGGATGTGGGCGGTGGCTTTCAGGCAAACTATTTAATGGAAGAAGTACCAGGCATTGAGTAAGTTTATAAAAAAACCCTCATTTAAAATACTCCTAATATAAAATATCTCTATTACAGTCCCTTCGATTCCATACCGCGCACCTTCATTCCGCTGATGTGGTGCGAAGAACGCGTACGTGTTACACCCGAGATTGCTAGCGATATTGCGCTAGTTCCACTCATAATACTCATTGGACAGCTAATCACTGGCGCACTGCTGGCCGCTGGTGTTATACTCATCTGTTGGTATCCAACAAAGATATTCAGCAAAGCATGCAATGATCCCAAAACAAAATCTTCATTACTCAATCCACTCGCTAGTTCAAAAACTGCGGCTATATCACCAATAAAACGAACGCCCCTGGAGGGCCTACCACTGCTGGAATATAAAAATGGGTCAATAATGCTTCCCAACGGTACTGTTATGAATGGTTTGCTGGAGAATACATTGCGAGTGCCTTCGGAAGTTATAACTAGATAACATTATGACTTAATTACAGCTTTTTTAAGATTAAGTGCCATTGTTTGTAAATAACATACAAACACCCTACACACACTCACACATACCAACATCAAGCCCAACAACCACACATCAACACATAGTACTACCGTAAAAATAGTTTATATAATTATATTTTAATTGATTACCCAGTAGAGGCGGTTATGACTGAAATAGAACTGCGACGTCAGGGAGTTATTTCCGATTGTTAGAAATTTTGATTTTGTTTCAATCTTGTAACTTTTAAAACTTAAAGCCTTGTAGCTCACAGTCTTTAATTAGATGTAGTAAACCTTTAGGCATTTTTTATTTCACATTTTATAATTATAAAACTTTTTTAATAATAAAAATGGAAATAATATAGCACATGATATGATAATAAGATGAGAAGTTATAAAACAGAACTGAAAGAGTTCAAATTTCTAACGATATAATTTATTAAGGGTCGGTTGTAATAAAATCTACCTCAGTATGACCTAAGATCGAGTTTAAAGAACAGATTTAAATGCTAAGCTATTAAAAACTTTATTATTTAAAAGATATTTTTGCTTAACCCTTATAAAAGTCAGAACAAACTATAATCCTTTACTCAAGCTCGTAATTTCTCTTTGTGCAGTTATATAAACTCAAGTCCTCTAGTTTAATAAACTCAACAGTAAGTAAACTTCTGGGTAGTTTTAGCACTTTTACTGGGTAATTTTAGCCATTCAAGCTAGTAACAATTTCAGGGATAAAATTCCACTATCAAACGATAACACCCTTAGACTTAACTTAAAATTAATTTTTCTATTTTTTAATATTAACATTAAGTAACGTAATTAATTGGCCAAAAATATAGATTTAGTTTTATATTTTAAAAGTATTAGCATTACAAGAGCGAGACAAATAATAGTCATTATAAAATATTTATAAATATTGGTTTATTTATCGAAAAAAAAGAAATAAAAGTATTTTGTAATTGTTAAAATGATTATATTATAATCTATTATATAATAATGTCAAGTGAAACGTGATATCATTAAAGCTTCCAAATCGATTATTACTAAGATATTTTTGTATTGTTTTTATTTTGGTTTCTTGGAAAAAAAGAAACAAATGTACAGCATTGAGTTGATTTAATTGTATTCATCTGTATTTATTATTGGTTTGAAATAATGAAACTCACTTCAATGTGATAAAGGCGTAGAAGTCAACGAGGTGCCATGAGGAACTATAGGATTTTAATGATCTCTCTCCTCCTGGAAAACTGGAGAAATAAATTCGTTGCTTAAAAATTAAACATTTACCATCACACAAAATAATGGAAGATTTGTTAGAGGCGGAAGTTATGTAATCATCTAATAAAATAAAAACAGCCGGTAAAAAAAAACTGATACCAATTTTGGAATTAGCGTACCATTATACTTTTAGAAATGAAGTTTCATCAAATTCCAACAGCTCCTTCTATATTTTTTCCAACAAATGTATGGAGCCATCCCACTGTGTGGCACCTCAGAACTTAAACATAAAAAAAAAAATTCTGACGTGTATATGAAAAACGGCGATACACGTGTATTTTTATTTTTCATCCCCTCTCCGAAAATGTACATTTGGTTCATAGGACAGAACAAAAGCTCATTTTTGTAACGCAGTGTAATAATAAAAAAAAAAAAACAACGAACAACGAAAATTTTAATGCCTTAGAATAAAAAACATTGGATTTTTCTCCTCTCAAAATAGAGGAGGATCGACTCCCAATCAACTTATAGATACGGTATTGCCTAATGACGGTATTCAAAAAGATCTACGAGGCCTTGAATAGAAAAACATCAAATTATTGAGGTAAAAGTTCAAAATGAAACAAGAAATACTCGCCTATTCAATATTTCTACGATAATTTATTATTTGAATGGGGAAGACTTCTTGAAATCTCCAAAAATTGTTTTAAGTCGAAAATGTACGACCTTTAAAATGCGAAAATTTCGTAAATAAGATCTTTTATATCAGGGTTGCCTTTTAAGTCTTGCGCCTAACAGTAAAAAACCAGTGGTTAATCAGTGAAAATGATTTTGTTGTTTCTTGAAGTATTCTGCAAGATGATCTGTATACTTTTGGATTCGTTTGAGCCAATTTTCGAAACATTTTTGTCACTCTGAAGTTGGTACCTCCGAAAGCAGGTTTTTGAAGACAAACAAAAATGCTTGCCACGCATTTATTTCTTAATGTGAGAGAACAAGAGGAAGTCATTGGGTGCCCAATCGGGACTGTTAGGCGAATGACCCACAAATTCCATGTTTTGAATGCTAAAAAACTATTTTGTTCGATCTGATGTGTGGGAACTCGCATTGCCGTGATGTAGGATGATCTATCTTCCTTCGGAAGTTTGTTTTCGGCAATAATAATATGTGGGAACTCGTATTGCTATGTCATTCAGCAATAACAGTTCTCCGTTGCACAAGTGGTGCAGTTACGACATGAGCGGTTTTTCTGAAAAAACTTACAACCATTTGCTTGCAAGCCCCGCTGTATTTTTTCAGCAATTCCTAGCACCAATCGACAGGTTTTTTTTTTTTGTTATACCTATTTAGTCAAGTCTGCTTTGGTTTGAAATGGGGTTATCACCCAATTCTAATCTATTGATTAGTGGAAAAGAAAGGGTAATAGAGTGAAACATGTGTGGGATGCTCTTTACGTTAGGGAAAGCCCAGGAAAGCACGTGTATTGCCTTTACCTCAGTCAATTCTAGTTATAAGGCCACCCCATTCACAAACTTCTCAACCACTAACTTTTAAGTCGTAAATATTAGTAAATTTTCAATTCCAATTGATTAGAAATGAAGAAAGAAATGTGGAAAGACTAAAGCGTAGGACCATGGCCTGATCGGAAATTGAGCCCGGGACCCCTGGAGGCGCAGTCTAACACGCTACCTACTCAACTACAGAGGCCGCCTACCGAGATAGAACTTAAATTAAAATTTTTTTGCATACAATGCTCACTCTTGGAAAAGTAGGCGGTAATTCTTCCAAATTTGGTCATGGTAACTCTTTCCAAATAATCTTTTTCTTAAGCTGATAAGGATACATTGAAAATTCTTACTTATACGAATATAATTCTCGAACTTGTTTCAGTTCATTAGAAATAAGGAAAGAAATGCAGACTTGTTAAGGCGTAGGACCAAGGCCTGTTCGGGACTCGAACCTGAGACCCCTAGGGTGACAGTTAAGCACACTACCTACGCGACTATCCAGGTCACCAACGGTTGAATTTGACTGGGAGATATATTTCATGATTGGATATGTTTCATAATTTTCTTTTGCGAAGTGTCAGTTTCATCAAAAAACATTAAAAAACTGAAATGAGTGAATGACATAAAAATATCCTAGGGACTTCATGGGCATGTTTCGTCTAAAATCTCACAAACCAGAATTCTCACTTTTTCAGAATGAAGAAATTAAATGAAATCTTTTTAAAGTGGTTTTATTAAAGCGAAGTAATGCATCCATTACTCCTTTCACATATTTAACTATTGAATACTTGTTATTTCTACTGGAAAATTTTTATAGGTATAAATTAAAATATTTAAACTTCGGGTATTCTACAGTTGCATACGCCGTAACCACAAACTAGCCACAAATATGCACATGCCGGCAATACTAAAGTTGAGAAAAGAGGATAACTTTGTGCAACCACTGTTACGGCCTAAGTCCAATTTGCTTGCGACCTCATCCGGCACATCTAGATAAACACGATCTACACCAAACGAGAAGATCAACTGCCGCAATTTCTCTATGTTCACCTGATCATGCTTTGAAGACCAAATGGTCAAAGTGCTCTCGTTGGTGTCATTCACAGCGCCCACTAGTCCATGAAGCTGTTCAAGACTATTTGCAGCAATGCCTGCGCGTACTGGGAAGGTTATGGGTTGTCTAGTCATGGTCACATTGTTGCTCTGAAGGTAAAAATTCAGAATTTATTTGTAAAAAATTATATAAAGCATTAGAACTTTGATAGGACCTACCTTTATTACTTGCAGCATAGCATCAATATCCTGTGAAGTGTAATTACCTTCGGTGTAGTTAGCGCCCCAGCGTGTGGTCCAGCCAATAGATAGCACCGCCTTCTCAAAACTCGCGCAACCAGCCAGAAATCGTGCTGGATCAACTGGAACTGTCTCTGTTGCATTAACAGGACCTGGCACTATGTCTGCATTTAGCCAGACTGGAACTGTTATCTAATCGTCGCCAGCAAAATGACTAAAACATGTGCAAGTTTAGCAAAAACTTCACTCACCATGGGCACCAGTTCATTGAGTATATCCTTGGAGCCCTCAAATACGTCAATTGTTTTGAAATCCAATTTGATGCCTTTAGTTGCGTTCACATTCTCAGCATTGAATGACATAATTTGATGCAGAAATGACTCCAATGTAATGTCCGAATTAATGGCTGGTGGGTGGCCCATTACGGGTAGTTGTGAACCAGTGTTGTTAAGCGTACCCAACACAATGTCGGCCTCGATCATGTTAATGGTGCCTTAAAAAAAAATTGTTGATGATATTTATTTCATTAAGGTATGCCTCAGTCAGTCAAGAAAAGAAAATAAAAATGATGAAAATGCAACTTATGTCACGTTTATTGAAAGAAGTCCCAGTTCTCACTCACATTAACAGATAGTTGCAAAAAAAAATAAATTGCAAAAATTTCTTAATAAATTCTTCATAAATGATTGCGTGACCTTGTGTGATCTTGTGTGAACTTCTTAACTTAGCAATTGACTATAATTTATGTGTGAAAAATTGCCACCAATTTTCCACTTTTGCAATCAATAAATGTTTTACTTACTATTGAGAGCCTCCTTGAGTTGCTGTTGACTGTTGACTGCATGCGCCCATGTAATGGCGGTCAGATTTGTTCTTGTTCCTCCGGTCATAATGTCTGCCGGTACTTTGATGATCAACTCAGAGGTTGGATTGTTTATATTAACAACGTTTGCGACAGTTTCTAATGTTGTTGTATTGTATTGATATATGGCGGAATTACTCAAATGCGTATAGGCGGAAGTGAGGACTACGCCATTGTAAGGTTGCAAGTGAGCTAAATATAGATCAAAGTATTAATGTAAGGAAACGTTATATTAAAAAAAAAAAACTGCACACATATGTTTTCATGCATGTGTTTGTAGATACAATTTCAAATGAGAGTGCTTTAAACACAGTACAACAAGAAAAATTTGGCAAATTCAATTTTACACAGTTAATGATATTTTAGGTTTTAATGAGCTATCTGCATTGACAAATACTTAAAATTAGTAAAATTTGAGGTTTATTGAAAAGTTTGAAGAGTGGGATGTTATTAAATTTACTTAAAATAAATAATCCATAAAAATGGATGAAATCAGAAATGAAGCAAAATTTTTTTTTTATTTTTTATATATTTTTTTTTTAACAGTGAATTAGCAAAATTTCCACGTCTTAGAAATTGAATCTTATTTTCCCCGAGGCCCTTAAAAAATAAACGGCGATTTAAAACTTTAAGGCCAGCTAATGAAAGGCCATTACGAAGGTTGCTATTTATATTTGTGACCTTGGTAACAGTAAGTAGCAACACTTGCCATATGACATTTCCATTGGAAACTTGAGATTGTTGAACATGCCCTTCTTCAGAATACTTTGCCATTTGAGCGGGATTTGTGTTGTTGTAAAGTAAATTAAAAATTAATCTCGGGCGAAAAATGCAATTATTTTTCATAACTTTCAATGTGGATTATCACGACAAGAATGCATCGATAAGCTTAATTCTTTATAAGGCGTTAAAGCAGCATCCTATAGCACTGTAAAAAACGACCTTCACTTAAAAACGAATTCCGTAAGATCGTCCAAAATCGATTGCTGTGACAGAAAACATCGATACTGTGTGTGAACGGATAATGCAAAATCGTCAAGTGCAATACCGTGAGATTAGGTGATTGAATGATCATTTGGCGGTAAAAAATATTTCTTCGTGTTTAATCCCACATAATCCGACAAACTCGAGGTTAAGCCTTAAAAAATGGCTCGTATCGATTACTGTAAGAAAATGTTGAAAATTACGATCAAGGTGCATTTAAAGATGTGTCATTACACAGATGACGAATCATGTATTTATGCATAAGATCCCGAATAATTGCAAAATAGCAATCGAGCTTAATCAAACAAAAGTTGTTTGCGGAAGGATTTCATCGAAGTAAATAATTGTCTATTTCTTCGGCTTTACCGGTCATGTATTACATTACAGCAACGTTGGATGGTCAATTCTGAGTGGTACACGAGCATTTGCTTGCCACAAGTCATCGGAGAAATTGGGAAAAAGTCGAATAAGATGCAAATTATTTTGCTTCATGACAATGCGAGCTCTCACACATCTACTCAAACAAAGACCATTTTGACCACCAAAAAATCGAATTGGTGTGTTATATACCTCACAGCCCAGATTGGTCACTCAATGACTTTTTTATTACTGGAAATAAAAAAAAATACTTAGTCAATGATTTTCGACACCCGGAACCCCAATTTTTTGTGTTTTTTTCCCCACTTCACTCCATGGTCAACTCTACGAGTAAATAGATGGAACACCTAATATCCTAAGCTCGGAGCTAAACAAACAAGATTCGTAATTTAAATGACTCTGTAGCGTTTTAAAATGCGACAAACTTTAAACGGGAAAAATGTCTATCTGGTCAAGATTTCTAAAAAAATTTTTAATAATTTTTTATATACAACTTTGATATATTGCATGGTATAATAATATAAGGTAGTATTGACAGTTGCTTGGGCAACGACCATCTGTCAAAAAAAATGTCTAGAAAGAGAGCGTTCAATTATTTCTTATGTTTTCGCCATTGTTTATGTTTCAGCGCTTGCAAATAACCAAACATTTTCTTACAAAATATTGCCTATTTTATTTAATCAATAGTGAATTATTATTACTACAACGAAGATAACTTGTGAACTTTGTGTTATTAAGTGCAAACATAAGAAAAAATGTTGAAAACGTTCAAATGTAGCAACCTCAGCTGCTGCAGATGCATATGGACGAAATTAAAGAAGTTTCCAATTATTATTAAAACACCACGGCTGGAAAACGTTAAACACATATCACACATAATTTTTTCACAACTTTCATTATTATAATTGTGTATTTAACGCACATATTTTGCGGAATTTATTTATTTTTACATTCGTTTAATTCTTGTTGCACGAACAACTGTTTTTGACAGATGGTCGTTGCCTTCTTGCTGAGAAAATCTATACTTGTCAATGCTACCTGTATAATTGTATCATGGATATATTGTAGATACATTTGTAGATCTTTCAATGATGGAATAATTTTTATTTTTTTTTATTTTTACTTGAGTTTTTTGGCTAAAGAAAAAAAAACAACAAAGTAACGGTCGGCGTAGTGAAATAACTCCCAATGAAATAACTCCCAAGAGGAATGAAATAAGTCCCAAATCCAAAAAAATTAAATAACTACCAAACCAAAAATTAAAAATAAAATTAAAATTAAATAAAAGCAGTTAAATAACTCACGAAGAAATAACTTCCAATAAAAATAAATTTAACGAAATAACTTCTAATGAAATACTTCCAATAAAAATAAAATTAACGAAATAACTCCGAAGAGAAATGAAATAACTCCTAAGACAAATGAATTAACTCCCAAGAAAAATTAAATAACTCCCAAAAGAAATAAAATAACACCCAAAAAAATTTAAATAACACTAAGAAATAACTATTATTTATAACTTATTATAAATAATAATAATAAATAAAATAACTCCTTAAATAAAAACAATAACTCTCAAATGCGAATAAATATGTTCGATCAATCGACAATGCACCCTTAAAAAAATAGATAAAAAATAAAAAGGTTTCAAATTTTACAAAAAACAATTCTGATACAGAAACTACAAAACAAATGAGGCGTTATTTCGTTACGTTTCGTAGTGAAGAATTTTTCAGAAATACGTGGTTTGTACTTTTAATGTTTAACCATATTTTAAAAATATTTTCGCTCAAAAATTTTAAAAAATAACAATTATACATAAAAATAACAATTATCAATTTTTTAATTATATTTTAAAGCTATTTTCAGTAGCTTTATAGGTAAAAAACGCCGTAGGCGAAAAAATTGTATAAAACATTGTTGTTCAAAATTGAGCGAAAATTACTTTCATTGTAGCACGCTCGGCAGCACTGGTTGCATTTTTAACCCTGAATGTAAGTTGACATTCTTTGAAGGAAGTACTTTAGGTAAGTGAAATAGCTCCCAAGAGAAATAAAATAACTCCCAAGTTAAATGAAATAACTCCCTACCAAATATTTTGGGACTTATTTCATTCTCAAATTTTTTGATAGTTATTACATATTTGGTAGTTATTTCATAAAAAAATTAAAAAATTCCCAATAAAAACTAAATAACTTCCAATTTTTTCGTTTTTTTTTTTTTTTTGTTTTTTTTTTTTTTTGTTACATTCTGATAGATGTTCCCTTAATATTTAAGTCATATGTAAAATTTGAAAACAAAATTCTTTTCACAAAAAAATAACAAAACAATAAAAAAACATGCACGCTGTTCCCATTATTTTTTCCATCACTGTACATATATACAGCCGCGGACACATAAATAGCACAAAAATACATGTAGGGTGTTTTACTCCTTTACATTTACTTTTAATATTTATATAAAAAAAAATGATATTACGAGTATAGACTTTCCTGATATAGACTTGACTAATATTAACTGTTAAGTGATAAAAGGAGTAACTAGTCAATGAGACCCTAAATCATCCATAAAAAATAAACAGTGCAATTTTATCAATAATATTTTTCAAATATATGTATTCATTTCAGTTCTTACATTTATTTTTAATTCAATTCTTCGCTTAAACCACTTTCCAACTCCTTGGGAATGTGCAGAAATAATAATGATTAACAAACCCAACAACCCTGAAAATGAACTGACGTCATACCGCCCAATTAGTTTACTGGTTATATTCTCCAAAATGTTTGAAAAATATTTTTACGCAGAATGTTACCAGTCATGGAATCACTTAACATCGTACCAGAATATCAATTCGGGTTTAGCCACAATCATGGCACGCCAGAACAATGTCATCGAATAATTAAAACTGTGCGCGATGGCCTTGAAACAAAAAAATACTGCTCATCTATATTCTTAGATATTCAACAAGCCTTTGATCGTGTGTGGCATACTGGCCTATTACACAAAATAAACAAACTTCTTCCTCATCCCTACTATATGATCCTTAATTCGTATTTAAAAAACCGCACTTTTTATGTTAAAATTGGAGAGGAGATTTCAAACATACAAGTCATAAATGCTGGAGTTCCTCAGGGAAGTGTGCTTGGTCCGGTACTTTAAACTATTTATACGTCTGATATGCCGTCATCTAATGGTACTTTAATAGCAACATATGCAGATGATACGGTTGTTATTGACACTCATGAAACACCTTCTGTTGCCTCTGACTTAGTACAAAGCCACATTAATAAAATTGAAAGCTGGTTGCAAAAATGGAACATAAAAGTAAATTCCGAAAAATCTGCGCATATTACTTTTTCAATGAGAAGAGAAGAATGTCCCCCTATTAAAATCTACGGATCAACAATCCCAAAAAAAGAAACGGTCAAATATCTCGGCTTACATCTGGACAAGCGGCTCACATGGAAAAATCATATACAGGCCAAAAGGCAATTACTTAATAACAAAAATAAAAAACTTTACTGGCTTCTTGGACCAAAATCGGAGCTTACAATAGAAAGTAAACTTAGAATTTACAAATCAATCCTTAAGCCTATATGGACTTATGGGGTTCAAATCTGGGGAACAGCAAGCAACTCCAACATTGAAATATTACAAATGTACCAGTCTAAAACACTTAGACTAATAGTCAACGCACCATGGTTTATTTCAAATGAAGCAATTCATAAGGACCTAAACATTCCGATGGTTAAGGACGAGATCAGAAATACTAGCTCGAGATACTTAGAGAGGTTAAGCAACCATGTAAACCCTCTAGCCATTTGTCTACTTGATGAGAGCGATGAAGTCAGGCGACTTAAGCGACACCACATTTTAGACCTGCCTTTTAGAAAATGATTATTATATCTCTAAATTTTGTAAATATGTATATATATTGTCATAGTTATTAAGTTTCCTTTCTGGCACAAAAAATTATTAAGTTAAATCTAATTCAAATTAAATTTTGTAAATAATGTTGTTCTCAATGGAGACCAACTTTTGTATGTATTATTATAACAATTACAACATATTTGCTTATTGTCCTAGCTGATAGATTGCAAATAAAGTGGAAAGAGAAAAAAAAAAAAAAAAAAATTTCAGTTCTTAATATATTTAAAATTTTATTTTGAAAGCGTTTCTTTATTTGTATCCGGGTAGCGTTGACGAAAATCTGATACGATTTGCATTATAAATTGCTTTTCCTCTTCGTTGCGTGACAAAATACTGTTGTAATCTTCCATGAGCTTCACTGCTCGTTCTGCAGAGTCGTTTACAACCTCTAACTTGCTTACTATAAAAAAATAAAAAAATAAATAACTGGCCATTTCAGCCCTTGAAAGGACTTTGACCTAGCTTCTTATGATCAATTGTGTTGTGCGTGTTATTAAGTTTGTACACAATTGACCGAGAACCGGACCTACATGCTTAACGCCGACTCCGAACGGCGATGAACGGAAAGTTCTCGTTCTCAAGAAGCTTTACATGGCATTTTGATTACTCTCTGAGGTTTGCCATTGTCTGCAGAGAGGTGGCGGCCGTACAGAAAAATTATTTTAATTCAAATAATTTTCTGTCGCTGCTGGGGTTTGAACCTGGGTTTCCAAAGTTCTTTGACATAGCGGCCACGCACTTTAACCAACTACGCCACGGACGCCACTTGCTTACTATATCGAGACCAATATTATATGATTTATTATTTTTCCATTCTGCTGGATCTATTTCCAAAAAATCCATTGGGATTGAAAATCTTCTAAAAAATGATATTGATTTTTGCGATATAAAATCGTCTATATTTTAATCTATATATTGACTAACATTATTAGAAAGAATAGTTAACTTTTTGGCGTCAGTAGTACGCTTTCAAAAATGAAAGCCTACATTTTTTTTTAAATTCTTAAAATCAAAGCCTGCTGTTTTGGGTTTGGGTGACGATGAAACAGTAGTTACGATGTTTAAGCATAAATTTTTGCGAATAAGTTTGTGCACAAACAATTTTAATGATGGTGCAGAAGAAGACTTTTAAATTCAAATGTTATAAAAATTGGTGAGACGAGCTTTCGATAGAATCCAAAATCACTGTTCTACGATAATTAAAACCAATTTTATAATGCATTAAAAATGCCTCTATGGAAAAAAAACTTTTTTTTCAACTTTGAAAACCGATTACTCGGTAACCAGTGGTCCAAAAAATTTAAAAAAATATTCAAAATTCATAAAATTACTTGAAATTTAAGAGTACCAAATTTTATCAAAATCAGAGCAGGTGAGGTTGAGTGAGGGATCGAAACTGTATGGAAAGCCACTGTTATAGAAATTTTTCAACTTCGGGGCGGATGTGCCACGCCTTCTACTTATGCGATAAGGCTAATTTTTTGCATAACGTGTTTTTTTAACAAGTCTAACATTTTTTTGAGGAGTTACGGTAAAAATTCAGAATTTGGAAAATAAGGACCACTCTAGTGGATATATGTATATTCGTACTCGTATCTACAAAATTATAAATATGTAAATTTTTCATTACATAAAAATAAAATGAAAAATAGTAAACCAATTTTGATAGTGATTTCTCTTTGTATACTAGAAAAAAATTAAAAATAATTTTTTTTTTAAATTTTAAAATTGCCGTATTCTCAAAAAAAAAAATCGGAGATGTTTAATAAAATTTATTTGTACCAGCTTTAAAAGCGTCAAATACCAGTAGAATTTAAAAAAAGATGTAGTATATGTATAGTGCAAAGAAAGCTCATGTTTTTCGCTCAGTGTAGGTGTAATAAAAATGAGCAACTTTAAATTGTTTATGATTATTTATGTGATCACTTAAGAACAGTTCGTGCAAAAATGTCAAAACAAAAAGAGCTATAAAATAACAACAACTTTAAAAATGAGCGATTAAAACAATAAACTTAAAGATATGAAGTTTTCAACAATTGTGTCGAGGGTGCTTTTATATTTATTCAATAAAATACCGAAACCTGAATACATAAACAAATACGTGAAGATGTAAATAAAAATGTACAGTTGACGATGATGATGTTTACATCTGACGATAGCTTAATAAAATTATTCATAACCAGTAGTACTTTACCCAGCAACAGACAAAATAAAATAATCGTAAATCGACTGTTGCATAAATAGTTTAGGAGAGAAAAATCCATTTTCAAATCAAGAGACTAAGTCTTGGTGCTAGTGGGTTTTTTATGTTATTAATTCAATTACTTAAAGACACAAGAATTCAACGTGTTAAAACAACTAAAATATAGTGTAAAATATTGGCTTGAAGAAATCAATAATAACAAGACAGATATGCATCAAATTTTAGAAATAGAAAAAAGAAAACAGTAAAAATTAGAAATCAATAAAAAATTTTCTACTCGAGTTGTTATAGTTTATTGCTCACTAAATGTATTTACAATTTGTTCAAACTGGCGATAAAAAATTTGTCACGTTTCTATTTTGCACAGTTTTACGTATATAATTACACAGCTGATAAATTTTTGTTGTGGGCTTTGTTTTATTTTGTATTCTTCTTTAAATAATCATTCGATATAAAAATTATTTATTATTTTATAAATGTTGTACAGTAACACAAGCGTGCTGCTTTATATTTCTGAATATATTTTTTTATAAATTTTCTTTAGTTATTTATTTTTAATTTGTATCTAACGCTCGTTTTTTCAACAACCTTTACTTTGCGATACTTTTGCACGATTGACTTTGAATAATGTTTGAATACAATAAAAACTACCTGCAAAATGTTTCATTGCTTCCGCCAAAACATGCGCATGACTCTCTTCAAATACATGCCGGCCATGGTATAATAATACAAGGTAGCATTGACAGTTGCTTTGGAAAACATCTCCTGTCAAAAAATATACTCATAAAGAGAGCGCTCACAATCCGCCATTGAAAACACAAACAATGTTGAAAACGTTGAAGTGAAAAAAACAACAACCACAGCAGCTGCAGAAGTATTTCCACAAAAAGCTGTTTTTGACAGGAGATGTTTTCTTGTAGAAGAGAAAATAAGCAGTTGTCAATGCTGCCTTGTATTATTATACCATGCATGCCGGCCATTGTATAATAATACAGGGTAGCATTGACAGTTGCTTGGGAAACCATCTCCTGTCAAAAAATATACTCAAAAAGGGAGCGCACACAATCGGCCATTGAAAACACGAACAATGTTGGAAACGTAGAAGTGAGAAAAACAACATTTTCAGCAGCTGCAGATGCATTTGCATAAACAGTTGTTTTTGACAGGAGATGTTTTCTTGTAGAAGAGAAAATAAGCAGTTGTCAATGCTACCTTGTATTATTATACCATGCATGCCGGCAAATATTACTTTTCTAATTCCTTGATAGAGAGAGCTTAACTTTTCTCACAGCAGTGGCAGTAAAAAATGTCCAACGTTATTAAAACTTAGTTCTTTGTAGTAAAATCTTCATAAATGGTGATGACAAAAAATGGTAAAAGGGTAAGTAGCTGAAATAGTCCACAAATTGATAGTTGGTAGCCTACAGGTTGAGACAAGGTTGAGAAATATTTTGTACATTACAGTCGGACTCCTCTATAACGAAGTCGTTGGGACCATAATACAATTATACAAGGTAGGAGTGACAACTGGCTATTTTCTCACGAGTGTCTTGCACCGATTGTCATTTGCCTGTATATTTTACGTCCTATTTTCTTTTCTACTTTTTCGTTCTCTAATTTATACTATTTTTGACAGTTGGTGCAAGAAGAAAAAACCGTCACTCCTACCTTGTATAATTGTATCATGGTTGGGACCATGGTATAATAATACAAGGTAGCATTGACCGTTGCTTGGGAAACCCTCTCCTGTCAAAAAATATACTCAAAAAGAGAGAGCTTATAATCGGCCATTGAAAAGACAAACAATGTCGAAAACGTTGAAGTGAAAAAAAACAACAACCCAACCAGCTGCAGATGCATTTTCACAAAAAGATGTTTTCGACAGGACATGTTTTCTTGTAGAAGAGAAAATAAGCAGTTGTCAATGCTACCTTGTATTATTACCATGGTTGGGACCGGTCAAGCACTTTGTTATAGAAGAGTCTTCGTTATAGGGGAGTTAGTTTTTTTTATTTTTTATGTGCCTTCACGTCAGCTTACACAAAGTTAGGTAGTTCATATTTTCATATATATGTATATTAGAGTGGAACGAATTTTTAACCTCATGAGCTTCATATATTTTTTAGTTTTTTCATTGCCAGACTTTTTTTTCTGAAATCCAAAGCTTAGTTTTGAAAATAGCTTCTAATTTTTAAGATGCAAACCTCTTCATTAACGCATAAATAACAGCTTTTCAAGAGTTCCTTATGATACCATGTATGCGCTAGAAGGTATTCAGGTTCAAAGATCACCGAAATCGGCCATTCGCTTATTATCGCTTATTACTAATGTTATCATTAGTGAGAGTATTTACTGATCAGATTCAGAATTCAAATAAATTTCGGTATGAGCCGTTTCAAATTAAAGTGTTATTTGTTCACAGTTAATGTTTTAAAATTTATACGGATTGGCAGTTTTGTCGCGTTCATCACTTAAGCAGTAAATAGTATTTAATTTTTTTTATTATTTTTTATAAGAAATATTTTCTTTTATTTTTAAATCATAAAGAAATAAACGAGTTTTTAACTACAATAGGACATAACCCCATATAATTGTTCATATAAAAATTAATACAAGAGAAAGGAATCTTAAGTTTGATATCAATCAAAGTAAGCAATTTGTTAAACAACTTTTAAGAGCGAAAATATATAACATAAGATTTTTTTGCATAAAAACGTACAAATTGGAGTATGGATGTTATTTTTCTGAGTCAAACAGGAAAAATAAGAATTGGTAAAATCTCTAAAGATACTATATCTCCAAATCATTTCAACAGCCAATAACTAATTATTTTCAAAAGAGGACTTACCTCACTTTCATTTGTACCGTCTCATATCTTAAATACTTGTAATTAATATAAATAAATATGCATTAGCCGTTCGGAGACGGCATAAAACTAGTAGGTCCAGTTCTCGATCAATTGTGTACAAACATTTAATAACACGCACAACACAATTTGATCATTAGAAGTTCGATCAAAGTTCTTTCAAGGGCTGAAATGGCTAGTTTATTTGTTTTATTATTTATCTCAGAAAAATATACATTTTTTTACTTTTACCAACGCCTACCAACAAAATTCTTGTTCAGTTGAAAACACCTTCATTTAAATATACAAGACTTTTTTTCAGAGTATGTAGCTGAAATCATTAATTCATTAAGCTTATTTGAAGTGATTTCTGACAAAATCTATATTTGTTTTGTTTATTTTTAGCCAAGACATTTTATAATAATTGTTTAGAAACCTCTTTCCTTCCACTCTCCAATTAACTTAAACTAGTCTTCTGTATCAACACAATGCTTTCACATTTATAAAAGGCGTATGCATTTTATATTTAACAAATAGCAAATTTTCAAAAAATTACCCCCCCGTACCACCTTTATAAATTATTTGTAACTCAAACATTATCTAAAATCTATAGAAAGCACCTCATTTCAATGTAGAACAAATAATAAATATTTAAATAACACCAATTAAGGAAAATGATGAGCTGGTACATACACAACCAAGCACCTTCTAACGCCAAAGGGTTAATCAGAGCTGTTTTTAATTAATCATGTAAACAAAAATTGTGTTTTGACGTTTATCCCTCTTTGGAGACCAAAACAAATGCAAATTTCTTTAGTCGAACATCACTGCCAACAAACAGCTGATTTTTGTTTACAAAATTTTTGCCGCTTACAACAACAAATTGTCTGTGCATTGGAGAGATGCGTAAGAAAACTCTACACAAAATGCTACGACTTTGACGTTTGTTTGACAGCAAAAATACAATTTCTATAGTTGTGAAAATCTTTGGAAAATTCACAAAATATTAATTTTTTTTCACATTTTTACCAATCACATATAGAAAATTGTTTATTTATTGCATATTTAATGCACAGAAGCTTATTCAAAGACTACTACTGCTATTTCTAACAACCAACTACCAGTGACTATGAAATTAACTGTAATAAAGTGAAGTAAAATAAAGCAGACATCTGACTGCTAAACATAACCTCAATTCGATTGTCGAGACTCCGCTGAACTATGTAAAACCAGTGTAGAGTGCAGAAAACATTGCATTTTTTTATACAAATATAGAAAATTAGACAAGTTAGTAGAGCAGCATAAAGGAAGAACAATAGAAAAATGTCTGTTTCTTCGATTGTACAACAATTTGTGACCGGACTGAAGTCACGGCATCGCGATGTGCAAAACAAAGCAGCGCAGGATTTATTCCTATACGTAAAGACCGAGCTCCGCGAAATGAGTCAAGAGGAAGTGGTGCAGTTCTTTGATGATTTCAATCATCATATCTTTGGCATGGTCATGAGCCCGGATATAAATGAGAAAAAGGGTGGCGTTTTGGCAATAAGTAAGATTTAATACGTGGGAATATAGAGGGATTTAAATGAAGTATGTGTTATATACAAAATAAAGAAAAGAGTAAAATTCTGAACACTTTGTATTTGGGAGACGAACCGATTATGTACGGCCTTATATTTTTGTACTTGTTTTTCAGAATGTCTGATCAGTGGCGATGTGGTCTTTACCACAACACGTATCTCACCCTTCTGCAACCGTTTGCGTCAACTGCTGCCCTCGAATGATATCTCTGTCATGGAGATTGCAGCTCGTACACTCGTCAAATTAGCTTCTTTGCCAGGTTCCAAGGGCGAGGAGTCATTCGAATTTGATATAAAAAATGCATTTGAAATGTTAAGTGGTGACCGTCAAGAGGTAAGTTATACCATTTGGTGGTTAATTTTAAATTTTAATATGTCGATTAAACTTTCCAGAATCGACGACATGCTGCAGTCTTTATTCTTCGCGAACTGGCCTTGGCTATGCCCACATACTTCTATCAGCAAATTTCAGCCTTTTTTGAAAACATCTTTAATGCTATCTTCGATCCCAAAGCCGCTATACGTGAATCAGCTGGTGAAGCTTTGCGTGCTGCTCTGATTGTGACCTCTCAACGAGAAAACACCAAACAATCGAGCGAACCGCAATGGTATAAAATTTGCTATGGCGAAGCCAATAATAGTTTCATTTCGGAACTCACCGTGGGCAAGGAAGCGAAAGGAATGACACGCGATGATCGCATACATGGCGGTTTAATCGTATTTAATGAACTTTTCCGCTGCTCTCACGCGACCTGGGAGCGCCGTTATAACAGCTTAATCACGCTGCTGCCCGATGCACATCAAAATAAATACTACAGTGAAAATATTGCACGCTCCTCTGGCGGCAGTCAGTTGACCACTATTGTGCCGCGGCTCAAAGCACCATTTGTGGAGAAGCTGGGCTCAACACAAATGCATTTGGACACTGAGCAGCATCATGCCACAACGCATAAATTTTCATCGGTAAATGAACAGTGCCATTATATTTAAAAAAATGTTTCAAACATTTCATTATATTTTAGATGACTGTCATGGAATCTGCAAATTCACGTGAAATTCTAACTGAACACTACAATTCGATTTGTGATAATGTTATGGAGCAGCGTCTTTCCAAATCAACGCATGTTCAACAAGCATTACTTCAAATACTGCCACGCCTTGCTGCCTTCAATCGTGAGGTTTTCGTACAAAAATACCTCAAAATATGTATTAATCATTTGCTGAGCATTTTGCGTGGCAAGGAAAAGGATCGCAATATTGCCTACATTACCATCGGCTATATAGCTGTTGCTGTGGAGCGCGATATAGGCAAGCATTTGAAGACCATTATGTGCGCCATTAAAATGGCGCTGCCCGCCAAAGATGCGCCAAGCAAACGCAAGCCCATCATAGATCCAGCTATATTTGCATGTATTACTCTGCTCGTTCACGCAGTCAAATCAGACATCAGTGAAGATGTACGAGATATTCTAGAACCAATGTTCTCCACTGGCTTATCGCCAGCCCTGACAGTTTGTCTGCGCGAGTTGGCTGAGAATGTGCCACAATTAAAAGGATCTATAGCTGATGGTCTGATTGGCGTCTTCTCGCAGGTGCTTATGAATAAACCAGCTGCTATACCATATGCAGCAATTGCTCCCTTAGCCATGGAAGCAGCTAACAATTTACCACAAGATGTGCCTACCATTGAGCTAGCTCTAAGGACATTGGGCAGCTTTAATTTTGAAGAACAAAATATGCTAGACTTTGTTCAAAGGTTGGCGGCCGTTACTTAAAAATTCATATAGTTAATTTGTATGTTCTTTTTTTTTCTCGTAGATGTGCCGACTATTTTATTAACCATGAGCAGCAGGAAATTCGCCTCGAAGCTGTTCAGACCTGCACACGTTTGCTTAAACTAGCTATACAATCCGCAGACAGTTCGGAAAACTCAAAAACACTCAGCGAAACTGTGTCACATGTTATCGAACGTTTACTTATTGTTGCTATTACCGATATGGATTGCAATGTACGTCTACGTGTGCTGCGCTCACTTGATGAGAATTTCGATGCCGAGTTGGCACAGCCAGAGTCTTTGAGCGCTCTCTTTATAACGCTAAATGATGAGATTTTTGAGATACGAGAATTGGCCATTGTAACTATTGGTCGTTTGTCCGCTATGAATCCAGCTTATGTTATGCCAAAACTCCGCGAAACAATGATTCAGCTACTTACTGAACTAGAACATTCGGGCATGAGTCGCAACAAAGAGCAGAGTGCGAGAATGTTAGATCATTTAATTATAAGCACGCCAAGGTGGGTTATTTATATTTATTGTTTAATTTCTACAAACATGTTGGCGCCTTGTTCGAAATTGTAGAAAAGAAAACATTAAGCACAGAATATATCCATTAAGAGCGAAAACACTTCATTCCGCTTTGGTTTGGAACAATTTGTTGGATGCTAACTTCTTAATTTAGTGGCTTATAAAAAGCATTAAAATCTACTCATAAGTTGTAGTGGCCAACATAGCAGCTGTATATTATTTTTGTTTTTTTATCACTTATTTTTTTATTTTATTGTTTTTACCCTTTCAGACTTATTTCTTCTTACATGCGTCCAATACTCACCATTCTTGTGCCTAAGTTACGTGAACCCGAATCTAACCCTGGTGTCATTCTAAATGTCCTGCGCGCAATTGGCGATCTTTCTGATGTTAATGGAGGCTCCAATGAAATGGAACTTTGGGCTGATGAGCTACTTTCTATACTTCTCGAAATGCTAGGCGATGCTGGTAGCCCCGACAAGCGTGGCGTTGCTCTCTGGACATTGGGGCAGCTAGTTAGTGCCACGGGACGCGTTGTTTCGCCTTACAACAAATATCCAGTACTCATCGATATCCTTATCAATTTCCTCAAAACCGAACAGCGACGTTCAATACGACGTGAAACCATACGCGTCTTAGGTCTGTTGGGAGCCATGGACCCCTATAAGCATAAAATGAATAAGGGTTTAATCGACAGTCAGAAAGACAGCGTTCTGATTTCCTTGACTGACTTTAAGGTGGATGAAAATCAAGACATTTCCACCGCCGAGCTATTGGTCAATATGGGCAACTTGCTGGACGAATATTATCCGGCCGTAGCAATTGCTGCTCTCATGCATATTCTGCGTGATCCCACGCTCAGCAGTCGCCACACCAGTGTCGTTCAGGCTGTAACATTTATCTTCAAAAGTCTGGGCATTAAATGCGTACCCTACCTAGCCCAAGTTTTACCCTCCTTGCTTGATAACGTACGCACCGCGGATATGAATCTGCGCGAGTTTCTTTTCCAACAGCTTTCAATACTTATTGAGATAGTTAAGCAACATATCATCGGCTATATGGGCGACATTTTTAAACTTATCAAGGAGTTTTGGACCATTAACACACCACTCCAGACGACGCTGATAAACCTAATCGAACAAATTGCCGTCGCTCTAGGTTGCGAATTCCGTAACTATTTATCGCAGCTTATACCGCAAATACTGCGTGTTCTCCAACATGATACTTCCAAAGATCGCATGGTTACGATACGTTTACTGCAGGCTCTGCAGAAATTTGGCAACACTCTTGACGACTATCTACATCTACTGGTGCCGCCCATTGTTAAGCTCTTCGACTCGCCATATGTGTCGCAACAGGTTTCAGCTACGGCTCTCGAAACCATAGACCATCTCGCTTGGATTCTAGACTTCACTGATTTTTCCTCACGCATCATTCATCCACTGGTACGTGTGCTCGATACAGATCCTGAGTTACGTGAGCAAGCTATGTCCACGCTCCGTTCTCTTGTCATACAATTGGGCAAAAAATACCTCGTTTTCGCGCCACTTGTCAACCGCAGCATTTCCAAGCAACGCATTGTAGACTCGAAGTATGAGAAATTGCTGACAAAAATACAAAGCAACACTACGATGTGCCTGGACGATGAGTTCCACATGCGTCAGGCCAAGTTCAAACGCGCCGAACCACCCAGCAGTGATGGCAGCATTACTATTAAGAAGAGTAATGTGCCCACTAATGATCTACGCACCGCCTGGCAAGTTACGCGTCGCGTTTCCAAAGATGATTGGCTCGAGTGGCTAAAACGTCTTTCCATTGGACTGCTTAAAGAGTCACCATCACATGCATTGCGAGCTTGCCGAGTTCTCGCTCAAGATTATGACAAGTTGCTGCGTGATCTTTTCAATGCGGCATTCATTTCTTGCTGGACCGAGATGCCTGCGGAGTCGAAACATGAGCTGACGCAGTCCTTGATTCAGGCACTCCAAGTTACCGATATGCCGGAAATCACACAGACAATTTTAAATCTTGCAGAATTTATGGAACACTGTGATAAAGACCCCATTCCCATAGAAACCAAATTGCTGGGTACTCGTGCAATGGCCAGTCGCGCCTATGCCAAGGCCTTGCATTACAAAGAGGAAGAATTTCTCACTAAAAAAGATCCGCAAGTCTTTGAGTCGCTTATCCTGATCAACAACAAGCTGCAACAAAAGGAGGCGGCCGAGGGTCTGCTAACAACCTTTCGCAATGCTGCTAATGAGCTTAAAGTACAAGGGCGCTGGTACGAAAAGCTGCATAATTGGGATCAAGCGCTCAAACATTATTCAGATAAGTTGCAGCTGGACTCCAGCGATCTGGAGTCGCGTCTTGGACACATGCGTTGCTTAGAGGCTTTGGGTGAGTGGTCTGAATTGAGTGCTGAGGCAAAGAAAGACTGGGATACATTAGGTCGTGAGGCTCGCTCACGCGCCGGTCCCCTTGCATCCGTTGCCGCCTGGGGCCTTCAAGATTGGGAGTCTATGCAAGAGTATGTGCGTTGCATACCGGAAGATACCCAGGATGGTAGCTTCTATCGAGCGGTGTTGGCTGTGCATCACGAGGACTTTGAGACGGCACAGCGTCTAATTGATGAGACGCGTGATCTGCTTGACACCGAGTTAACTTCAATGGCGGGTGAGTCATACGAGCGCGCTTATGGCGCTATGGTCTGCGTTCAAATGCTTGCCGAGTTGGAGGAAGTCATACAGTTCAAACTGATACCCGAGCGACGTGAGCCTCTCAAGTCAATGTGGTGGAAACGTCTTCAAGGTGGTCAGCGCTTAGTTGAGGATTGGCGTCGCATCATTCAAGTGCATTCACTCGTTGTGCGTCCACAAGAGGATGTGCATACCTGGCTGAAGTATGCTAGTCTGTGCCGAAAGAGCGGTTCATTGCAGCTGTCGCACAAGACTTTGGTCATGCTTCTAGGCACTGATCCATCTCGCAATCCAACCGAACCGTTGCCCTGCAATCAACCGCAGGTGACGTATGCTTACAGTAAACACATGGCTATGGCAGGTAACATGCAGGGTGCCTATGAGCAGCTTAGCTGCTTTGTTAACACCTACAGCGCCCAGTTGAGTTGTAGCATTCCGGATGAGATAAAACAGGATGATCATCGCCTTTTGGCACGCTGTTATCTGCGTCTGGCCATGTGGCAGAACAAACTACAGGGTATTCTCGATCCCGATGCTGTACAAGGCGCTCTAGAATGTTTTGAAAAAGCCACAGACTACGATCCGAATTGGTACAAGGCATGGCATTTATGGGCCTATATGAACTTTAAGGTTGTGCAGGCGCAAAAACAACAACTGGACAAAATCGTTCCACCATCCATCAACGACATCTCATCACATATTCAAAAAGAACGCCTAATAATTGAACAGTATGCAGTGCCAGCAGTGCATGGCTTCTTCCGTTCCATAAGCTTGATTCGTGGGAACTCGCTACAAGACACGCTTCGCCTGCTTACGCTCTGGTTCGACTACGGCCATCATTCAGAAGTTTACGATGCTCTTCTATCGGGCATGAAAATGATTGAGATTAATACTTGGCTGCAGGTGATTCCACAGCTTATTGCACGCATTGATACACATCGCAACTTGGTCGGTCAATTAATACATCAACTGCTCATAGACATTGGAAAGTATCATCCACAGGCACTGGTTTATCCACTGACAGTAGCTTCTAAGTCAGCCTCTGTAGCGCGCAAAAATGCAGCCTTCAAGATACTAGATTCGATGCGAAAACATTCGCCTACCTTGGTTGAGCAGGCCGTTATGTGCAGCGAGGAACTTATACGTGTCGCAATTCTCTGGCACGAACAGTGGCATGAGGGGCTGGAAGAAGCTTCACGCTTGTACTTTGGAGATCGCAATGTCAAGGGCATGTTTGACATACTCGAACCTCTACACGCTATGCTGGAACGTGGCCCACAGACGCTTAAGGAAACCTCATTCTCCCAGGCTTACGGGCGCGAGCTTACCGAGGCCTATGAATGGACACAACGCTACAAGTCTTCCGCAGTGCTCATGGACTTGGATCATGCTTGGGATATTTACTATCATGTATTCCAGAAGATTTCACGTCAATTACCGCAACTCACTTCGTTGGAATTACCGTATGTCTCACCCAAACTACTAGCCTGCAAGGATCTAGAACTCGCCGTGCCCGGTTCTTACAACCCTGGTCAAGAACTTATACGTATTAGTCACATAAAAACCAACTTGCAAGTCATCACATCCAAACAACGTCCACGCAAGCTGTGTATACGTGGCTCCAATGGCAAGGACTATATGTATTTGCTCAAAGGACATGAAGATCTACGTCAAGATGAACGCGTCATGCAGCTATTTTCGCTCGTCAATACACTGCTGCTGGACGATCCCGACACTTTCCGGCGCAACTTGGCTATACAGCGTTATGCTGTTATACCGTTGAGCACCAACTCTGGCCTGATAGGATGGGTACCGCATTGTGATACGTTACACACACTCATACGCGACTATCGCGACAAGAAAAAAGTTCCATTAAATCAGGAGCATCGCACAATGTTGAGTGTGTCGCCGGACTACGATCATCTAACGCTTATGCAGAAAGTAGAGGTATTTGAGTTTGCACTTGCGCAGACTCAAGGTGACGATCTGGCTAAGTTGTTGTGGCTTAAGTCACCTTCGTCTGAGGTTTGGTTTGAGCGTCGCACAAACTACACACGTTCTTTGGCTGTCATGTCCATGGTTGGCTATATTCTAGGCTTAGGCGATCGTCATCCATCCAATCTGATGTTGGATCGCATGAGCGGTAAAATACTACATATTGATTTCGGCGATTGTTTTGAGGTAGCTATGACTCGGGAGAAATTCCCCGAAAAGATACCCTTCCGTCTAACACGCATGCTAATCAAGGCTATGGAAGTGACAGGTATTGAAGGCACCTATCGACGCACCTGCGAAAGTGTCATGGTGGTGCTACGACGGAACAAAGATTCTCTTATGGCAGTACTAGAAGCTTTCGTATACGATCCTCTGCTAAACTGGCGCTTGTTGGACACTGACAAGAATCACCGCTCCAAGGCAAACAACGATGGCACGGGTGCAGTGGGTGCTGGAGGCATGGGCGGCAATGGCAGCTTAAATGGCTCTGCCGAGGACTTAATGCTACTCAGTAATCCGCATGCGGCCAAGTCTAAGGCGTACGATGGTCACAGTCCTAGACACACAATGGCCGTAGCCACAAATACTGCCGATGTCACCAACAGTAAGGCTAGCAAAGTTATCAAACGTGTAAAACGAAAACTAACTGGTACTGACTTCCAAACGCAAAACGCTGTTACTGTACAGCAACAGGTCGATCTGCTTATACAGCAAGCAACCAACAATGAGAACCTATGTCAGTGCTACATTGGCTGGTGTCCATTCTGGTAAATAATTAAGATCGGTTTTTGTGATGAGTTCTATGAGCATAAATACGATTGAGCTATTTATGAGAACGAAATTAGGAGATAAGAAAAATGTGTAATATCATGAATAAGAATTCTGATCGTCTGAAGTCTGCAGTGATAGGCAATAATTTAAGTGAGTGCTAATTTTAATTTCCGAGCGAGAACTTTCGAAAATTATTTACATTTCTGATTCGCATTTAATTTGCATTTGAGTCTATGAATTCGCTCTCAGTGAGTGGATTGAAAGCTTAACCGCTCGGATATCTTATGCTGACAAAGAAATTAATTTTTAATTGTTATTTTAAGTTTTAATAGTCGCATTGATTGAATTTTGTCCATCACTGACTTACAGCTATATTAAAAATAAATAATCAATGACTAAGTTAATAAATATATTTAAGTTTTTTCTAAAGAATTGCATTGTTTTATTAACACAATACTCTATAGTTTGTAATGATCTGAAACAAAATTAGCCACTGTATCAGACTGAGTCAACAACATTGATCGTGGTATAAAACCGCCCATTAAAGCTCACGGCTGAGTCAATATAAAAGCGCTTTAATGTCGTTTCGTTTGGTCAGCAGATCGAAAAGATTCCACAGCTTGGGTTTCAAATTGTAAGTAATGCCAAATATTTAAAAGCATTGACGCTTTACCATAGTGCCTGTGGTTATTTCCATCAATGATGTAAGAACTGAAACAACAGCTCGAAACTTTATTGGTCGTCTGGCTTTTCATTTCGGAATTCAGAATATTCAGACATGTTCTGAAATCCACCTCGGAAGTGGATCGGAATAGGAATTCATTACCGATTCCAATTTAAAAGTGTGTTCTAGATTCCGATCGGAAAGCAATCGGATTTGAACATGTATTCGAATATGCTGCTTTCCGAACGCATCAACTAAATGACAGAAAATTTTACGTTTTGATGATATTTTTAGAAAAAAGAAAATATTAACAAGTGCCTTTTAAAGATAAAATAAATTAATAAAAATTAGTATTGTAGTTATCGCTATACTTTTGCTAGAGACGGAAAAGATAAAGAAGAAAAAGTTTAGAGGAGACACCTGCGCGATCGCAGAAATCCCCTGGAATTTTCCGAGTTCTGCTATGGTACATAAATAGGTAGAAAAATAATGATACTTTTCTATATCTATTTAGAGAAAATTCTAGATTCATTTTATTTATAGTTAGAAAAAACGTCGAACCTTTTTATTTTACATTCTCTCAAATTTCGTTAAAACAATCATCCCTATTATGAATAAAATTTCCCCCGGAATTGAAAAAGGATCATAGCCTGCATTTTTTTTTTTTGCAGGGGATGCTTCAATTTTTTTTCTGGTGATCTTAAAAATTGACGATAAATGCAAATATTTGTGTTCAAATTTTTCAAAAGTTCACTGGGCATTGCTAATAATACGAAAATTGCCTTTTTAAATTCCGGGCGAATTTTTATTCACTATAGGGCCGAATAAGAAACCTCTAACAAAAATTTCAACGGATTTAAATTCACTTAAATTCCGATAAATCGGATTGCAGAACATATCGGATCGGCCAAAAAAAACAAATATCGGATTCGGGTTGCAGAACACCTTTCAATCAAATGTCATCGGAAGCAAATCCGATTTCGACCTGAATCGGATTTCAGAACATATCTGATTATAACAGATAGAGGGAAAACAATTCACCTCCGAGCGGTGGCTTCATTACTATAGCGGAGGATTTTCAGAGAATCCTAAAATCTTAAGTTTTTTTGTCATTTAAATCCATAGACAAAATATCTTGAAACTGTACCAACTTCTACACTCTGAACTGCTTAGCTAAGAAAACTATTATTTAGTTTATCTCTAAGACAATCTTTCATCACCAACACATTTTCAAAACAAATATTTCGTTCCAGTTTCATTAGACAAATTTTCACATGATCCCTTATTCAATGTCATGGTGGTATTCATTAAAATTATTGAATTAAACACTTTTTTTAATTGGACTGTTAGTGGTGCAATTTGGAAACCACCGTTGCAATTTTGATCTGCTGATTCACAATTTTTCACATCCTAAGCTCAAGACAAATAACCAATTTGCCAGCCGACATCCGACTTGTTATCCCTGGTGGTGACTGTTAGATTATAAAAAGTCCCACGACTTTCCAGAGGAATTTACCATGCACAATAAATATCTGTTTTTTAACGTAGACTACCCGAATTATACCTCTTACAGACATACCACACATCTTTTATGATTATTGATAGGTGACATAAGAATATAGATATGTATAAAACCACCCTTTAAAAAAATAAAAACAAAAGAAAAAGCAAACATAAAAACTAAACTGTGAATTCGAATATCGTCGTTTATTAAAGTTTTTTTTTTTTCTAAATGTATTTATAAATAAATTTTTATTTTTATTAAATTCTTATTTGACACGACGCTAGCATTTATAAACTTATTTTAACATACATTTTATTATTTTTAACTTCGCCATTTTTGTTAAATGTTTTCCTTCTTTTTATATACCTATAAAGATTTCAAATACTTCTGAAATATCAGTTGTTTTTCAGATCAAAAACAAAAATTCAATGCAATCAAAAATCATAACAACTGCAAATTCAATTTAATTGAAGTAGTGTAGGTTGGAAAAAGCAAAAACTTGAAAGTCTTATTAAATAATTACTACGTTTTAATTTCAATGTTTTGATTGAGAAAATTATTCAATAAAAATAAAAAATGGTGAGGGATAGGAAAATAACCAATAATGTGTATAAAAAATGTATTAACTCTAACAATTCAAACAAAATATTAATAATCGGTTAAACCAACGAAATTGTCTCGGTATTTAACTGCTTTTATCATTCAACCTTAAATTCTGTTGTTGTTGTCGCTTAAATCGTTGTTCTTTGCGCCAGGCATCAATGCGTTCTTTCAGCTCCAAATTGGGAATTAGCATATCTTCGGTTAAGTTTTGCCGATTGAAGGGATCCGTGTTGCTGTTTAACAAATGACGCGTTATAATGGCGCGATCCATAATAGTGCCCGAAGGCAGCACTACTGGATCAGACATGAGTGTGTCCATGAGGGGATCCTTAAATTCATCTGGTGCATCAGCGCATTCGTCTTCAGATTGCTGATTGGCAACTGTGGCAAGGAAATATGATTAATTAAAAGCTGCACAAATTATATGAGTATAAAAAGAAAACACTACCATAAGTATCGTGCGCCTTGGTAATAAGCGCTCTAAACTTTTCAACTTCAACAGTAGAACGTATGCCTAGGCGTTCAATACGATTGGCGGCATCATCGAATAAATGTTTTTGAAACGAACGCTCATCGGCAGCTAGAGCCTGAGCAAATCTATCACAGTCAAGATGTAAATAAATATCAAATATTTGTCCCAACAAACGACGTGGTTCCCATCCATATTTAGCTGGATTTCGCACCTTCAAATCATTGCATTTAGGCCCACATAATTGTTGTAAGTTGAAATTAAGCATTGAGCTTAGCCGATCAACGAGCACATCGCGCATAAACGGTTCTTTTATGTCGTCCTATAAAAATGCATAAATTAGACAATAGTTGGGATAATTACACAAAATTATTGAGAATATCGGGTGGTGGTGGTGGAACTTACGGTCAAATAATGAAACATTTCAACTGTTTCACGTGCTAGCGTTAGATAAGAACGACATTGACGTTCATCAGTTGACAATTGCGACAGCCGACTTTGCTGCTGTTCTGTACCAAGTTCAGCCCAGGCGACTTCGTTCATCATAAGAACCTACAAAGGAAGTTTGTAATTAGTCTTAATTTGTGAATAACAATAATTATGAAATATTGAAAGAATCTAATATAAAACCTTATTTAAAAATAAGGCATAGTGCAAAAGATGGGTTAGCTACAATTTTTTGATAGCCGTATTAATAGACTTTATGCAAAGTTCGGAGCGAGTTTAGGACAAAAAAAAAAATCTAATTTTTCGGCAACAAAATACATATGACTTTTAAATGTATCAAAAGGATTATTCCACTGGAATGCTGAAAAAACTATACATAAACCTTAATGACCAACATTTCTCGATGCGGCCACACAAAAGAAGACAGTATTCAAATGGAGGTTAAGCGCTAGTATGACTAAAAAAATATTAAAATCGCTACTGTTATGGTCATCGTTACTGAAGGTTAATTGCAGTCCTAATAAGCTGAAGTGGAAAACAAACTAAAAATTATACAAAACCAAAATAAAGAAATAGACTAGATAATATAGCACAACCACTTAACATTCATAGAATTATAATTTTCTAAAAGACAATGCGAGCGCACACATGGGAAGTTAGAGAGAATTAATTAAAACACTGTGGGAATTCAACATTTATTTCTCTAAGCGTTTGCAGATAGTAAAGAGATATAACAACATCGTCTTCCAAGGTATGGAAAGTGCGTTTTATCAAGCTTATCTCCCAGTTTTTTTAAGAAGTCGTTTTTATTGCCAAACGTAATGAGTTTGAAAATTTCACATTAATAAAATGTCAGAAAACAATATAACGCATTGCAAAAATCCGTTGTTTACATTTTCACTGTGACGACGTCATTTTAAAATGGACTATTTTTAATTATGCGACATTTCGGAAAAATGCTCATATTTTCAACAATATTGTTTGAAAATTAAGCTTATTTATTGCGCTTTAATACAATTTTTTTTTAAAACTACGTTTTGGCTTTTATGCACGATTTCAGACAACAAGCGATTTTTTTTTTCTCAATGATTTTGTAGTTTGTATGTTATTTTAAACAGCGACGTACATACGTAGAATAAATTTAAACATATAGCAAACCATCCAGTTTTCAATGAAACGCAACTGGTTCGCTTCGCATAAAAAAATATATGATCATGGTCCGTTTTCCCCTTTTTGTTCCTGATTATTCTCGGGAAAGATACACAAACCTAAAAGTTTATATTCTGTACAAGGCAGCTCTATTAAAAGCATTTTAGTTCTTTATTATTAGCCGTCAGCTATGAAGTTTAACACTTTGATGAGTTTATCAGAAGCATCCGAAGTAATATAAAAAATGGTTTTGAATTTTCTCAAATCTTGCTGTTTACAATCTCAAATATTGCTGTTTACAATGGAATAAAATAAATTTTTATTTTTCATCTTGGTCGGAAATCCTATGTATTCTTTTCTTTGAAAGATTTCTAATAAACCATTCCGCTATTATATTTTTCAATTTTCTTTTAACTTTTGCAATTTCGTTCTCGAAACTTACTTGAGTCTGATGTATGCGCTTTAAATTCTCCAAGCATTCATCCAATAGGAACGTTGTATCGTTCATTAGCATGTTAATAAACTTTACGAACTGCTTGCCCACTTTAGATTCGGTTATCATAACCTGACGTTGCACCGGACTTTCCCACATTGATTTAAAAAGATGACTTATGTGATATCTATAAACACAAGAATATATTTTAGAACTTTTACTAATAGGTCACTACTGCTAGAATTGCGTACGCACCTTATAGTAAACTTATCGTAGAATTCAGTGCTTTGACCAGTCGTTTCAATATCGACGTAAAACTTCATCAGTGCGCTGCACAACACTGTTTGTGCCAATTCATGATTCCACATCTGTCAATAAGCAATAAAAAAAGCATTTCATTTAAATTTATTTCTATCACAATTTCCACCCAACAACTTACCGCTGTATTTAATGAATTTGGTGGACCGAGCGAAAATACAAACATGACTTCGACCAGCTTGGCAGTGACATACGGATTCTTAATTAGGTGTGGCGCACAAACGCATGTTAGCAGCCATGTTATTATAGAGAGATCAATCGTTTGACGCACATCGGTTAAAGCATGCTGCATGGCGAACAAAATAAATTCGGCAATGTCGTCGATATACCATTCTGGCAGTGCAGAAAATGCATCCGTGGCTTTTAACTGTGTTGCAGTTAGTTTTGAAATGAATGGACCTTCAATGGGACGTCCCTCCATTTGATAAAGTAAATATTCGCAAACCGTCGAATAGAAGAACATGCAAGAAGTTAGCAATTTAGGATCGAGCAGGCATACCTCGCTGCAAAGCTTGGATCTTGAGAAAAAATTAGATATTAAATTATAGAAAGCTGTTTAAAAAAACAAAAAAATAGGAGAGCAACCTGGTAAGCTTTTTCAGTTGTTTTAACCAACGATCCCGAAACTGTTTATTACGCTTGGCATACGGTGTATTCTCCCAATGAGATTTGGTGCGATCAATTTCATCGATAAGTTTCTGTAACTCTTTTATGGCGCGTGCCTTCTGGCGATAACGTTGAATGGCGGGCATAAAACCTAAATGATGCGCCTGCAGTGTAAGAAACCAACATTGAGTTTGGAAGTTGGCGTTGTGCTCCGCGGAGGCAAAATCACGTTCCACAAAACGTTTAAATTCATCATCGGTGAAACGTAGCTTCGTATCGTTTTCAATTGAAATTAAAGAATCTTTGTAGTAGGGAAAATGTGGATCAACACGGTCCAATTTTATTTTCACCGATAGCTGCTGTAGCACGGTCATTAAATTTATGACAAAGCCATCGCGTGCAAGTAGTTTTTCATCGCATGCAAATTGAACGCGTCTCTCATTGTGACTTAGTATTTTGGCTATGTATTGGAGCGTTTTTGGACGGCTGCTTACATTAACGAGCAGTGAATGGAATACGGTGTGCATCATTGTGCGCACGGAGTGAAGTTGCTAGATGAATGAAAATGATTGGATTAGTTTTTGGTAGATTTTAATTTGTTTATAAAAAACCTACCCAGCGCAATTTTCCGGAGCCAGCTGCCAGAACATTAACTTTTCCATGAGCTTCAGCAAATTTTACATTCTCTTCAGCAAACAGCGATACCGATAGAAATGGACCCAAGTAGCTGCATTTAACAATCTCACGACCTCCGATTTTTGTGCAAATTGGAGGCAAGAAATTTACCTGTCCAGCAACCAAATCACACAGAGGACGTACATTGCCCACCTTGATGGTGATAAGCTTGGCCAACATTTCAATGGGTTGTGTTATAATGTTGGTTGTACAGATAATGCGTTGCATGCCGATAAAAAGACCACGCAGTGCTTGGCCAAATATTTGCTCAAATTCTGCGCTATGTTTGTAGACTTCCGCTACCAAATCATAGAGAAACTCATCGGGTATTTGATCCTGATAGAGCAGCTCAAGCAGACACGATTGATCGAGTGCAGCGTTATAGTTCTCATAAATGCGATCAGTCAGCACAAGTACAACGGTGCGCATAAGTGTTGTAAATGTTGTTTGTAGCAAAATATTAACTGCATCGATTTCTTCCTGATTGGTTTGTGCCGATTTTCCATTATATTTTTCGCCCATTTTACGATTCATTTTATAACATTTTACCAGATATTTCACCACATTATGACGGGCCAATGCTATGGGTGAGAGTATAGTAGATGAAGGTATGGGACAGGTATCCAGCTCACTGCCAACACCACCTGTAATGCATGAGTATGATATTAAATAAATAATTTTTTAATTTAATTTTTTTTTTATATTTTCAATTTTTAATATTCTTCATTTCATTTTTTATTTTTTCTTTTATACTTTAGTTACATTTTTAGTTTTTTACACTATTTTATTTTTTGTATTTTTTTTTTTTATACTTTTTTTTTATACTTTTTTTTTTATTTTTTTGTTTTATTTTTTTTTTTATTTAATTTTGTTTTATTGTGTTTATTAGGGTTTCGTTCTTTAATTATTTTATTATTTAATATTTAATTTTATTTAGTCTAAATAGTCTAAAATTTTAGCCCAAGCCAAAAGAGTCAAAAAACATACCTGCTACTCCACGCGAAGTTGATGGCTGCTCATCAACCTCACCACTTGCAGCGCTGGCTGCTTCCACATTAGCTAAAATTTCCTGCACTTCAGTGTCATCACTTTTTATTTTCTTCGGTGTCGAATAGACTGGCTCTTCAACAGAATCACCACCGCTTTCACTGGCCTCATCATTGTAGATTTTCATAACACACTCCATCAGAACATCAGATGTTATAGTCTCAAAATCAAAACGTTTTTCAGGATAATGTTCGAGAAAGGTTGCTGTTTGTGGACAGATAATTGAACCAACGCAATACTCATTCCATGAAGCGTTGAGTATTTTTGACAGAATTCTTTCCAAATTTTCATTAATGAGGTTGAGTGGTTTTTTCGTCAACGATATGGATGACAAAGGTGTAGTTGGAGCATTGGTTGCAACAGGCGATGGATTTTCCGATGTTTCCATATTTTCAATACCAGAATCGCAATCCTTCACTGAATCGGCTATTGTTTTAGAACTGCCACCAATTGCAGTGAGATCGGCTGTTGACGAAGATTTAGATATATCCATCGGAATTGTTGTAACGCTGGCTGTTGTGCTGCTTATTTGCGCTGCGTTTGCAGTGCTATTAGATGAAGATTTAGTATCAAAATCAATATCCATTTTTTGGCCATCATCGTGTGTAGCTTCGGGTTGCTGAGGTTTGTTTATTTGAGTTTGTGATGCTGAAGATTGTATAGGTGCATTTTTTACTAGACGCGATTCGTTTGAGACGTTAGTAGAGGTGCGTGGAACTAAAACAGATATAGGAAAAGAAAAATTTCATTGATGCATTGTGTGATTTATTATCGATCAATACCTTCAACAGCTGCTTCTGTTACTGGCGGTGTTGCCTTAGCCAAGTCAGCTGCTGCAAGTGTTCGCAATCTTCTAGCACGAATCTAAAGAGTGACAAGATAAGCTAAATTTGTTTTGTCATCAACGGACGCATTGCTTGTACTTACCTCTTCCGGCGTAAGTTCGCTCATTTGATAATTCGATTCCTCTGACATTACAGAGCAATGCAATTTTAAGCTTCCCAAGTAAATATACTTGCTTATTGCGGCGCCTCTTTAATGCTGGCAATTTGCCAAAAAAGTCAAGAATTCTCACGCTCTGCTGCTTTTTTGAGTTGTAGCTGGGTTGCTCGTGCTGTTGGTTGGTTGATTGAACGCGCAATTGGAAAATTGTATGTTTTTATTTTTGTTTTTATTTTTATTTTTATTTTTAGTATACAAATGCGTAGAATTGCTGCTCCTCAAGGTAAAATTCAACAATATTTCCTATTTTTATTGTTCTTTGTTTGCGTTTCTTCTCAATGTTATGTTGTATGTTTGTTGGACTTGCTCTCAGCTGTGATCTGTCTGCGTTACTGATGTATTGTTTTTTTGTTTTGGTTTTTTGTATTGAGTTTTTTTTTTTCTCTTGTCTTGTCTGATAGACTGGTTAATTTTTGTTGTTGGTGGGTGAACGAACCAATACGGAATAAATATCCAGCGTACAACGTCAAGTTCATGGAAAAGAGATGAGATGAAAATTAAGATTAATAAGGAAAATTATTCGTTTCAATGAATCTAAAGTAGATTTATTAGTTCATATTTAAAGCAATGATTTATTATTAATAGCTGTTATATAATAAAATTAAACTCTGACAAATGCCGCTACACTGATCCGGCAATAAAATTTAATAAAATTTTTAATAAAATTGTGCGCATTGTTATGGTTTAAATTTGAAGTTTAGGTCTTGTATATGGTTTATTATTAAACTAGAGTTTCCTTTTGGCAGCTATTTTTGACTATCTTAGCATTAGCTTATTTGAAGCCACAACCCTAAAATAAATGCCATGGATACCAATGACATACCATTTTATCAAATGAATGCGGGGGAAATATTACGTCTTTTATAATTGCGCTAGAAGACAACGCAGATGTGTTGCCTAACCAATAAACATGCCTATCAACGTTCTAATAAGTCTTCATATTTCAAAAATGCAATTCAAGGACCTCTCTAATATAAATAGATCTAAAAACACAATAGTTTTAATCTACTTTTGAACTGACCTTTCATTAATAGCTATAATAAATTGAAGTAACTCAAGACGGTTACCTTGAGGAGTACTTGATGTTTTATCTTCTGCAATTGTTGTTAAAATGCTGAAGACAAAACAGTTTGCTTTACTCTGTGTTAAATGCGCTTTTTTCAGCTAAAATAAGATTGTGGAATTTCGTTCGATTTGGTTTCCAGATTCAATTGAATCATAGAGGAATATTGTTAAATCTAAAAGATTGGAAACAGAAGATCTGTCACTAACAAAACGACGCTCACGAGTTTAAATGGCTTCCCTGTAATGAATGGGTTAACCGATTATACACGATTTGATCGAAAAGTTAATGAAAAGGTGAAAAGCTGCGACATTGTAAAAGTTACTGACGCCTTAATGTCCTGTTCAGCAAACTTATTATAAATTCTTTTTTTTTTTTTTTTTTTTGGAAAAGTGATAAATTACTTTTGTTAATTGTTTTGTAAATACCTTTACTAACATAATTAAAAGAAAAAGTTTGTTTGCCTTTTTTATTTGTGTTCGTAGCAACCCTCAAATCTAATGGATTTTTTGTATGTGAAACTTTTTCTGGCATACTGCATAATATATTGTGAAGAACATGGAATTGAGGCTATAAAAGAACCTAATTTACAAAGGTTAAAGTCTCCAAATATCTTACGAGTAAACTTGAGACAAAGTTGAGATTCCATGTATCAAATGACATCTGTAAGCAAAAGCCCGTGTAAGGGTGCGTTTATAGTGCCGACTTATTGCCGAACCGAACCGAACCGAGAAGAAAAGCTGAAAAACGCTGCACATACAATCATATGAAATAAGTCCAAACTGCGTATAGTGCCAGCTGAATAAGCAGCTGAAAGCAGCTTGTGCAGCGTTATTCGGCGTGCCGATTGTTGCTTTCTCGCTCGCTCGCACGGTTTGCATGTGTTTTGTCTTATTTTACACATGGCGTACTTATTATATGCATTAAATAACAAAAAAAGAGGAGCAAGAAAAAATCAAATAAAATACATACATATGTACGTACACGTAGTTCTTTATTTTTTTGTTGTTTTTTTCTTTTTTATTTGTTGTTTTTTTACAACAACAAATCGTTGGATACGTAGTGCAATCAGGAATTAGTAGCATAAAAAACACAAACAAAAAGCAGTCGGTGACGAAACCACACACAAAATTACCAACAAGAAACCTTCAGCGTAGCATGAGTTGTACGCAGTCGCATGCGCTAATTTACCAACAACGACAAGAATAAACAACAACAAACACACGTTGTGTTGTTGCGGTGCAGCTGCGCCTGTGAACGATTCGGCGAATTACAACAATCACGAAATCATGTGGCTGTTTTGATGCTTCGATTGTAAAAATAAAAAAATCAAAAACAAAACAAACAGCGAAAAGTTTATCTAAAAAAACAAGACAACGAAAAACAGTAGAAAACAATTGGAAAAAAGTCGAACAAGTGTGGCTTTACGCGGCTTAACGCAGCTTTCAGTTTCTGAAAGTGCGTTTCAGCAGCGTTGTTTCGCTTTTTTGTCTATTCACTTGTTGTTCGCTGACTTGAGTAAAGAAAAAAGCAGACAAGAAATCACGCGACTTTTTTGCTGCTCAAATTGCAATAATAAACAAAAAAAAAAACG
This sequence comes from Pherbina coryleti, assembly GCA_943735915.1. Taxonomy (NCBI): domain Eukaryota; kingdom Metazoa; phylum Arthropoda; class Insecta; order Diptera; family Sciomyzidae; genus Pherbina; species Pherbina coryleti. The sequence goes on along the minus strand of OX030948.1, from coordinate 13,994,533 downwards.
TTACATAAAGAAACAAACCCAAAATAGTCAAAAACCAGCTACAATAAGTCGGCCGCGGAAAGCGCGCACTATACGCACTACCAGTTTCTTTCAGCATGACGCGTTTTCAGTTCGGTTCGGTTCGGCAATAAGTCGTTACTATAAACGCGCCCTAAGACCGGGCACAAGTTGAATAATTAAGAAAGTGATTGACACAAATCGAAGCACTTTAATTTTAAGTTTTAAGGGATGGAGGAAATACGACATTTTTCTTCTTTATATCTATGAATCTAGACATATTTACTTTAACATAATCCAGATAAGCGTCAAACAACAGACATATCAAATTTATTTAAATTATCTTAAGATACTTGAAGGGCTGAATTGTGATTTTTGTAATATTTAGACCATATTTTACAGGAAATTATAAGTTTTTTTTCCAATATTTTATTTAAAATTGTATTCGTATTTTGCACCAATAACAATCATAATAAAAATAAAGTATTTTTAATTGATTTAACTGAACTTTTTCTGGAGTGGGCGTTCTCGCTGATAGGTACCACAATCTCAAAACAGGTTTTCTTAAATTAATATATTTGGCAACAAAAGTGAAATTTTCAAGACGATAAAAAAAATGCTTATCTGCCCAGTTTGCCCAAATTTGCGTTAGGGAAGCATTCAGAGTCGCAACCAGACGGACCACAAAATGGAACAATTTTCTTTGTTTAGCCGATCAGTTAATTTATTTAAGATGAATTCAATTATATTTTATAGCCAAAATAACTGCAAGCTGCTCTAGTTATTGCCACAACAGCAACAAAATATACAACAGCAACAACAAAACTTACAACAGCAACAACAATACCAATACCACAAACAGCTAGTATACAAATATTACAAGCTATAGTGACGAGCGAAGGACAGACGACAATAAGAATTCTGTTTTTTCTCAATTACGTGTTCATCATGAAAAAATTTGCTTTTTAAAATTAATTTAAAAATTTATTCCTTCTGCTTACCTTATTTAGCCTTTAATTTGATTTATTTTATGTAACTCGATGTATAAAACTATTGCTGCATTTTTATTCATTCGCTTAAATTTTCCACATCTTCTAAACTTTTCTACGTTTTTTCTTTTCTAATTAAAACACGAAGAATTTTTTATTTCTTTGTTTTCACTTGCAGGGAATTTTTCTCGTTTTAAATTTGTTTATTTTTCAAAGTAATATAAAATTAATAAACACTGAACTTTCTGGCTATTTTATAAAACCAGCAATTTATTTGTTTTAAATATTTTTTTCTTCAATTCAATTTTCTTTCTGCTTTGATCTTTCGCTGAATAATGCTCGTATAAATTTTTGTTGCAGCAAGTGAATGACTACCAAAAAAAAAAATGGACAACCACGAACAGCAGTTGCGGCGAATTCATGTGTCTTCATTGACGTTTTTGACATTTCATTGTCAGAGCTGCCAAAACACTGATTTAATTAAAATTCCTATGTCAATATTATTATGTCTAAGACATGAGACATATATTTCATTGTAACCATTACTGAAAAATAATTTCCGAACTGAAACCTGTACAAAGATCGGTTATAAAGTTTGTAGACACACTATACAGGCACACTTTTTATTGGTTTAAAAAACTTATTAACATCTTTGCAATAAAGTTTTGAATGACAATTCAAATTTAATATTAAACGCTTAAATTTTTGGGAAAAAATAAGTGTGTCTGGAATGAACCTATGATCCACTGAGTTTCAGTCAGCACGCTATCCGTTCGGTTAATGTTTTATTAAATAAGGAATTACCTTAACAGAATAAATTTATCAATTCTAGTTTTTAATTGAAGTAGCGGTTACATTGGAGTAGCATCCACTTTTAAATTAAACTATAGTTAGTTTAAAAAAATAAATACATTAAAATCAAATTTTTATAGTGTTTCTTATTTAGCCATGTATAATACAACACTTAAGAATTAGAAGTAACACTGATGTAACGAAGCTGATGTAAGCTATCTAGAGACCTCTTCAAGAGATCAGGGCATGTTTTGGCCACACTCGGAACTTTATGTGTTTCGTATATATATACCACAATTATATATCTTAATAATTTCGTTTCCATGCTATCACTTTCGATCACCCACTCCGATTTATTTATTTAATTTCGAATTTACGGTCCACAACTTCTTGTGCTACACATAATATTGCGTCACTGCCAGCGCCTCCTGTACAACACGTTTTACGGATGTGGCACCTTTCTTCAGCGCTAAAGTCAGCTGTTTTACAGCCTTATCAACGGTTGTGCTTACATATTGCCATTGTAAACCATATTTTGTCGGAGCTGTATTTAATGTTCTTGCACATATGGCAAACGCACTGCATGGAGGAAAGAAGAGTTATTTCGTGTCTGAAAACAAAAAACAGAATAAAAACCAACCGCTTTGCGTGGCTCTTCTTTGGGCTGTTACAGTGAATGCACAGTTTTATATTAATTCATGCAGTTTTCTGAGCCTGATTAGCTTTGCTCCATCTGACGGATGGTTGGCCTTTGTTGAGGCTGGAGGAATCTTTTGTTTTGGCTGTTAAGTTTTTGGAAAACAAATAAATTTATGATTTGTTTACAAATATTTCCAAATATCAAACTTTAATAGCTAGAGTGACATATATCCATCTCGCACATTATAGCAAAAATTTTTGATATGGGATAGGAGAAGATCATAGAAGATAGCATGGAAACGCGGCTTTATACTCGCATAAATAAGTAATGCCTTATAAAGGGTTTTCCAATAGGGACTTGACAACTTTGAATTAAATTTCTGAACGCACCCTTTCACTAATCATCGAACTGTCACTGTCAATTTATTCAGTAAACTCAACATTATGATAATGGTAAAGTACACGAATGAACAACGTCTGCAAATTATAAAAATTTACTACCGAAATTCCGGAGTCGGTGATCGCAACTTTAAGAGCGTTAATTGCAATTTGACTGTAAGAGCGTTAACTACAATTTTCGGGTGAAAATCCACATGTGCTTCATGAATCATCCCTTCATCCACAAAAAATAACTGTTTGGTGTGGTTTGCATACCGGCGGCGTCATTGGACCATATTTTTTCGTCGACGATAACGACCGAAACGTTACTGTGAATGGCCATCGTTATTGCACCATGATTACCTATTATTTTTGGCTTGAATTTGAAGATATGGACTTGGACGACATGTGGTTCCAACAGGAGAGTACCATAAGCCACACAGCGCACGTTACAATCGTTTCAATTGGCCGCATCGTTCGTGCGATTTAACGCCTCTAGACTATTTTCTTTGGGACTACGTCAAGTCGTTGGTCTATGCCAACAAGTCGACGTCGTAACAAAAGCTCAGAGCCAACATTGAACGCGAAATAGCGGCCGTTTCGGCCGAAATGTGTGGCCAAGTTATCAAAAATTGGGTCCAAAAAATCAACCGCTGCATACGTGCCCATGGTGGCCATATAAACGAAGTCAAGTTCCATTCATAAATGTTTTGATTGTACTTTAAGCCAATAATAAAGTTTTTTAACAATCTCAAATGGTTTGCGTTTAATTAAAAAAAAAGTTGTCAACTCCTTAATGGAAAACTCTTCATTAATCACTTTTTGGCATACAAATGTAATAACTTTTGCCAAAATAATTATTACAAAAATTCCGAAGAATCTTCCGAAGTGCCATACCAAAAAGTTTTTCTTTTACTAAAATGTTGTTTGCATCTCGAAAGATCACAAACTTTTGTTTTATGATTTGTTTATAATAGGTGTGTTTTTTTGTCATCGCTATATGCGCTTAACAATATTTTTCATACAAAAAATTGCTTAGCTAAGACCAGTGTCGGATCTACATACGGGCTGAAAGGGCTTTAGCCCCCACTCCTTTTTTAAATTTTTTGTATGGGAAAAAATGAAAAAAGTCAAAAAAGACGTTTCAGCCTCCCCTTGGCATACAAAATTGTTGTTTCAACCCCCCCTTTGGCAAATTCTAGATCCGCCACTGGCTAAGAGAGGATAATATAATCGCTTAGCTCATAGTTGTCGATAGAAACACTATTGCCAGATCAAGAAGGAAGGACGCAATTTAGTTGCAACACTTTTTGGAAAACAACCGTGTTTATGTCGGATCGGTGATAAAAAAAATTAAGTTTATATATAAACAAAAACAATTTAAATTACTAATGCTGCTAAGTTTTGTCCAGTAAATGTTAAGCGCCTATGAGCGTTTTTTTTTTGACAGTCGCATATAGCGATGCCAAAAAAAGCTTATAGCATGTTCAAACTGAGTATTTAATTATGCTTAATCAATTTAATGAAGTTAAATCGAAAAACGAGTTCTCCAATGAAGTTCTAAGGAAGTTAAATGCGTACAATTGTTGTTGGAAATTTCACGTGTTAAATGATTTAACACGTTTCGAAACTCGTTAAATCACTGGTTTGTGTTCTTGCTAACGTCAGAAAAGCTTTTTTTGCTTTTTAAACGCAGCCAAATCTGAAAAGAGCTTTTTAATTTGAAGTTTTTAATGTAAATAAATAAATTCTTTGACAAATTTTTGAATTTTTTGTTATTTTTATACCCCTACGTTTAAAAAACGTAAACGGGGTATATTAATTTTGTCACTCCGTTTGTAACGCCCATAAGGAGGTGTGGCAGGTATAGAAAAGTGTATATATTCTTGATCAGAATCACCACCCGAGTCGATTTAGCCATGTCCGTCTGTCCGTCTGTCTGTCTGTCTGTGATCACGATTACAGCCGAAATTTTCAAGCTATCACCACGAAATTTGATATTTAAGCTTTTGTCTTAAAAATAAAGGTCAAGTTCGAAAATGAGCCAAATCGGACTAAAACCACGCCTGCCTCCCATACAAAGTGACTTTATCAAAACGGTAAAATCTCTTAGAATTCCACAAAAATTAATATATAGACTTATGAAATTCAACCAAATCGGATGAAAACCACGCCTACCTCTCATACAAAGTGATTTTATCAAAAATGTAAAATCTCTTAAAATTCCACAAACATGAATATATAGACTTGAAATTTTGCATGTGAACTTTGATATATAACATGTACTCTGTGTCTGAAATTCAACAAAATCAATTGAAAACCACACCCACCTCCCATACAAAGTGACCTCATTAGCCAATATTTTCTGTTAAAACTATGACGAAAATGTTTTTACAAATAAATTTTTTTTTTTTTGCTTACAACTTTGAATATACTTCGTTTCGGACGTGGGGGTATTTTAACTTCGGCCCAGTCGAAGATCATTTCTGACTAGTTTTTTATTTTTTTTTGTATTTTTTAATAAACAATATTTTATTTCTTTCAAAATATAAACAAATAAACTGACATTTTGAAACTAGTTAAAGTAGTATGAACGATGATGTTTAAAAAAACTTTTTTCGAATAACACGTTTAATGAAGTCGGTTTGAACATGCTATTATATTTATAATAGAAATAAATAAATTGGCCATTTCATACCTTAAATGACTTTGACAAAGCTTCTTATAATCAAATTGTGTTGTGCGTGTTATAAAATATTTTTACACAAACTATCAAGAACGGGACTTACTAGTTTTTTGCCAACTCCGAACGCCAAACGTACATGTTCTCAAAAAGCTTTATATGACATTATTTACTCTCTGAAGTTTGCTATTGTCTACAGGGAGGTGACGACAGATCAGAAAATAGAATTTCAATCAAAAAAGCTTTCTGTTGTTTCAGCTGGGGTTCGATCATGGGCTCTCGCATTGGCATCGAGGCGTCCACACACTGTTTAACGCACTCGGCCATGGCCCCACTTTATTTATACTATTATATATTTATGTACACATTTCGATACTTTCTTATATGCTTTGAAATTATGTGGATTTTTTATAATAATATTGGTAATTTACTTATCCGGAAGTCTAATAAAAGCATTTGTCTACATAAAAACGTCAATTATGTTATGCAATTGAAAGTGGTGTAAACAATTATACTCTATTAACTATCTTTATAATAATAACATCTTTATAATAATAAAGAGGTTATGAAACTTCAAAATTTACTAAAATTCTTCGATTTCACCCGGATAAAAGTTTGGACTACATTACGCTAAAAGTCACTTTACCTTGTAATACTGTGTGTTGTGACATGAAAAAAATGCTCATGTGTGATTGAATGTGAGTAAGAATTAACACAAGAACATAAAGAATTTCTTTAATCTGCTTGATTTTTATGGCATTTTATGGATTTTATTTTAAAATTTGCTTTTAATTTCATTCATTTCATTGAATTAAAATAATTTTTCTGTACGGCCGCCACCTCTCTGCAGACAATGGCAAACCTCAGAGAGTAATAAAAAATGCCATGTAAAGCTTCTTGAGAACGAGAACTTTCCGTTCATCGCCGTTCGGAGTCGGCGTTAAGCATGTAGGCGTTAAGCATGTAGGTCCGGTTCTCGGTCAATCGTGTACAAACTTAATAACACGCACAACACAATTGATCATAAGAAGCTAGGTCAAAGTCCTTTCAAGGGCTGAAATGGCCAGTTATTTATTTTTTTTATTTATTTTTAATTTCATCCCACATTCTATTCGACCAGAGATGCATACTACAAAACTCATATAATATTTTTGTTTTAATTCAGCAAAAACTCCACAATATTATGCGTCGACAGATCCATTTGTATTTTTCTCTTAATTTTATTTTAAGGCCACAATCAACACTAATTTACTTATGATCACATATTAATTCGAATCCATAGCCAAAATTTTATATATGTATATCATGGGTCCATGATACAACTACAGGGTAGGCTCATTTTTAAACAGGACTGCTCAAGTAAAAAATTCGTCCGTAAAATTTGAAGCAATCAGTGCTTCTAGATCCATCTTCTCCACTTCTGACTCATTGTTATCTTCCATTTATTCAGAGAACTTGCTCTTGAATACATCATTGATGTTCATAAAACCGACATTTAACATTTTCTCTTTGTTTAATTTTCTTTTGTATGATTTGTCAAAACTGGTCAGCTCACAAGCAACAAGTATTAAAATGGTGATAAAATTGATAGCAAGTGATAAGCTTTTATAGCAAAAGTTAAAAAACCTGACATTATTCTATCTCTTAGGCCCCTATTAGATACGACAACTCAACTTAAGTTGAGTGTGTAATTTGTAAATTTGTATTGTGTATTAAACATTTGAGGTACATACGTGTCTGTCGTCTGACAAGTATGTATCTCAGAGATGTGTATGTATTTTTTGTGGTATTATGTTTAACAATGCAACTCTGCGTCGAGTATAAAGACTGTCAAAAACTTATATCTGCTTTGAGCTAGTTGTATAACGTCTTTTTCATACAAACTTTTTATTTTTTTATTGTTTTTTGTTAATTGAGTGTAAATGGATAAAAATACGTAAGTAAAATAAAGTATAAATAGATATCGCTCGTTTTCTTCAATAACGTCACAATCCAAAAAACATAAAAATTGAGTTAATTACACAGCAACATTCTTGTTACCATGATGTATGCTGTGTACAATTTTGGTAACGATATCTTCTTTAATTTTTGCAGGAGAGGAGAATTTGTGATTCATTCACCTCAATATATTTCCGATTAGATCGTATTATATATCGATAATCTCCAGTTTTTTTGTCACTTTGTATGGATGAAACCATATACATTGCAGTCATACTCGTATATTTGATGTTTTGTACATATTTTGAAAATGGTGATTTAATCTCCTTTGTCTATTCAAAACTTAAAATGCTTCTCCTGAAAAACCCAGTTTTTGAGTTGTAATGTATATGATGTATATGCGTATATAATTATCCATATCATGTATATATTAATGTTATTCATGCAAAGCGGCAAGATTATATTTTGGGCAAGTAGTTATTTTTATCAGGTAGATTGTGTGAACGTCCCCTAAAACCGATTGTGCATTTTCCGAGATATGTCAGCTGTTAACTTGTGAATAGTAATGGTATTCATGCAAATGGGCAAAGCCCTTATAAATAGTATAAACAAGATAACTTTATCACCCTTATAAATGAACTGTCAAAATTTGTACTGAGAAGCTTTTGCACAAACCAGATATATTTGCTCTTCGATTTAGGTGAGCAAACGAGGTGGCAAACTTATAACAGCAATCAGCAATTACTATTCACAAGTTAACAGCTAACATATCTCTGAAAATGCACAATCGGTTTTAGTGGACGTTCACACAATCTACCTGATAAAAATAACTAATTGCCCAAAATATAATCTTGCCGCTTTGCATGAATACCATTAGTAATATTAGTAAAAAATTTTATTCTCTGTCACATGCGAGGATTGAATTCGGACTGCTGGCATTACAGTCAAATGTCTTACCGCTCTGCTATTTCCTTGCTTGATTACTTGTGAACAAAATACATATACACAAAAATTGAAATTAATGCGAACAGCTGATTAATTTTAATGAAAGTGTCAAAATTTCGGTGTAATCGTGTTTCAATAGAAAAAGCAATTTTACAACACAGCTCAACTGAAAATGTATGTTATATGTAATATGGCAAAAAAGTTCAGTTGAGCATCAAATGTTTCATCATGCTGTATGCTGATGATATCGATATCATTGGCCATAATACGCGCGAAGTCAGTGCAGCATTCTCCAGGTTAGCGAAAGATTCGAGTCGAATGGGTCTTGTAGTGAACGCAGATAAGACGAAATACCTAGTGTCAACAAATAAACAGTCCCAGCGTCTTGGAAACCACATCACTGTTGACAACATCTCCTTCGAGGTTGTTAAGGACTTCGTCTACCTGGGATCCATCGTAAACTCTTTCAGCGATGTCAGTATTGAGATAAAGCGAAGGATAACTCTTGCCAACAGGTGTTACTTTGGGGTGAGTAGGCAATTGAGAAGCAGAGCCCTCTCTCGACGAACAAAACTCACGCTCTATAAGTCACTAATCATGCCCGTCCTATTATATGCAGCACAAACTTGGACGTTGAGCAGTTCTGATGAAAAGACTTTGGGAGCCTTCGAGAGAAAGATCCTTCGTAAGATCTTCGGTCCAATCTGCGTCAATGGCGAGTACCGAATTCGATGGAACCACGAGCTGTATGAGCTGTACGCTGACATAGACATAGTTAAGCGCATTAAAATCGAGCGGCTCCGCTGGCTAGGTCATGTTGAGCGAATGAAAAACGACGCTCCAGCGAAAAAAATATTCGATTCGGTGCCCGGTGGTGGTCAACGCAGAAGAGGACGCCCACATCTTCGTTGGAAGGATCAGGTGTTGGATAACCTGACTACACTTGGTGTTTCCAACTGGCGCCAGCAAGCGCAAAATAGAAATGGCTGGCGCAATTTCTTATACGAGGCCAAAACCGACCTTCGGTTGAAAGCGCCAGATAAGTAAGTAAGAAAGTAAGTATAACAAAATGTTTATAAAAATATGAGCTCCACAACTCTGAACTCTGAAAAGCGCATTCTCAAAGTAAGCGCTATTTCTACTAAAATAATATATACATGATATGGATAATAATATATGCATATACATAGCATATGTATTTATACTTTATTTTACTTACGTATTTTTATCCATTTTCACGGCCTTGGTAGTCGAGTAGGTAGCGTGCTCGACTGCTACCCCAGAGGTCCCGGGTTCGATTCCCGGCCTGGCCAAGGTCCTTCGCTTTAAACCTTTCTAAATTTTCAATCCTCATTTCTAATCAACTGAAATTAAAAATTCATCAATATTTACGACTTGAAGTTGTAGTTGACGGTGGAGAAGTTTGTGGATGAGGATTGCCTTTATAACTTGAATTGACTGAGGTAAAGGCATAACACTTGCCTCTGATTCAAATTCACATGTTTCTTTGGCTTTCCACCACGCTTAGAACATCCTACACATGTTTCACTTGATTGCATTTTCCTTCCCACTAATCTATCACCCCATTTCGAACCAAGGCAGACTTGATTGAATAGGTATTCCACCTGAAATCCTTGGTTCAAAGCTAAAAAAAAAAAAAAAAAAAGTTTTTGACAGTTTTTACACTCGACACAGAGTTGCATTGTTAAACCTAATACCTAAACCTAATACATACACATCTCTGAGATACATACTTGTCAGTCGATAGACACGTATGTACCTCAAATTTGTAATAGACAATACAAATTACACACTCAACTTAAGTTGAGTTGTCGTACCTAATAGGGGCCTTAAGTCACGTCAATTTAAGTTGAGTTGTCGTACCAAATAGGGGCCTTAGTATCCCATGAAATGACAGGGGGCTACAAAAAAAGATAATATATGCCTAATTCCTACTCACATTCCATATGGTGAGGTTGGCATACTTGTTCTTACTAACAAAAAATGTGGTTGAGGGAGATTGTAAGTGACAGCATGGAAACGCGGCATTAGTAAAAATAAAAAATGTTCACGTTTTATTCCTATATGAGCCTACCTTGTAAATGTATCATGCATGTGTCTGCCTGTATTGAGCTTTATACTCGAATTTATATTCGTTCTAGCTAATTCGAACTTATATTCGAAAGCATTTTAAATATTTACACAAAATTAATTGGCAGCATCGCAAAATTTGGCAAATTTGCAACACTGCGCCGGCTCTTCATTGCTAATTTCTCCCTTCCCGCCAGAAATCTAAATAAATCATTTTGTGAAAAACTAACTTATTTATCAATAAAATGCCAAAAAATAAGTCAAAGCCGGAATCTACCTCAGAAAGCGACTCAGGACCAGATGATGTGAGTTAAATATGAAATTAAGGCTAAACTTATTTAATGATATCTCTCACCGTTTAGAAAAATCCACCACCATCGAAGCAATCCAAGCCAGGCAAAGAAGTCGTAAAAGCGAATGAGAAGGAAACTGGGGAACCTTTCTGGACGCTAGAGAATCTGCGACAGGTGCGCATTAACACTTTCCGTGGTCGCCAAATGGTTGATATACGAGAGTTTTACGAGAAAGACGGTAAACATCTGCCGGGCAAGAAGGGTATCTCCCTGACTCCGAAACAATGGAAAAAACTTCTTGAAATCGCTGAGGAAGTCAACAACGCGTTGACGGATTAAGGCCAGAAAGAATTGAATTTAGTTTTTGTTAATTGAATGAATACTTTTAGAATTTTTTGTTTAATAAAATTGCTTCTTAGTTTCACGTGTTATCGTTTACTTTTATTAATAGGCTTGTAAATCTGAACAAATAGCAGATATTTGCTTATAAATTTCACAACTCACTTGGGCTTTACAACGTTGAAACCAGCAAGCTACTAAATTTAATTAAAAATGCAAACTTGAAATATATAACACAGTTTAATACTAAATTCTATGTTATCAACGACAAAACAAACAAAATTCGTCAATGCATGGAATTTTTTGTTACATGAATTATTTATCGCTTGTGATGCAGCGATAAGCAGGTGCTTCAAAAAGAGCTCAAAGCCAAAATAATAGAAATAAACTAAAAATTACATAAGTGAGCTCAATTTTTTACAAATAAGGGATAATTCCCCCAATGATTTGAGTAATTGACATTAAAATATAATTTAAAAATGCTTATTTGACAATTTATAAATTAGCTAAATACTATTCCCACTACCTAGAAGTACACCGCAAGTAAGACACATAAAGTTAAAACGATAAGAAACGGTATCCACGTCTTGAGAAAACCGGCTATACCAACATAACGTCCACAGAAAAACATCCAGAAGGCCAGCACTAACATGTTCCAGCTGGTGTTATTTTTATAGCGCATACCACAAAGTGCCGTAGCCACATGCGAGTGGCAATTGTCGCAGAATAGGTTGTGCATACGTGTTCCATAAAGCACTGATGCCTTCGATACTGACTCATCCCATTCGTAGCGTCCACCCTCTACTCTGCTGGGGTTCAATCGGAGATAACGCGTTGGTCGCCCAAATGCCATGTCGTCCTCCGACACGAAATATGGTCCAGCAAAATCACGTATAACTCCGTTTGACATGCAAATTCCCATGTGTCCTATCATGGGTAGCAGCCAGGTCAGCACTGGAATTGGTGTCCATACTATACAGTATGGAAATTTGTCCGTTTCAAAATTAATTTCTGGTAACGGTGCTTCAAAATCATCACCGTACCTTGGCTCAGCTCCGATAGTAGCTGCAGAAATTGTTGGTGTTTCTGGCGGCGATACCGACATCCTTTGATAGTTGTTTTGGTGCAAATTGTACTTCGGTTTCCCTTGTGGTAGCTTGCAAGTAGAACGCATTGATTATTAACACAGAACTCTTCCAATTTATTAGATTTTAACTAACTACTTTTATGTTTTCGTTTCTTATCGGAAAAGTGGATTTTGATAAGGCCTACAAAATTATTGTGCTTTTGTGTATATATTTTTAATTTTCTTTACTTTCATTGCCAGGGCTTGCTCTTTACACAACTAGAGTAGATTTGAGCAAAAAAAATACTCCTTTTTACTAAAAATAAAATGTTAACATATAACATGGTATAATAATACATGGTAGCATTGACAGTTGCTTGGGAAATCATATACTGTCAAAAAATATACTCAAAAAGAGAGCGCTCACAATCCGCCATTGAAAACACAAGCAACCATGAACATATAATTTACTTTTATGTTGGATAAATAGGTACGAGTTCATTAATAATTATTCAAAAGTAAAAAATACCTTAGAAATAAGTCATACCTTTCTTAAAATAAAATGTACTTAAACCCTTATACTACGTTCACATTGCGCTCTAAATGCGTATTTAAGGTTTCGAAATTGTCATCAAATTATCAAGTGTTCACATTGCCTAATGCGTATTTAGTAAATTGTGATCTGTCAAAAATTGTAATTTTTTTTTTAAGGTATTAAAAATGTGCAGGCTTAGAGCTATTCTTTTTTGTGTTAAAATATATTTGTCTATTATTGACAAATACTCAAAGTTAGAGCAATTAAATAGTTCATCCACGTGTGTGGTCAGCCAATTGCATTTTTTTAAAATATTGTTGTATTACAAAAGTAGTCAGGATATAATTGCAAATGCGATGAATTTGGTTCTGTATGAAAACCAAAGAAGTGTGTGGCATTTGGTAAGCATAAAAAAATCAAAATATTAATCTTTGATGCAACCAAGTTCGAAATCTTAATGGATTTTAAGGATCGGAATAGCATGTTTTGGGAGTTCGAATGCCAAAAAAATGGAGACGAATTCTTCAAGGTCAATTTTCGCATGAACAGAAGGTCCTTCGTAAAATTATGTGCCTATCTCCAACATATGGGTAAAAGTAATTCAAATTTCCGTGCTTCAATTTCGTTAGAAAAGCGGGTTGCAATTGCATTATACGCCCTTGGTTCATCTGCTGAGTACCGGAGTATAGGCAATCTATTTGGAGTTGCAAAATCGACGGTTTGCTCAATATTTTTAGAATTTTGCGAAGAAGTGTGGAAAGCTTTATTTCCCATATACCTTCAGCATTTTCCTCTTAGTCGAGGCAAAATTGAAGAATGTCTTGCAGGTTTCCAGGAGCTGGGATTTCCTCAATGTTTAGGAGCACTTGGTAAGTTAGTTGTTATTGGCTATATACTTTCACATTGAAATTATTTCCTGCAGATGGTTGTCATATTGAGATTCACCCCAAAAGTGATGAAGCCGTGGACTACTTCAATTACAAAGGATGGTACTCGACAGTCTTGTTGGCTTTAGTTGACTCCAGGTATGTAAATATTTGCTTTGTTTTCTGTATTCTGTATCATATCATAAATTTTATACATACATATATAGTTGTAGATTGCCATGTAAAGATTCTTGAGAACATGCACATTAGCCGTTCGGAGTCGGCATAAAACTAGTAGGTCCAGTTCTCGATCAATTGTGTACAAACATTTAATAACACGCACAACACAATTTGATCTTAAGAAGTTCGTTGAAAGTCCTTTCAAGGGCTGAAATGGCCAGTTTATCTATTAATTTTTATTTTATAGTTATAGATTCCTTTATATAAGTGTGGGCAGTCCAGGACGATGCAATGATTCTCAAATTTTTGAGAATTCGTTATTAAAGCGCGAGCTGCAAGAATGTTCACTTTTGCACGAAATGAGTATTCCCCTGAGTGGAACTGATGTAGGTGTTTTAATCTTAGGAGATTCGGCGTTTCGTCTCTCGTCCTATCTCATGAAGCCATATCCTTTCCATCTCAACAACACAGCTGCGCAGCGGTCATTTAATTATAATCTCTCTAAGTGCCGTCGAGTAGTGGAAAATGCATTTGGCCACTTAAAAGCTAGGTCATAATAAAACCATCATAATAAAATTAAAATTTCGAATGTCCTAAAATATGTTAATATTTGCCCATACTAGGTTTCGTCGTATAGGAAAAGGCATCGACAACAAAATTGAAAACTCAAACAAAGTTATAAAAGCATCTTGCGTATTGCATAACTTTTTGATAATGGAAAAAGATGCAATGGTTTCTTCGTGGTTGCAAGACCAGAATACCATTGAAAGCGGAAGAAGATATCCAACCTATTCTACCAACTTGCAGAACAATTCAAGCACCGCAGAACTTATACGACAAGCACTCGCTTCACATTTCAGTAAGAATATTTACATGGTAATCAATTAAATGGGTTCAGTGACGCCCAAACGTCCAAAATTAAAAATTTAACATCGCTCAAATATTTCCAAAGTAAATGATTTTTACGATCTTAAAATATTATCAATTAACGAACAAAATGTGTACGAACCATTTTCTTGCTTTTTTTAATTATTTAACTTGGGCGTTATTTCACTGAAATGCTTTTATTCATGTCCAAGGAAACCTTCAGAGTATTTATATTTATTTATATTTCAATAATATAATTTTATTAAAAAAATTTAATTCAAACAACTTAAATCTAAATTACAAGCAGAAAAAGAAATAAAGAATAATATATAAGTAAATAATTCAAATCAAAGAAACTATAACTAATATCAAGTAAAGTAAAGAATTGAAGTAATATTTGGAGGTAAAATATTTCTGAGTATAATATTAATGTTAACTTTTGAGATCAATAAACTCAATCCCGATTGAACACTTACGATGTGAGCAAAGACCAAATAAAAATATATATATATATACATGATATATATATAAAATACAGTCCCTGTGCTCACTCGTCAAGAGCTCAACCAGAAGTGAATTTTTACAGATATGTGTTTATATGCATATCTATATACATATTTATACATATATATATTTGGAGGTTTCTATATATATGTATATATATATATGTATATGTATATATGTATATATGATATATACTACATCGCTCATTTCGTGCAAGACTCGCACAACTCAAAAATTTTAATTTTTGGCGAAGGCAATTTTATACCGTTAGTATCTCAAACTATGGAAGATATAAAATGCTATAATAATTATATACTGAAGCACTGGTGAATTAATAACATAATTTAAAAAAATCGTTATTGTATTTTACAACGGTTATTCTCAGAATTAACACTTCTCCATGGTCATCTATAAAATTCTGAATTTTGAGTTGTGCTAGTCTTGCACGAAATGGGCGATATATATATATTGTTGAGCTACATTGAGCTTGAAAGAATACTTAGTTGTAACAAGAAATGGCAGCTGAACTGTAAATTTAAAGTTATAATGCACTTATTTGATTTAAATGCTTTTGGAATTCAACGAATCGGCTGAGGAACTTCGTATGTGATACAGATACATGTTCATGTATTTATTCGATTCGAAAAGATTAACAGATGGATTTCTGGAATTTTTTAAATATTCGATTGAGTACTTATATAGCTATATTTCGAATAAGTTATTCATATACATTATATATACATTGTATATATATGCATATATAATACATATATGTATTGATATATGCATATGAACAACTTATTCGAAATATAAGTATATAAGTACTCAATCGAATCTTCTCAAAAATTCCAGAAATCCATCTGTTAATCTTTTGGAATCATTCTGTATGTCTTTTATCACCGTCAGTTTTTCCAGTTCTATTTTAACGAGCTCCTCATTGGAGTCGTTGAATTGCGAAAGTGCATAATTGAAATTTGTGTTCATTTCACTGGAGGTTTGTAGTAATTTTTCAAAATCTTTGTTTTTTTTAGTGACTCGTGATCTACCGGTAGATGATGATGATGGCGGTACTGGCGTCGGAGGCAACAGCGGTGAGGGCGGATGAGTTACCGAAGAACGCATTGGCGAAGGTGATGTTGGTGGAGTTGTTAAACTTGAAGGCGATCTTGGCGGAGCCGTCAATATTTGAATTTCGAGATCTATTTTAAAAAGAAATAAAATATAGTAAACTTGTTAATTAATCATTTTTATTTTTACGAACCTTGAATGCTATCCTCCACAACAACGTCCATATTATTAATTGTGAATCCGCCAATGATTTGGTGCACTCTGTTAAAATGCACCCACTCTGCTGGTGAGCCACCAGAAGGACCAACTTCTGCTTTGCATTTTCTAAAAATTAAATTAAAGATTTCGTTAAGAACCAGGGTTCGTAAATGCTCAAAAATAAGAGTTCAGCACGACATTTTTATATATTATAATTAAAGCAATATTTAATTTTACCTGTATTTCGCAGTCAGATTTGCTATTTTAATTTTCACATCCACAGAGCTTATTTCAAAATTATACATTTGCAGCTCAGCTGCCATTTCTTGATAAATGTGGGTATTCTTACGAACTCCACGTAGCTCGTCAATTTTATGTTGCCAAATATCAATTAGCAACGTTTCTGCGTCACTGCACCATATTTTTCTGGACTTTTTCGTAGTTATTTCTTCCATTTTTATTAAATTCCAATGTAGGTTTGAAAACTTTGTTCTGATAATTTTCTTTATGAACAAAAAACTGACTTCCGATTGAGCACTTAAGTTGCATGCAGAGATAAAGTATAAATATATATAAACATAATATGTATATATATAATATACAGTACCTGTGCTTACTTGTCAAGAGCTCGACCGGAAGTGAATTAGAATAATGGCTGCGAATGTTAATGACTGACAGACTGAGTTCGAAAAGGAGAAATATGCGAATTCGAATAGTTTTCGAACTTCGAACACAGGGTTTCAAACTCATAAATGATCATTTGATATAGCATTTACGCGCATTTAGAGTAAACATTTTCTATGGCTAAATACGCATTTAGAGTATCATTTGATGATAAATGCGCTAAATGCGTATTTAGAGCGCAATGTGAACGTAGTATTAGAAAACTCAAAATAATTGATACCTACACTTTTTTCAAACAGTACACAGCAATATATCGAGTGCATTTAAGAATCATCAGTTGCATAACGAAAGTTCAATGTTTTTTAAAAACAACAGATGTAAATTCAGAAATGCTAATTGTACTACAACATCTAATAATTTAATTTCAGAATTATAAAATGTACTTCAAATAACAAAAAACTAAATTCAAAGTTATAAAATGTTATCTATAAATAATTATTCACAAAGCATCAAATGTGTTAAAAAAGAAATGTACATCATCGCGCAGGGTGGATGTTATATTTAAAATCTATTCATACTGAGGTGAATTTTGGTGGACTACCTTTGCAAAATCTGGTGAATTATCAATGCAAGAGAGACTAGACCTCAAAACTTCAAAAATTATTTTTAGTTTCTATTAGCTCTCCCACTTTTTTGTTTTTTATTTTTACTTAAAATGTTGTTTTATTTTTTTAAAAAGTATTTTTTACTAATTATGTTTGGAGCTTTATGCTAAATAATTTTTAAAGTAAATGACTATTAAGCCACGGCAAAGTTCTTTACTGATCAAACCACCAGCTTTGGTCTTTTTATCAACTCATCAGTAGTCTTTTCGCACGAAGAAAAATTTTGTAAAATTGACTACACTGATTCTGAAAAGATCTTTTCGACGATTTCTGACTCAAAAAGATGATATCAAATTTAAAGTATCAAATAAATTATCCATTTGCACAATTGGATTAAATGTACATTTTTTTATATTAAAATATATAATTAACTTGTGTTTGGATTTCGTTTTGAATTTTATTATTTTCTACGTTATATACAAACAGCCGTATTCATAAAAATATCTTAAAATAGCTTTAAAACCTTCAATAGTTAAAAAGCTTTTTAATGTTTAGTCTTTTAAAATTTTGTTATTCATTAAAATGATGTATCTGTTTTGTAGATAAAATTGGAACACTTTCGATTTTATATGGGATGAGTGTCAATAATGGTTTGTGTATTTAATAAATTCAATGACTTTTAATTTATTTGTGACAATTTCGTGAACATTTTGATGTTTCAATATCAATATTTTTTCGAAGCTACCCTCTGCACTGAAAAAATTGTCATTTTATTATCTTATTTTGTATATATTTTCAAATGTTTTGACAAATTTTCTTGTATTTATTTTCATTTTATGTTGAATTTTTTTATATATTTTGAATTTTTCGACATATTTTCAGACATATATATAATTTGACGTTCAGCCATTTTTAAATATCCTCTCATTTATAAACAAATATTATCAATAATTTTTGACATTTTATTTGTTTTTGATATATTTTGAAACAATTTGATATATTTTAGACATAATTTGTTCTCAGATGAAAACAAAATAATATTTAAAAATGCTTTATCGAGGGTTTATTGAAGGTTTCATCCATTTATAAAATTCTCTCATTTATAAAGCATTTAAAAGAGACTTTTAACGCTATTGAACGTTTATGAATAATGTTTTTCAATTTTTTTCGATTTTTTCCTAATGAAGGCCTTATAAGAGGTTCATAATTTTTTATGAATACAGCCGAAAAAATTTATTAAATTCTACAAGATTTAAATTTTCAGAGTACTTAATATATTTTCCAAATTAACCCTGTGTTTGAGATTGCAAGTTGAAACGCACCACTGTAAAATTATCAATAAACTATTCTGCGGCGAATTCATACGCCAAAAATCATATGTTTTGGTTTTTGTTTTTATTGTTAATCGTTTATTTTAATAAAACCCAGTCCTATCTGGCTGCTGTTAATCTAGTGTTTTAGAAAGCTAATATTTTTTATACTTTTGCACAAACAAATAATTTAAAAAAATATCCCATCAAAAATGTCCCAATTGTTTATCAACGGTGTGCAAGATGATGCATCTGTACGTGAATTCAAGGACTTGGGTATGTTCTATTTCGGAGCCGGAAGTGAGCCATTTTTAAACATATATCAACTCTTGTTGGGTTTTTTAAAACGCAGGTGCCCCAGTACAGGAACTGATTATTGCAGCAATTGGAGCGCGTAAAAACGCCTATTGTCCGTACAGTAACTTTGCAGTTGGAGCAGCTTTGCGCACTGCAGACGGTAGCATATATACGGGTTGCAACATTGAAAACGGTGCCTATACAGCGGGCATTTGTGCGGAGCGCACAGCAGCTGCAAAGGCAATTAGCGAGGGTAAGCGAGATTTTGTAGCATGTGCAGTAGTTGCGCTACAGGAAGGATCTTTTACTACGCCATGCGGAGTGTGCCGTCAATTCTTAGCCGAATTTGCTGCGGTCAAAGATTTTCCATTGTATGCCGCAAAGCCAACAAATCCCCCATTGCGAGTACTATGCACTAGTATTAGCGAGTTGCTCCCTAAAAGTTTTACATTTTCTAATGGACAATAAAGTGAAATAGATCGCGGATCAAAGACGTGGTGACAGCCAGCAGAATCTTTATATGTTTTAAATAGTAAAATATTTTATTTATGTTATGCCAAATGCTAGTTTTAATGGGATTGTGTAACATTTATATGCATATGAATATGTTTGATATTTTTGTCATATATATATATGTATTAAAAAGTTTTGTTATATCAGTTGAGCTGAAAAATTTTTAATAATTTTCTTTTTTTTTTTAATAAAACTTATAAAATATATAAATAAATACTGACTATTTAATGCTGACATTCTTATCTAGAAATAATCATTTTAGCATTTTTTAAAATCATGGCTTTTATTTAAAATCAGTGTTGAATATTTATTGGTGTTTTGTACTTATATGAAAATAATAGCAATAAAAAATTAACGCTGCTCATATTACCAAAGGAATTGAAACAAAGTTGGTAGCCACAGAAGAGTAGTGAGTATTGCTGAATAAAACCGAGTACTCGCCCGTTTATAACGCCACTAGGAGATAAGAGTTCTATTGCTTTGCAAGTAAGATCGACCTACAAGAACTAAAACCTGATCGTCACCAAAGTGGCTGTGAATAGTGTTTGACGTACTGCAGAATAAATAAGATTGTGTCGTTTTGTTAGTCTACATTAGCAACGTGAATGAGTCTATCGTATGATCCGAATCTTAATAAATTTTTAATATAATTATTTAAAACAAACATTTTCTTAAAATGGATATAATTAATACAAATGGTGTAAGAAAACCCACACACACGGAATGCGTGAAAAAATTCGGTGACCTAGGTGTGTCTAGTTGTGAAAGTTGTTATTGTCTTCAAAGAATTTGTGTAAACAAAGAAATTGAACATAAAAACAATTTAATAAAAAATATTTCTATCAACTTCTATAGATGACGCCACACGGGAACTAATACAAGCTGCTATAGCAGTGCGTAAGTTCGCCTACGTACCCTACAGCAATTTCAAGGTTGGCGCGGCTTTTCGCACAAAGTGTGGCCGCATCTTTACGGGTTGCAATGTTGAGAATGCCGCCTTTACGCCTACTTCCTGCGCTGAACGAACTGCTATCTGTAAAGCTATTAGTGAAGGATATTCGAAGTTCACTGCTGGTGCAGTTGTAGCATTCCAAGAATATGATTTTACTACACCTTGCGGTGTGTGCCGCCAATTTATAATGGAATTTGCAGAAACGGATATTCCAGTGTTCGTTACAAAAGATCAAGATGGCGTCGTAAAAGGGGATGCGGATGGTGTTCTATGTACATCGATTTACAGTCTTTTACCGAGCGGCTTTAGAAGTTATAAATGAATTGAATTTATAGTTTTAAATAAGTGATAAATTTTATGTACAAAGTTTGAAGTCATTTATAAAATAAGCTATATTTACGATTAGAGCTAAAAAATTCTTATAAATATCCACTAAACAGTAGTGGTCATAATATAAGCCAACGTGAGATTATTTTTTAAATAATATATATAAGAAATTTTTCCTTTAGAAAATTATAGTTAATATATTATTTAAATTATTTGTTTAACATAAAAAGTAGATGAAAGTAAAGATTTTTTTTTTAAATATCATATAAGCTTGTTTTCTTAAAAGGATGTCTTTGCTATTGCTTTTGCTTCATCAAGAACATAATCAATTGAGAATATGATATAATTTTAATTGGCTTGGCTTCAATACTGCAACAAAATTTTAAGAAATTTCTTGAGGAAAAATCTTAGCGTTTTAGCTAAAGACATACAGGCATGTGGTAGAAATCGTAATTCAAATCAAAAAATTAAGTCATTTAATGAAATTTTATCATAGTTTTCAAATAGATTAGTTTTTGAGAAGTCTGCACAAAATTTAAGTCAACTATAAAATTTACTGATTTTAAAAAATCCTTTTAGAGCTTACAGATAGATAGTTCATTAATCGTCGGCGACAAGATAAGAAATAAGAAGATACTTGATAGAAGTGTATGTATTCATTTATTATTAACCACTAGATTACTTTTTGGAAATAAAAGGAAATCATTCGAAGAAAACAAGAAGAGCGACAGGTTCTCGAAACATTTCGTTAACCAAATGTAGAACATAATGATTTTTAAATTTATTGTATTTTTTATATTATTGTTTTTTTTTTGTGATAGCTTGTAGAGACAAGCCCATTGAAATTAAGAACATGTTTTTCGAAATACTTAGGTAATTGAATTTTAGATAAGAGAAAAGCAAAGATCTGTTCTGCTGCCAGTACTGATACCAGTATAAATTAAAAAATGTGTTACAATCGAAATATTCTCAGTCCCCATTAATATTCTCACTAGCTTTTTAATGTCAATAAATATTGAAAATAATCATTTAGACTGAGTGAAGTTTTCGTTATCGCAGAAAGTGGGATTTTATGTTTATTTGCTCAGAATATTCTACAAATGGTCTTTACTATGTCAGCGATTAAGCAGAAGATAGGTCTAATCAGCTTGTGGCCCGTGTTTAGCATGATTATTCACAGCAATTGATTGTAGTACATTTTATTTTTTTCTGTAAAGAAGCGATAATTCTGCGAAAAATAAAGTGATAGGTAGAATTTTGATAATGTTTAAAATCTAATCAGAACTAAATAACTATCCATATTAAGAGATAGTGTACTTCGATGCATCGTGCACTTGAATTTGCTTCTTTCTTTGTGAGTTTGTATGTATGTGCTCTTTGCTTGTTTAGTTTTAGAGATCTCATCTAAAATAAGTCAATGGGATGATTTAATTGTATAGTATTGGTTTGCGTATATAACCATTTTGACAGAGAATTTTCTTTTTAATTTAAAACATAAAAGTTCACTAATAAATATGAGCCTTAAAAAAGCCTTTCAGTTGAGTTTAAGCCATTGATATACACGCCTTGAACTGATTATATTATTATTTATAAATCATTATATTGTATTTGTATTATATGACATTATTATTTATTAATAATTTAATTATTATTAAGAAAAAGAAAATTTCCGAGTAAATTATAAACATTTGAAAGCTTATAAGTAAGACTATGAAAAATAAATTTTAAATATAAATTATCAAGAGCCTTTATCTAATTATCACCTTATTAATTTACTTCGGCAATATATTCGGAATACTGTGTGCAAAATTTTTGTTTTCAAACATTTTTGTATTTGAAAAACGATAGTCAAGAAAATTCTGCTTAATATGGTAAGTTTTCAATGAGTTATTAAAAGAGCGCTCAGGCTCATACATTTAAGTCTTAAAAACATAATAAAAGACACAGAATATTCGTTTCAGTTTTCTATATATTTCAGTATATTTCGTGAACAGTGTTTTCTAAACAAAAACAAACATGTTAGAATGTACTCTATCATTTCCTGTGTGCTATTAACAAAAAGTTCGTTAAAAGGGCAAGTGTTTGATTCATTTAAAAAAAGTTATAATGAAAATATCGTGACAGTGGTTTGTTTTATTTTTATGAAAACCGAAGAATAGTTTTTAATCAAATGGAATTTTGTAGTATATCGAACATCTCTTATGATTATATTACGCAACTATATTTGTAATCTTAATTTTTTTTAATTTTGCTTAAGAATTATTTGTATAGTGGTATTCTCATGTTGTATTGTTAGAGTGTTGGATTTTCTTATTTTGGAAAACGTGTGAGAACATTTAGTGATTTTTAGGTTAAAAAATATTTGAAAACTTTTTCTGCAGTTAATTAATTTTGTTTTGTTTGTCAGCATTAAAATTAAACTTTTCAAAATTGAAATTAACAAAAAAAACACCTCAACTGTATTGGTAACATTATTTTCCTGTAAATTTACAATTAAATCTTTTTTATCAAAAATGTTCTTGTTGATGTCAAAATTAACTTCACTAAGAAGATTGATAAAAACATCATCTTCTTTTTTAAAATACTTCTTGAGAGGCGTTTATTAACAAGATTGAATTGATCAAGAAATTTATTGACAGTTATTTTTAATTATTATGGTGTTTTTTTTTTTTTGTTTACTCATTTTATGTTTTATAAGATTAAACCCACCATTATTCAATTGTTTAAATGAAATAAGTTTTGATTATCGTTGTTACAAAACTATCCTCTTCCACAACTTTTTCGGCAGTCAGTTTGCTGCTCTGCAAAAATAACTGGAAAATAAATTGAAGCCAAAACATTAGGTGTGTTTCCGTACACAATGTCGAGTAAAAGTCGAGTAAAGTTCGAGCTGGGAGCGTAAAATGAAATTTGAGAATAGTGTCAAAAGTACGGAAACGACTTCTAGCTAGTTTCCAGCACAAAAACAGCTGATTGCCTATAAAACGTAAACAGTGCCAAATTTATTTACGCCAATTATCGATTATCAACTTTCAAATTAATTTATTATTAATTTATTTATATTTATTTGCAATTTGTATTTCACTATTTGTAAATTTATTTCCCGCCACACAACGTAAATAAAGAAAAAAATCAATTTGACAGTTTCTTGTTCTTCTTCATGCTTGTTCTTATAATGCTCGAAGTAATTTCTTCCAGCACACTTCGAGCTACTTTCGAGCTCGAGAGAGCACTTTTATGCTTGTTCTTCTTCTCTCTTTTGAGCTAGAAAAAGTACGGAAACACGTTCTAGCACATTGCAAGTTACTACAATCGAGTACGGAAACAGACCTATTACAATCACACAAATTTCTGTGTTCATTCGAACAAAAATGTATGTCTTAAAGTACCGTCTAAAACTAAAAAACAAAATATAAGGTTCTCTGATATATTACTCAACGCTTTTAAATTAACCCAAAATCCCTTTCTTACTAGCCAGAATTTCCAAAAAAGATGTAGTTAAATATATAGCACAAGTCATTAAAAAAAATTTGAATATAATAGTAAGAAACTGTAGTACTTGCAACCAAAACTAAAAACGTACTTTGTAATATGCAGAACATTGTTTGTGCAACTCTGTGCATTATAATTTAAAAACACCTGATTTCAATAATTAAATAAACGACAGAACAGCTGATATGCTGTAAAAATTGTAAACAATTATACTTTTGAATGAAATCCTTTTTTCAGCTGAATTTAAAGAAAAATGGACGGTCGCATGGTTAATGGTGAGTGTAAATTTTGTTGGTAAAGAAACTCATTTGAAAATTTTGCAATTAGGTCATCACGATGCAATACATAGCCATCAAAGTGTTACACAACATCAGCAGACTCACCCGAGACACTATGGAAATGGATATTATGAGCAGACAAACCAGCAGCAACGAGCACCACTCAATCACTCATACGACCCTAATATGTGCACCACAGCTGCACGTTTTAGTGAATCCTTCTACCATAGTAAGGCGGCAACAGGTACAGCATTGGATCCACAACCACCGCCACCCTCTTCCACCAATCATCATCCCGAAGAAGAACTGTTAGGCTACAACAATGTTATACTACTGCATGAAACGGCCCATGAAATAGGCGCGGAAGCTATTGTGACCAATAGCGAATCGCTGGAGGAAATACCGCGACCCTCGCTACCTTTGCAAACACTACAAACACAGTTGCATCTTCCGGAAGGCACATTTGTGTCCAACTATCAATACATGCACTACGAGCAGACAGCGTTGACTCATGAGACAGCCAGTAGTACACAAGTGGCTGGAACGTTAGTGCATCGTTCGCCGAATGGACATCTGTATCAGCAGAACTATTTGGTAAATGCAGAGCATGTAACAGCCAAAGATTCGGTGGAATATGTGCAAATACAGACACAACACGCTGATGCCAATGTCATGTTTGCAGCAGAAGCAACGGATGCGGCGCATACTGATACTCAACGAGATCATCTAAATAGCTTTGAAATGTCAAATCAGTATGATGACTACCAGCATGTAGCGCATGTTGTGGATGTGGATGAAAATAGCGCAGAATTGATTGCACAATATGCCGCCGACTTGGCAAATGTACCTGCTGTAACCGAAAACTATGAGGTGGTAGCTGAGAGGCATTTAATGGCGCCAAATAAAGATGAACAGCGACTGCTGTTGGAAAGCACTATGTCGCCATTATGTAAGATATGCTTATATTTAACTTTAACAATTCTAAAAATTAACTAGTAATTATCATAAAGTGGCTGCTGTTAATGACATCACAAAACGCGATGCCGAATTGCAATTGTACCTGAGTCAACATTTGGAAAAGGAATCAACGCAATTTTTGGCAAAGGATATTAATCGCTACGATAAAACGAGCACAGAAAAAATAAGTCAAAAAGAGAGTCCACAGAATTCATCTGATGAGGATGACTATTGTAAGTTTTCTGTTGAAAACTCAACCAAATCATAGTTGAAATAATAGTTTGGAAATTTTAGTATTAGTTTCGGATAAAGCTGTAGAGTGTCGTGCAAAAGCCAGTTTGCCCACAAATTATCTCTTCTTTGGTGAAGTAGACAACAAAACAAATGGTAAGCAAATTAGTTGATTTTTATTTGCTAAAAATATCTGTTGAAGACAACTTAATTTAAATTAACGAACATCTCTATTGTCGTGTTATGAAGATAGTAGAAGCTAAACATATTTTTGCGTGCGTTCACCGGAGCCAATAATTTTGTATTCCGTTGATTTCGGGAATGGTATAATAGGAAAATGCACCATCTTATTGCGTATATTTGTAGTATCATAATCTTGAGCACGCTTATACGGTTGCAAGTAATTATCACGCACCTCTGTGGTCATGCCCGTATGTGGAACACGTTTGAGTGTACATTGAAATTCACAACGACGTTTGGGACACTCCTTAGCAGCACTATTATTACACATTTGCTCATCTTTTTCGCGAAATACACGGTTTTCTCTACCACTTTTGGCTTCCCAATTCCAAAAAGTTATATTATCCTTCGCCGCTACACTGGCCATTAACTCATCCGGCGTGTAGCCAACATATGCTAGACGTGATGTTGTTGCATTTGGATCTAGATATTTTGCATAACCCGGCTTGGTTCTATCAATTACGATGGGTGTTACTTTAACTGCTTCTCCCAAAGGCATGACCGTTGGTGGCGTTATAATTTTCTCTGGTTGCCATAAGAAATCTTGATGCGAGACACTAGTGATCGGACGCATTTTACGTTTGAGAAAACGTAATTGACACTCATCGTATGGTTTGATAAACTCAACCTTGCGATCAAGTGTAGGATTACGTACTTCGTAAGGATCAAAATACTAGCAAGTATATGGATAAATGTTAAAATAAATCGTGTTATTATTAAAATTAACTGTTAAGCGGTACCTTCCAACTGTAATTATCTCTATAATCGGTTATGCGTCTTTCGGCCAAGGAAGCTTCCGCAACATAAGTTTTATTCTCACCAAATTTGGCATTCGCTTTATTTCCTAACTTTGTATCCGTCAAGTAAATATGACCACGATAGCTGGAGGTACGCATATCCATCTGCTTACCCAGCGGTTTTTTGTAGTCAATAAAGCCAAACGTATCCATGATGAAATATTACGATTTCTTTCCAAATTCTAAGCAAATTTATATTAAAAAAAAAATTGTATATTAAAGTCTAAAATATAAAAAAAGTCTTGTTTTGTTTATTACAGTTTATATGTATTTTTATAAAAACAAACAATGAGGGAGTTTTTGTTGTTGCTAGGTTTTCCTTATAGCTTATGAAAAACAACTAATGCAACTAAAACATTTGAGATAAGAGTATACGTCCTTCAATAGATGTTACCATACATAATGGAAATTGTTTGTGCTACAAAAATAACTTTTTTTCTTTTATAGAACCTTCCGTCTTTGCCAAAAAGCCCATACCACGTCGCACAATGTTTGGCCCCTATGAAGGTCAAATGGTTTATGTGAGCGAAATTGATTTGGATGTTCTACACGTCCAAACACCACGTTGCAATCCGGTGCTTATGTTGGATGAATCGCATATACTGGATGTTTCTAATGAGGGTATTTGTAAAGCTATATTAACAAGTGTTCTAAATAAAATTAAATCAACTTTTTTAGATGTCTCGAATTGGATGCGTTACATACGCCTAGCTCAGACCTATGCACAACAAAATCTTCAACTGCTACATGAAGATGGTAAATTATTTCTAAGATGTGTGCGCGATATACGTGGCAATGAAGAGTTGCGCATAGGCTATCATAGCTCATATGCTGAACGTTTCCTTTTGCCCACGTTGCAGCCCACAGCTGAGGATTTGAAGGATGACTTCTATCGGAAACATCCGTGGAAATGTTTTGAATGCAAACAACGCTTTGCAAACTCCGCTGAAATGAAGCTGCATCTAAATGAGCACGATGTTGCTGTGACGCCGCAGCTAGATAAAGAGACGCAAGGCGTACAGGCAAAGAAGCATATCAGAAAACTCACTAAGACTAAAGTTAAGAGCTGTTCAGTGAGAATATCTGCGGACTCAAGACGTTGTCATATATGCGGCAAAGTATTTATGACAAATGAAACATTAAAGCATCACGTTGCAAAACAACACAAAGACCAGCAAACTAAAGTGAATTTTTTAAACCGCAAACCTATCAAGAATAGCCCAAAGAGTACCCAACTTTCAGAATCCAAATACATGTACAAGTGTAACTTGTGTGCTAAGCGGTTTCATAAAGAATATCTGCTTGTGGTAAGACATCGAAGCCATAGTTTGTTAACTAACTGTAGTTCTATATATGTTGTTCTTCATTTGTAGCAACACAAATCTACACATGAAGGCAATTCTAAAAAGCCTCATCAGTGCCACATCTGCCAGCAGCGCTGTGCAACACCTGCTGCGCTTGCTGCACACTTGCAAGGTCATGAAGCTATACAATATACTTGCGTTTTCTGTGAGCAAAAATACAAATATGTACGCGACTTTAAGAAGCACGTCGTTGTGCATAAAACTACCAACAATGGATTTTTTGAGTGTCCACATTGCAAAAAGGTATGTCCGTTAAGTTTCTTTTATATAAGTACCATTAATTTCGCGGATTATATTTAACATAAAATTACAAATATCGATTCCAAAAAACAAGTCATCAGGAAATATTTTTATTAAAATTTTGATTTCAGCAATATGCCGACTATCATCTGGTGCGTAAACATGTGCGTATATTTCACTCAAACAGAGAATTCTTCTGTTCTAGCTGTGGAAAAAAGTTCCACAATTCCTATGCCCTGCAACGTCACCGGCTAATACATATGGAAAGTAAAGGCTATACCTGCACTACATGCAGCAAACAATTTGGACGTAAAGATCATTTGCTGACACACACAAAGCGTAAACATAGCCCAAATATAGCAAACAGTGGTACAAGCAGCAGTCAAAATGTGCAAAAAATCACTGAAATAAAGACCATTTCAAATGATGCAAGCGATCCAGCGCAGCCAACTAAAAAGAGTTTGTCGCCTGCAGCAAAATCGTCCGTGGAGCCGATTGCAACTAGCACATTAAATGATGGCACACAATACCTAAAAATGAGTCCCGTGAAATTACCAACGCCAACGATTACTGTAGCCACAACCTCATCTTCAAATCGCCGCAAGCAAACGCCCACGAAATTGAAAGCGCTCGAGCTAAATGCAGATACGGTTACTTTTGTCGCCTTATCCGAGATGCTGTCGCCTTTTATAATATCTGAGAGTGTCTTAAATGCAGACTTTAAAGTTGCAACCAGTAGCAGCAACAACGTTAACATAGCAACAGTGAGCAAAACTAAACCAAATGAAATTCGATCAAATAAAGCGCTGGAAACACCTCTGAAAAACGCTGTAAAAACCACCGATAGCGACGTGAGCACACCTGAAACTGCAGCTAAAAGTTCCACAGTTCCAAGTCCTCTGTATCCCTTTAGCTGCCATATTTGTCCACACAGTTCATTCAAACGACGGGGCATGCTTGTCAATCATATGGCCAAAGTTCATCCAACTGTTAATATAGAGCAGCTAGAGGCTCTCAAAGCACCTATCGTAAAACAGCTTCTCATATTTCCTTGTCCCTATTGCATTAATGTCTACAAACTGAACGCCAAGCGCAAGGCTCATATAATAAAACATCATCCAGGCAAAGAATTGCCAGCTTCAATGCGTAAGACAAGACTCCATGGTGTCGAAGTTGCAAAATCTGTTGATGTAGCTCAGGCAGCTTTGGTGGCGCACTCTGCCGAAGTAGCAGCTTCTATTGGCACGCTGGAGGTAAATGCGCACAAGTGCGATCGTTGTTATAAACAGTATGCAGCACGCAGTCGACTCGTTAGTCACTATCGCAAAGCACATCCTGAACAAGTGGATGTGCCTATGGAACTCAATACAACCGAAGTGTTTAACAATAAATTTTCAACTTTTGCTGCATCCAATGACGAACTTTTGCAGCAACATCCAGTCGCTTTGGAGCCGGAAATCAATATCATACCTTATCAGCTGCAGTCACCTGTTTCACCGGAGAATAAGTTGCTGAAGCTTTCAAGTGCTGCCGCCTTGGAATTGTCGCGTTTTGATGACGATTATTTTAATGAACGCATGCGTTGCACTAATGATGAAGAAGTCGTTGTGCCGACTGTATTTGCCGATCAGGCGACGCATAGCGATTTACAGCATTTACCAGCATTATTTGAAGAATCTTCAATCGTAGGAATCGATGCCTCAAGCATGGAAAAGTACAATCGTTCCATTGAAACGCAATTTTTTGAAAAAATCACAAAATTTAGTTGAATATTTCTTTGAAGCTCTGATAAGCAGCGTATAAAAACAGGACTTATCAATAATGGCATTAATCAGCTTAGTTGACTAACTTTTATTATATAAAGAATTTTTTCAAACATTATTATTTATGAGGAGTCTGATAAATATTCTAAAATATTAATTTGCACAATTAAAATGATTATTGATTAGTTTATTAATTTCACACATTTTGAATACTTACTTAATGATACATTTTCATACTGCCAAATGTTCCACAATATCTCGATCGAAATCAAAAGCTTAGTGTATTGAAATTGTTAATAATTTTCATATATATTATAAACAGATTTACAATTTGCTGAAACAATTTGTTTATATATCATATTTTCTGTTTTTCGTTCAATAATTTAATCAATACAACATATAAAATTTAACATTTAATACCAAAAATTCATACAATACTTAATGAATGATTTTGTTATATTTTTCAACTGCTAACTTTTAAATTTTATCATATGCCTTTGTGTAGGAATGTTTTACAAAGTTAAACGTGAATGCTAGACGTTAAGTATTTATATATATATATATATAGAAATTATAAAACAAACATAAAAGCGCGTGTCTTTAAACTATGTATAGATAAATATTTTATTTTGATTCTTTTAAATACATATACATATGTCTATTAATGTACGTATGCTTATTGACGCCGATAGCTTAAGCATAGCTCGAATAAATTTTAGTATTAATTAAAAATGTGTTGGAATTTATTAAGTAGAAGTCATGATTGCAATTGTTTTTTTTTTTTTTTGGCTAAATATTTCGATAATTATATAACATAGACTCAACGAGGTCTAGCAAGAGTTTTACTATAAAAATGTAGGCATAGCGCGTTTAGCATTTGACATTATTTTTACACTTAATTTTTATAAATTTGTAGAAAAATAAACAGACTTTAAATCGTCTTCGTAGATTATTCAATTTCTTTTAAGGCCAGCAGAGACTGGCGCAGATATTCATACTGCGTTTTCGCATGTTTAATCTCCAGATCGGCCATTTCTATTAAGCTAAGATAAAAGAAAAATTTTAAATAATTTAAAAAATATAGTTAAGATATACTTCAATTTACCCTTTTTTGAAAGCTGCAACGCGTCGATTGCGA
Organism: Pherbina coryleti; assembly: GCA_943735915.1. Taxonomy (NCBI): domain Eukaryota; kingdom Metazoa; phylum Arthropoda; class Insecta; order Diptera; family Sciomyzidae; genus Pherbina; species Pherbina coryleti. Next base: position 13,963,037 of record OX030948.1, on the reverse strand, counting down.
AAACCAACCAGCTCTTCCTTACCACAAGCAGACATAGATTCGAATTTTTCACATGCTTCTGCTTGGGCGGCTTCGGCCTGAAAAATTCGAGCAGTAATAAATTTTTAAAAAATTTTATTTATATATTTATTCGAATTACGTATATACAAACATATGCAAGCAGCAAGCACGTATTTGAAAAAAAAAAACAACTACAAACAATTTGAAAGATATTTATTGCATGGTCAGTGAAGAGTGGATTGTATATAAAATTGAGCGAAACTATTAAAGAGTAACCCAATTGAATCAATTTTATAGAATATGTCAATACATAAATTAATAAAAAGCATAGATAAACCAATGGTTTCTTTTTTATTCTTTTTTAATATTCCTCACATGAGTGTACGAAAAACTTTGTGTGAACTATACGATTATCTAGGTTAAATGAAAATAAAATGCTTACACCGAAAAGTAATGTATTGTAAGTTCAAATTGTCAGTTCATTGTAAGTTCAGACAAAGTGGAATTTGTCTTTGGAATATGAAGAATATTTGTCTTCTTATCTGAATATGTATATAGGCCTGCAGCAAAGCATTATATGTGCTATTCATACTAAGGATAAGGCGCTATATGAGTGTTGGCTATATGGGAAATGAACCATATTTTTTTTAGAATTTTTCGTGGTTATGAAAAAAAACCTGTACTCGAACGTTTTTAATTTCATATTATATGGTTTCCGAGACTGAAAAGGAACCATGCGGAATTGAAGTATTTTGATCAAATAGGATGTGGACATGGCAGTCAATTATAAAAGTTGTCTATTGTGTTAAAAAGTACCTATGTATATGTAACAAATTTGTTTGAAAACGAGCAAAGGGTCTTGAAAGAGTTCGGAAGCATATAGAAATACATGGATATATGCTGACATTTGTAAATTCACTTTTACTAATTCACAAAATTCAATAAAATTATTCAAATTGCGTAACTCTTGCTTAGTCGATACACTAATATTTTCCATATTTGTTACATCTTGAAACATATTAGTTAATTTTTTTTTTTATAAAGCCATTGTTATTAAATTAATACAGAGAGTGTATGCGTGTATATATGATTACGTGTCAGTGTGTGTATGTGTGTGCTATGTGGACCAATGACCGCAACACAGACTTGTACAAACTACAGTGTAGAACATTCATTAAATTACTAACAATTCACAACAAATAGCAAATACCTCTTGCACCTCCAAAGGCTGCCCCATAGTTGATGAAAGCATTTTGTTTGTTTGTTTTTTGATTTTTTTAGTTTTGTTGTAGATTTTTTTTAAGAGCAGATTGGAACATAGTTTTTGAAATTGCATATTAATTTTGAAAAATATTAAGATTATTAAATATTTGGCTTTGAAAATCAAATGAAACATGAACGTAGAAATAAAAAATGGAATAAGTAGGCGAGCAGTTCATAGACGCCACAAAAGTAAGAAAATTAATAAAAAAATAAGGACAGAGAATAAAATAGACGCAAATTGACAAAAAACGATACCACAGTTACAAGAAAATATTGACCTACCGCATGTACATCCTTGTTTTTAGAGCGCACTTTTTCCAAATTACGATTGGCCGTCTCATAAGCAGCTAAGCAGCGCAGGCGGCGTATTAGCAAAGCTTTGGCCGCATCGCTATCGCGCTGATAGTAACGCAAGGTATCGCCTAGCTTTAAATCCTGATCGCTAGCAACGCGAGCTTCCATATTCTAATGAGGAAAAAGTGCAGAAAAAAAGATTATATTTAAATTTTATTCTTTTAGTCTGTGAGAAACCTTGTGGAACACACCTTAATCTTCTCAAACACTTCCGCGCTTTTTGCACAGAATGCTTCCATATTGCCCTTTTCCGCCGTCGATAATTGCATCAAAGCATTTGATATTTTCTGATGCACTTCGCCCACCTCCTTATGTCGTTGTGTCATCTTTTCAGTGCGTAGCGCCGCCTCTCGCAAATGACCATGATATTCGGTAAGAAATTGCAACTCATTCTCAAAGAAATCATTGACATCCCGTATGGTTGCACCCAGCAGTAATTCGTCCGTCGTTTTGCCCAACGACTTGACGAAGCCACCGAAGATGGCCATCTTTTTGCGCGGCTTAGCGCACAGATCCTGATCGTATTCGAGAAAAACTTTCAAGTGCTGATCGACGCGAAAGACGGGATGACTGGCGAGTCTACGTAGAAATACCTCGTGCATGGCAACAGTTTTCTTAAAGGTTGCTAAATATTCGCTAAAATTGGAAAAGAAAGAAAATAGCGTGCGTTTAAAAAATTAATAAAAAATAACAAAAATAAAGAATTATATATGCAAAATAGTAAGAGCGTTTTGTGGTTGGTCACTTTTTCGAAGTTTTAAAAACATGCATTTTATATAGTTTCGAATGTAGTTCGATAAAGAGCAAAAATATCTTCAGAGCAAAAATTCAAAATGTTCATTCAGTTTTTATCAATCAAGATTCAAGTTTCATCAAATTTTTTAAAATAAAAAGTTATTCTTTTAAAACGTTCTTATTAGTTTAGAAAACATTTTACAAAATTAATTTGATAGCATGATTTATCATTCAAAGGATATGAAGCTGCCTTCGTTTAAATACGCGTTTGCGATTTATTTATATAAATAAATATTTTTATTTTGTTTAATGTAAACTTACGCTTCCAGCTCCGATTTCATTTTCTTGAACTCCTCCTTAGTCATATTGCCTTCACCTTCGCCAAGTCGCTGTAATTTTTCACGTGATGCATCGAAATCAGGTCGAGGTGGACACGGTGGAATCTAGTAAAAGTGATGAATATGTTTTTTTTTTCAAATAAAGTATGAATTGTAATTGATTCATGAGTTGTTGCTTACTATGTATCCCGCATAATCTTCGTTCTCCTCGAATCGATCGTGCAACCAAACAAATTCTTCATGCTGACGCACCACATTATTATCGGATTTTGCGAAACCAGGCAGCGTTGTGCGTGTGTGCACCGTAAACTTGACCTTGTCTTTTTCGCTCAGAGCATCCGAGATTTCAACATGCAGTGTATTCTCTGCCATCGGTGCAGGCGTCATAACTGATGAGGATGACTCGGAGGTGGCGGTGCCGCTGCCATTATTTGTTGTTGTATTTTGTTGCATGCCAGCGGGCGTTTGTGATGTAGGTGAAGCAATTTCCATTAAAATGGGATTGGTGGCGGTACCACTATTCGGTGCTAACGGTGGCGATTCGTTATTCTTCATATTTTCAATGATGGTGGATTCATCCGTGCCGTCCTATAGATAAAAAATATTGTAAAGTAAGAAACAAGTTGTGCAAAATAATAGAATTTCTAAAATTAGCAACTTTTCACATGCATGGGATTTCACTTAGTATGTTTTTTTAATACTTGTTTATTTTTTTTAAGTATTGCCGCTATTATTATTTATGGTTAACTCATTTGTTGTTGTATGCAATATGAAGCTTTTGTATTGCTTTCACAGTATATTCGGGCGGAACGTTGAACTGATAAGTGAATAATTCATACCAACAATAACAACGGTCGACCAAACGCTGTGTTGGTTGGCTAGGGAGAGGAGTAGGAAATGTCTTTCCGCAGCGCTATGATAAGCTGCAGCTACACGAAGCATTTCAATAAAATACAATATTTAAAAATACTGTAATTATGATTATCTTCGTGAACTTGCTGGTTCCATTGTCAGCAGTTGCAGTGACGCGTCAGAAGATCGGTGTCAGCAACATGATAACAACAACAAAGAAGGCGTACTCCGCGTCATTGACCAGCACCAATTTTGATTAAAGCAAAAAAAAAAAAACATTTATTGTATGTGATGAATTGAAGAAAAACTTACCATCATTTTGAAAAATTTAATTCAAAGGAAAATTTACAGAATATAACAAAAAGAATATTAGTTGAAAGTTAATTTCTTGCAATTGCAGCTATCAGGAATGTATGCAAGTCCCACTCTTTTTCTTTAATAAAATATTACACTTGATTATAACTGCAAATAAATTCTTCGCTTTATGTTTACAGATCAGTCTAATTGCACTTTTGAACAAATCGAAATATGTTAAAATTTTTCTAGTTTTTCGCTGTTGATCATTTCTCAATGCGTTTTGTACGATTTTCAAGTGACGTTTAAAAATTTTAAATTATCGGCGGATGGCTTTTGCTCTGACTTTCTGCTTTGTTCGCAGCAATCAGCTGTTTGCGACGTAACGCAAACGTTAACATTCTATGTAGAGTTTTTGTATTGAGGGCTGCCAATAAATAATTGAGACTCTCAATTAAATGCAATTCTTTTTTATGCATTTCGAAAATCGCACTATCGTTCGTGTGGGACACGATAAGCAATGCATTTTTTTATAACAAAAGAGAGATTTTGTTCAAAATTAAAATGCAAAATAATATGAAAATTTTAATCAAGCGAAGTCTATGCTGTTTGGCTTCAATTATTACTTCAATAAATTCGAATTAATAATTATCTGACAGTTGCCTATGCTGTGAGCTATTTCAATAGATCTACAAAAAGTCACTGAAAGTCAATGAATCTTAACGAAACTGTGGTAATTCCAATTATAGATATGCTCATATCTTATCATAGGCTCGCAATATTTTTGATATCATGTGACTATTATAGTCAGGCCTATATTCAAATTGCTCACTGCATAGGTGAACGTCAAAAATGTTTCTTTCAATTAATTGACAAGTAATCAGAATAAAAATAATTCTAAAAAATATTGAAAAGACCCTGCTAGTTTAATCTTAATATATTCAAACGTTGGGCGTATGTATTTTTGACCATCACAGCTGAATCTCTGAAGCTATCTATCACACCGTGTGGTTCGTGATTTTCAAAAATTAGTATTTATGGACCGATTTGGCCCAAATTCATACTTTATAATATCTAAATAAAATCTTTGACAAACTTTGGACCCGACAGGTGGCGTTGGGTTGAAGATATTTACGAAAATTTAGTTTTCCTTGTATAAATGCATGGAAATATAGTTATTTTCTATAGAAGACATTGTATTTGCAAAAGTAATAGAAATTAAATCAATAACGTTAGAATAAAGTCCCGAGTAACACCGAAGAATATAAGTTAATTTTTTATATTACTTTGCATATATATTTATAAAAACTCACAAATAAGCACAATCAAAAATAAAATTATTTTGAGACACTTCTTTAAGTCATTGTTTAGCAATTATGGATATTTTTAAAATTTGGCAGACATTCCATTCAGTTATTGACATGGCACACGCCAGCATATGAGGTGTTATAAATGAATGTGGGATAAGTCCACTTTTGGGAAAAAATGAGTTCATTATAGTTTTAGTTAGGTGTAGGCACCCTTAAACTAAAAATTCAATTAATATTTTCAAAAAGTGGACGTATCCCAATTTCATTTACAAGACATATTTCTATTATAGTAAGCCCTTTATACTTAAAATTTATATCCGTGGAAGATCTATTTTTTTTTCAAGGAAAATCTGTATCTTTTTCATTATAGGTTCGATATGATTCCATTAAAAGTTATATAAAATATAACCTGAAAAAAATGCATGATTACGAAAAATTGTACGATTTTTTTTTTAACAAACCAAGTTGAACTAGATTTAAGGTCAAAGAATACAAATTCAATTCAATTCCGAAATTTTCCATAGTCCAATTTTTGAACAGCCTTATTCATATGTAAGCTAGAAATCATGATCTTGACTTGACCATATTTCTCGAGCAATTTTGTGCATTTCTATACCAGATTATACCAAATTTTAACCAGATTATTAAACCAAAATTTTGCATATTTTGACCTAAAAAACAATGTGCCAATACTTTTTATACCATGGGATTTTAAAGAGTCCATATTTTGGTTTTGAAGTAATAGATTTTTTTCGAAGTCCTTACTATTACTTTTTCAATTAACATATATATCAGCTGCTAAAAAATATTTTATTATATCAGTAGAAATACAATTTTAATTCTAATTTTTTTATAAAATTGAGTAGAATTAGTATAATTGACAAATTTAAAATATATAGCAATTAACACACTCGAGAGACTTGCTACATATCTTTTTCGTGTCTTTAATTTCACCTCCAATGTCTGTAAGTTTTTAAATAATTTTCCATATTTTGTTGATTGATCTTAGTTTTGAACTTTCAACAGCTCACATTTATTATAAAAAAAAATTTTTAAACTACACAGTGTTAAGTGTTAAAAAATGTTGACTCACTTTTAATGGAAGCTCAATATTTTACCTTTTTATTTTTGTTTCTTTTATCTCATTCTATTTGTTTGGTATAATACACAACTATACCTTGAAAACAGTGCATAAAGCACGTAGATTTTAATCCACGTTTTTAGCGGAGAAATAGCTCAAAGAGAATTATTATTAACTTTTATATTATAAATTGATATTTAATAGTACGAACTTATAAAACTGCCATAATCAATAAAATATTGCAAAATATGTGGTAAAAGTCACATAAATGACGTATTATTTTAATCTTTATCATAAAGTTTGTATATAAAAACGTCCAAATGCACATGTATTAGCATAAGATTTTTATGAAGTGAATATGTATTGTCATAAATTGCCATTCTATGAACGAGTCAAGAATGTCCTCCGAACTTTTCTGGAGCATTATAAAAAATTAACTCCCAGATTAAAGTAATGTCTATCTCCCTATCGACCTTCATATGGCTCATATTTAATAAAAGTTTAGCTTAATAAATAAATTATTTGCTCAACTCACCACACTGTATTTAAATCGGCGTGTTGGATTTATTCTTTCAAAAATACTAAAGCTCTTCTGATTCGTACTCGTATATTCATCAATGTTATTATTTTCAATATTCTTAGCAGGTTTAACAAAAGAAAATGCTGAATGCAGCTTACTACGTATATTTTGATACATATTAAATATCTAAAGAGTATCCAGAATTTTGTTAATTATATAGTATACTTTTTCTGTTTAACTTAAATTGCGTTAAACCAGCCAACCGACACTTTAGTATTATTATTTTTTTAATATAAATTTTTCAATTGTGTACTACACACACACACAACAGTCATTGGATGAACTTTTTGAGATACCGTTATAATGTAAATATATTGCCACTTGAATTCTCTCAAAATGTTGCCAGATTTTTTTATTGATAGCTTCATAAAATATTTGAAAGTATAAAGTTTTGTACATAATACGTGAATTTGACTAATTTGCTATGATTTGTTATTATATAGTTTGCTAGCTAAACTTAAAAGCTCTAAATATAGAACAGTCAAAATTCAATCCAAGTATGGCAGAATTGCAATACGGTCAATTCGTGGCGGCCGTGGCCAAATTCATTAAAAAGTGCGTAGAGCTTTCGATGCCATTTCGATGCCCAGGTTCAAACTTCAGTTGACAATGGCATACCTCAGAGAGTAAATAATGCCATGTCAAGCTTCTTGAGAACATTTACTTTAAATGTAAATTTTCAAGTTGTCATTTATTAATATCAAAAGTATTAAACGTCGAGAATATTAAAAATAAAATTGACACCAGTATAAATTTACGTTCAGCTTTAAGAATACATAAATAAATATTTATAAAAAATTCCTTCCTATTACCGAGCGTTTCCACCGCCCGAACGAACGAAGAAATCATCGCGAACAAATCGTCGCGATGAATTCTTCGTTCGGTCCAACTGTTTCCACCGCATGAACACAAGTTGCGAACATTGGTAAGTCGCCATCTTGTTCGTTCGTGCAGTGGAAACACTTAAATTCAATGCTTGCGAGCATCAGCGTTGATCAATATTTGTTTATGCAAACGTACTAAATTTGATTAATTTTTACTACTTTTATGCCTTTTAATTTAGGTTTTATGTAAGTATTTATGTAAAGAATTTATTATATAAAGAATATTATATAAATAATTTGCTTATATACAGTGCTCATAAAATAACAAAGCAAAACAAAGTTCTTTTGCGTTAAATTTTCAATATATTTTCTTTCTTTTTTGTTTTTCCTACGTTATTAACTACAATTTCAACAAATCTACTACCTATGCGCAAATAAGCACTGGATTCGCCCAAAAAGATCGAGCGTCGGCCGATCAGAGCGAACGAAGAAATCTTCGGGCAGTGGAAACTCTCGGTTAGATTCCTTGAAATATTTTGGAAAGGAAAACGGAAAAAAATAAAATAAACCAAAGGTCAACGTTGAAGCACAATTCTGTCAGAAAGCTTACTTTTGACAACGTTTGGAGTCGGTATAAAACTAGTAGGTCCATTTCTAGATCATTTGTGTTCAAAAATTTAATAACACATACGCAGACGATTGCATCGAAAAGCTAAATGAAGATTTAGTAAGAGCTGAACAGTACCTGAGAATGAACAAACTTAAATTAAATGTAAAAAAGACTAAATGGATGGTTATCAACGGCAAACCAAATAGGAATGTCACTTTAGATAGAGAATGCATAAAAAAGGTCGAGCAAATTAAGTATTTAGGAATTGTTCTAGATCATAATTTGAAGTTTGATTTGCATATTGATTATGTTTGTAAAAAAATAGCTAAAAAATAGGATTTTTTAGGAGATTAAGGGAAAAAATATCAACACTAGGTGCAATTAGTATATACAATACAATGACAAAACCACATTTTGAATATTGCTCAAGTATACTTTTCCTAAACAATCAACAAAATCGCGATAGAATGCAAATAATGCAAAACAAAGCAATGAGAATTATTCTTAAATGTAGTATTTATGTGCCAATAAGAAGGCTTCTAGAAACATTGAAGTGGATGTCTATATACCAAAGAGTTGTATTAAATGCTCTATGTTTTATATTTAAAATTAAAAATCAGATAACGCCAAGCTATTTAAACTCAGAAATTTGTTTTGTAGCTGATGTTCAGCCATATTTTCTAAGAAATAATGTAGATTTCAGAAGACCAAATTTGATGTCGCATGCAGCACAAAATAGTTTATTTTAAAAAGGCATTAATTTATTTAATAGCATACCAAATGAATTAAAAACAAAAACAAATGTAATTAGCTTTAAGAGAAATTTAATTAAATTTGTAAAAGAAAATTTTAAATTAAGACCTAAACAAAAATTTGTTAATAATTAAAAATTTTATCTGTTGTAAATAGCTAAATTTGCTTAATAAATATACTACTACTACTACTACTACTACTACTACTACTACTACTACTAATACAAAGCAATTTGATCATAAGAAGCTCGGTCTTCATTAGTTTTTTTTTTCGATGAAAGTATTATTTGCTACCAAAAATTTATTAAGGGTCAATTTACTCAATTTCAATTTATGTTTTATAAATATGAAAGTATATTAAGCAGATTTAATTATTTAAAGCAGAAAAATAGAATTTGATTTAACTAAATAATATACTTCTTTTTTGTAAAACATGTGTTAGTTTTAGCAATTGCAAAATAGTTTTTTTCTACAAAAATCTATTACTAAAATGATTTAAACATACTTTATTCCAAAAACTTATAAATTAACCTTTCACTTGATGACAATTTATTTTAAATCAATATGCATTTTTTTTAACATGCAATAAGATATTATATTGTGTACTTCTAAATTATCAACGAAATGCATCCTATATATTAAAAAAAATTGTAAATATTTCATATATTTTTTCTTTTTAAATAATTTCATGAAAATGTTCAATACGGGGTAAGTATGTTGTATGTATTATACACCAAATGAAAGATAATAACGCTACTTTGCAAAGGAAGTAATGATTTTCTGTGAGCAAATATTTAATTATTATATTTCTAATAAAATGTGAAATACCTAGCAGATATTATTATTTAAATTTTTGAGAACAATTGTTACTTTCTTTAAAATAATACCTGGCAACTTAACGGTAACATATTGTTCAATCTTTTAAAAAAATTATTACTGGAAAATAAATCGATAAATTTGTTCTTGGTATTGAAGTAGTTTAAAGTACCTATATTTGAGAACTAAATTCCTTTCATTTATATTAGAAGAGAGCGTTCGACTCATAATCCTACAAGAAGGATCGTTGTAGAATTGTATCGGTAAGCCTTACTGATTTATGAATTTTCTAATTACACATTTTATAGTTATCCGATTTCAATAAATTCTATTTGATGCTTTTACCCTTTTTATTTTAATCTTCAGTTATGGATGTTATTAATTAAAATACTGATTTTTTTCTTCATAAAGATCATAAATAAAGCAGAATTCTATAAAAACTTATAAAAATATTAATTGCTGTTTATTCATACATGAAAAATTTACATTTTTATAATTTGATGACACTAATATTTTTATGAATTAAGAAAAGTAATCAAAGCGAGGGTTTAATTATATTTTAGGTGATAAAGTTCAAAGTTTATATGAAAACGATGAATTGAAGTATTAACAAGTAATTGTTTATGTATTTAACAAGTAAGTTTTACATTTTTAAAATTTTCAAGTTGTCATTTATTAATATCAAAAGTATTAAACGTCGAGAATATTAAAAATAAAATTGACACCTGTATAAATTTACGTTCAGCTTTAAGAATACATAAATAAATATAAAAAATTCCTTCCTATTAGATTCCTTGAAATATTTCGGAAAGGAAAACGGAAAAAAATAAAATAAACAAACGTCAACGTTGAAGCACGTTGATTTTCGTTATAACTCCGTTTCAAAATTATAGGAGCCAAAGTCAGAGTTAGAGGTGTAAAATCAATTCGTAGTTCCGTTACAAACCTGTCCTAGTAGACAGAAATTCTTGACATTGTCAACTGTCAACGCTGTTCATGGTATAATAATACAAGGTAGCATTGACAGTTGCTAGGGAAAACATCTCCTGTCAAAAAATATACTCAAAAAGAGAGCGCTCACAATCCGCCATTGAAAACACAAACAATGTTGAAAACTTTGAAGTGAAAAAAACAACAACCACAGCAACTGCAGATGCATTTACACAAAAAGCTGTTTTTGACAGGAGATGTTTTCTTGTAGAAGAGAAAATAAGCAGTCGTCAATGCTACCTTGTATTATTATACCATGGACGCTGTTAATCTGTCTGCACCAAATTGTCGACTATAAAAGCCGTCACGTAGATAAAATTCTCATGCGGTGCATATACAATGCAACCAAAACAAAGCTGGAAGTGTAACCAAAAAGCAGAACTTTCTAAAATTTTACCACACACACTGCGATGGTTGTAGCAACCAACTTTGCCACACACGCTGTAACTTTTCTTGTAACTAGCTATCAGTTGCTTCAATTCTCAATTGCAAAAATAGTCTGCATAAACAAAAGTAAAATTACTATTTTAAATTTAAAAATTATTTCGGAATTAGGAAAAAATTAAATGAATTTGTGCAGGTGATGACAAATATGTGTAGCAATAAACAATAAAACCAGATGGTTGCAACTTTAGCTCCGCCCCTAAATATTAAATGATTTTAATTTTACTGCAACCTGAGTTGCAACCGTCAAACGACTTCATCATGGTAAACGTCAAAAACTTCCAAGTTACACTTCCAGCTTTGCTTTGGTTGCAGTGTATATGGGCCGCATCAGATATTAACCCTTTATTGTGCTCGAGTTTGTTTTGTGAGGTTAAATCTCATGACTCAAATAATTACCATCCTTAGTGTTCTAATCTCTCCAACATGTTTTCTACACTTGTCACATTATCGCTTCCTCTCTTTAACACGCTATTCACAACAATGATTAAAGTGCCCCTATTTTTGGTCAATAAACAACAATGAAAAACTAAGACGTAGAACGTAGAATAAAAGTTGTCGTCGCAAAGATAAGCCATTGCGTTAATTTTACGCTGAGTTGTTTTAATTTATTATTCGTTTAATTTTATTAGAACTTTTTTTTTCGCTGAGGAAACACAATCAATTTAAAAGAAACACTTGATGCACAGGAAGAACAATTAAATAAAATGAATTATTAAGTGCGATAAAGAAGCTGCAGAAGCAGGAGAGCACATCGAAGCACCTAGCATTTCACCCCAACGACCTGTTAATAACAAGATTAAACAAAAAGAAAATAACATACAAGAAATAATTCATTAAATTAATTAATATAAATTTAATATACTGTGGGAAAAGTGATAAGCAGTGGTACATTGGACTATATAAGATAAACAAAGTGAAGGGAAGCAACTAGAAAGCCATGCCAAGAAATGTTGCCGAGGAAAATCAGGGGTTGCTTGCTAATGAGTCGCAGCAACCGCTGGACAATGATTTTGGCGGTAGTGGGATTGATGATGAGACTGATGAATATATTCCGACAGCCTTTACAGCAGCAACATTGCCAGAACCAGTTGATGAGAGTCAACATTTTCAGAATGTACAGCTGCCAGACACAGAATTATTGCTCGATGAGCCACCAAAAGATCGCTTTAATTTTACCTATTTAGTTTTCTATCTGCTGGGAATAGCTACGATGACACCGTGGAATTTCTTTGTGACGGCAGAAGATGTAAGTCGCTGGGGTTTTAGTTAATGGGTTATGCGAAGGGAGTGAGCTTGTTATTAGAAACACTTTTTGTTTTTATCTCTTGTAGCCAAGCTGTTCGCAGCTGTGCTTTTCCATTGGCGCAGTAAATTTTGACAAAAATAAAAAACAAATTTGTGATTCTTGTATCTTGGTGTTTGTTGGAAATTCCTTAGTATGGCTTCATGTTACGTTATCATGTAGCTCCTTTTTGCATACCCCGTCAGCAAATTTCACTTGACCCGTTTCTTATCTTTTATATAAGCTTAATATTTATTAGTATTAATACTTCATAGTATAGAAAATTTTCAAAACTAAAAAAATTAGAATGAATAAATTTACAAATAGAAAATAGAACGATTAAGCCTGCCAAGGAAAGCTGTTCAAATATATATTGAATATATATTATATTCACACTCGTGTTTTAACATTAAGCAGGGCCTTCTTCTTATCGCCCGCGCTCGCTAGCAAAATGCTCGGGGCCCGGCAATCCAAGGGGCTCCAAGTCGACAGTAACTTATTTTTTAAGCAGCGACGAATAAACAACACATAAAATTTCGTTGATCCTTGCAGAAAAAAAAGGTTTTTAATGTTTTCTGTTTTTTTTTTCAAATAGAGAATTTTTGAGACTTCAAAAGATCAGGATGAAGAATTATATTCGCAAAAATGGAATTTTACTTTGCGATTATTTTACGAAGCATCATAGTTTTCTAACTCGTTTGGTTTTAATAGTTTTCTTACAAATATGATAAGTGAAAAATTTGAAAATAAAGAAAAAAGTGTACAGAACCCCCAAGAAAAAGATTAAAAAAATTAAACATAAAAAGTAACGTAAAATTAAATCCATATTATTATCACGCAAGCGTTTTTTTGTTATGACCATCATACCATAAATGCGATTTTCATAAATGGGGTATCAATAGAAAGGTCTTGCTCGGCAGATGTGCCATAAGGTATTACTTTTTCTTAAATATTGTTTGTTTAAAGAAAAAAAAAAAACAATTTTATAAAAAGAAAGTCAGTTTCCTATGTGCTGCCTAAAACTATGTGATCTTTTCTTCTGAAATTTTCCAATTTTGTGCTATAATTAAATTTTTGTGGAATTTTCCCCCTCTTTTGTCATTTTAACGCCATATGAGCTTACTACTTTTTTATTTTATAAAAATTATTAAAATAAAATTCGATAATGAAATCATAAGGACTGCTACAAATATTTTAATTGACAATAACTGTTTGGTGCCGTATGACCGCTGTTATTTGTCGTCAACGTTTTTGTCTTCTCAATTGAATTCTTTCTTAATTTATTAATAAAACGTGTTGAAGTCCAACCATCAAAAAAACCATAAATAGTTTTCTGGAATCCATCGCACAACACTAGCCCTTAGCCCCACTTACTTGGAGATTATTTTTAATACTTCTGCAACAACACCAAAATAATTACTTTGTTTTTCCAAGGGGCCCTTATATCGCTTAAGACGGCCCTGATATAAAGTTTGAATTTTATTGTCTTGTCATTGTTGCTGTTTTCATCCAGGCAAAATGCATAAAAAAATAAAATAATAATTCTAAGCCTTATCAGCGGAAGGCTAGCTGATACGGTGTACTCATTTTTGCTTTGGCAAGTGTTTTCTTGGTTTAATTATTTTATATTTTTGTTTTGTTTTTATTGTTCAATAATTCTTTGTTCTGTATTGCTCACTGTTGCTTTAGTAATTGCAATGCTTTCCTGTTGGTTTTTGGAGCAATTAAAAACATTTAAATCCAACCCAAATGCAATGACTCATGCGCATGTTTTTCATTGCAATTTCTTGCCTGTGAAGAAATTCATGATTTTTGCCTATAATTTTCAACTAAAATTAAAAAAAAACTCAGCTATATTAATTTTAAACTTGGATTCCCTGCTCATTTAAGGATTAGAATAATGGACGCCTCGGCTTGGCCTTATTATGTTCGTATAAAATTGTTTACCTATAATCCAAAAAACTCAAAAAACGTGTCCGGCTCTCCGAAAACAATAAGAACTCTAATGTCTTAAAAAATATCTTACATGACTCATAGTCATCAACACATGGTTATCTAATTTGCTATCATAACGTCGGCGGCTTACGTACTAAATCTATGAATATGCTATTATTCTCATCCTCGTTGCAATATGATATCATTGCTCTTACAGAAATCTGGATATCAGCGAGCCATTACAATGCAGAATTTTTTGATCCTCAACTTTATAATGTTTTTCGAAAAGACCGTTGTCCTCAATTATCTGGTTGTTGTAGGGGTGGCGGAGTTCTTATAGCCGTCCGCACAGCTCTTTCATCTACACAAGTTCTTCTAACAACATCTAATGCAACAGCGTCGCAAAGTATCTTGGATTTAGATCAATTAATTATTAAAATAAATTTAATAATAAATATGAACTATTCATAATAATAAGCTATATCCCGCCTGGTAGTCCATTTGAACTATATAAAATGCACATAGATAACTGTGTTAGTATTTTAAGCAATTTAAAAGATAACCAATACGTTATTATAATGGGTGATTTTAAGCTTCCTAGTATTAATTGGATTTATGGCATTGATGAACATCATTGGTTACCTTTTAATATTACAAGTAACTGCGAGAGTGTAGTTGTTGATAGATAATTTGATTTACACCAGATAAATGGTATTTTTAATAACTGTAATAGACTTCTTGATTTGATTTTTGTCGATAACGAAATTAACTCACACGTCAACATCTTCAACTCGCCTTTATTACCTTACACCGGCCATCATAAGGCACTAAGCTTAAGTTTTAAATTCTATAATTATCTTAAGTCAATTCTAAATAGCAGCTATAATTTTGATGGTTCTAAAGCAGATTTTAATGGTTGTATTTCTAATTATATGAGCACTACAGAAAACTACCGTTTCCTAAAAAAAAAAAATTCAAAAAAAAACTAAACACAAGTAATAGTAAGAGCTTTTGGCATTTTATTAATAGTAAAAAAAATCGGCTGGTATTCCAAATACGATTCACTATCTTATCACTTCTTCATCTGATCTTCCCACCATTTGTAACCTCTTTGCCAAATTTTTCGAATCGGCTTCTGCCTCTCCAGCAACCAATCTAGATCTAACTTAAAATCAATAGACAATTTAATTAATATCGGATGCATAGAATTATCCGTGTTTGAAGTTGCTAATGGTTTAAGGCAATTCAACACAGATAAACAGCCTGGGATGGATGGTTTTCCACCTTATCTCTTAAAACACTGCGCTGAATCATTAGCCCTTTCTCTTGTTACGATTTTTAATCAATCCCTTATTCCAGGTGATTTTCTTCCGGAATGGAAAAATACATTTATAACTCCAATTCACAAATCTGGTTCCAAGAACGACGCTTCTAATTATAGACCAATTTGCAAAATATCCTCGATTCCTAAGTTGTTCGAAAAATTGGTTTACAACAGACTAATTTTTCTTCTAAAGGAGATCATATCTCCTTTTCAGCATGGGTTTGTTACTGGAAAGTCAACAGTTACAAATCTAACAATCTTTTGCAATTATGTTTTAAATAGTCTTGAAAATGGTTATCAATGTGATGTCATTTTTACTGACTTTTCTAAAGCGTTCACCATAGTTTACTTATCGACAAACTTGGAAGAATTGGTTTCCACTCAAATATTTTAAAATGGCTTAAGTCATATCTATCTGGACGTACACAATATGTACGTATCAATAATAAACTTTCAGAAGCTATCCATGTTACTTCTGGGGTTCCTCAAGCAAGTCACTTAGGGTAGAAGAGGCCCTTTATTATTTGTTAATGACATTCCAAAGATTTTAAAGTCGTCACAATGTTTAATGTATGCTGATGACATTAAAATTTTTTCTCGCCTGAAGCTCATAAATGAACGCTCAGATCTAGAGTTGGATCTTAACATATTATCAACTTGGTGCAAGGAGAACTTGTTGCCCCTCAATATTGCGAAATGTCAATGTTTAACTTTTTACAGAAAATCTTATCCATTAATGTACTCTTATAGACTGGATGGAGTGGTTCTATCAAGAATATGCGAAATGAAGGATCTAGGTGTAATTCTTGATCATAAGTTTAATTTTCATAAGCACATGGACTATATGATATCTAAAGCTAATTCTATGCTGGGTTTCGTTTCACGGAATTCAAAGGAATTTAATGATCCTTTTGCACTTATTTCCTTATATAACGCCTTTGTTAGGTCAATCCTAGAATACTGCTGTATTATATGGGACCCTTTCTACGCAGTTTCTTCTGATAGAATAGAAAGAATTCAGAGACGTTTTACCAGATTAGCAATCGGCCGTTTAAGATGGAACATAGAAATGCCGTCATATAAAGTAAGATGTCTACTCCTCGGTATTCTTTCTCTTAAAACGCGTCGAAAATATTTTGCCATAATGTTTATTCGTGATATTATTTGTTATAATATTAATTGTCCAGTTTTGTTACTTCAAATTGGTCTTCACATACCATCACGTGACCTACGATCACAGAACTTATTTCATATACCTTACCATAGAGTAAATTATTCTTGCAATGAACCGATGGCGCGTTGTTTAAAACTGACTAATTCTGCCTGCATGCACATAGACTTTAATCCTGGCTTGAGCAGAAATGCTTTTAAAAATTGCTTGTATTCCTACTTTCATAGTATTAGTAATATATCTAGTATATAAATCTTTTATAACTATATATAATGTATTAAATCAAGAAGCCATTAAGGAAAATTATAACCCGTTGATGAAAATGAACTAAATAAATAAATTAATAAATTAATATGATTTGGCTAATTCCACCACTACTTCGAAAAATTTTTTAGAAATTGATTAACAAAGGTCAGTCTCGTTTATTTTATAAGTAAATAAATCAGATCAACCTAAACTGATGAGAAAATTAAAAAAATAATTATTAACCCTATTTTACACCCATTTTATTTATATATTTTTTTTTTTTATTTAAGTTTAATATCCAAAGTTTGAATGTGAAAAATATAGAGTGACGGGATGTCAAAATTTTGCGACATCAATGTTTTTTAAAACGTTTTTATTAGCTTCACTTCATTTGTTCGTCCCGTACAAATCTTGGAATACATTTTTAACCAACTTCCCGATGAGCTTGAGATTTGAAACTTAAAATGTAGTTTAGAACTGGATGACAACACAATATTAACTTATTTTCTTGTTTGTACGTTTATTTGTTTGGCTAAAATGCGAAATTATTTGATACATACATACATAAATACATATTAAAAATAAAAAAAAAAAAATGAAAAGCTCATTAACATTTTTAAATTTTAAAAATTCACAACTGAAGTGAATGTATTACCTCATTTAGAAAATATTTTCGTGCGAGTTCTGTAGCTCAGAGCGTTAAGCGATCGT
Source organism: Pherbina coryleti (assembly GCA_943735915.1). NCBI lineage: Eukaryota > Metazoa > Arthropoda > Insecta > Diptera > Sciomyzidae > Pherbina > Pherbina coryleti. The sequence goes on along the minus strand of OX030948.1, from coordinate 13,945,122 downwards.
TTTATAAATGCTAGGTAGTGAGTTCGAGCCTCGAAAATGTTAACGAATTTTTTGTTTTTTTTTTTTTTATGAAACGAATTCAAATTTTCAAAAATTCACCACAGAAGGTGGAAAAAAAAAAATAAGAAATTAAAGATAAAAAATTTTAGATAAAAAAAGATACAGTATACCGTGTATACAGTAAAGAAGTGAAACTTCTTCTTTGTATACACTCTTTCTTTTCTAGAATAAGAACGATTTTAGTGTAAAGGCTCGATTATGCAATCGTAAAGCTACGCAACGTAACGTGGCGTAGAGTTCTATCTGAAATAGAACCCATCGCTGCACTAGGGAGAAAACTCAGAGCATAGCTTTATTGAAAGTTTGAGAGCGAGAGTATGATCGTGAGAAAATCAAGTGTTGCATATTCCGCATATTAAGAGAATAATTTCTTAAAAAGGGATTTTTTTATTTTACATAACTACAATGAGCACTTTTTTTGCCAATGGGAGCTTCAGGTGCATTTATAAATTTGTTTTTCAAAAATTTTTTTGGCATATTAATAAGGAGTTTCACAGAACAATGTCACAACAATAAATCTACCTCAACTGTAAACTTGATCTTAACTTTCATTTTTATTTCTGCCTTAAAAACTAAAAATCAAAAATTACCGGTTATTTTGTACTCAAAAACTATGGGACAAATTTTAGTTATTTTTTTTTGCTTTAAAAAAATTAAGCCTTATAAATACTTTTTTGTTCAAAACTTTAAATGTGAAAAGATAACTAAAACTTTCACACACACATTATACTTACTATTATTAATAATAAATAGTTCGATATAAAATTATATAACTAAGATATGTATAAAATAGTTATCTATTGAAAGAACTTATTCCATCTTTTCTTGCGCACAGTGTCAAGTTGGAGTCATGGAATTGCACAATCATCGCAACTTGCATTTGCGTAAACTTGCATAAACTTTTATCTTATATTCTTTCAGTTCTTCTTTGCTTGTAAAATACATTTTTAATGAAAAATCTATTCAAACAATATTTAAGGATACAAAGTGCATTAACCCACAATATCTAAGATTCAGAGACATAAAGCTTTATGTTTAGAAGTTTAATTGCGTTTCTTCAACGTTAACTATGTCAATTGCCCGAATTTCTATTAGTTGCATTGAGCAAGGTCGTACTGTAGTTACTTTTTATCCATACAAACATTTTTGACTCTACACTAATAGTTCGGGTGTAGAATTAAATGCTAAGAAATTTTCGTTTCTACAGCATACTACGCTTTATTCAAGAATGATAGAAAAATAGATTACGCATTGCGCAGGTCCGTTATGTTGTTTACTTTTCATTTTGACATTTCTAGCTACGAACAAAGTATTTTTTACGATCATGACGTCACGCTAGACCAAGTTTGTTTCTTGAATCTTTTGCCATTGTTTCATATTTGTTCACATTTTTAACAAGACTTGGCAGAAAGCCATATCGTAAGCTCATATCGTAAGACTATCGTAACGTAGATGCGCAGATCGTAGAAAATTATTTTTTCTATCTGCGCAATCTATTTTTCTATCATTCTTGGGCTTTATTCATAAACATTTTTTCATTCGCTGCTCATGTTTGTAAGGTTTGTGTCTGAACTAAAGAAAATCTCTACAAAAATTAAGAATTCCAATGGATTTGCAATGGCCGCCACATAAAAAAAATGCTGCAAAGGGCGCATATGGAGCATGTCTTTGATATTAAACGAAAAGACAAACAAAAAACATGGTTGCGAAAATGTTTATGAATAGCGTTTTCTTGTTTAAAGTTGCACTGCCTCTAAAATGTGTTTATGAATAAGGCTGTTATATTTTCCCGCTAGGAGCGCTGTTTATTTTCCCGCTGCGCATCTACAGCAAAAGTAGTTTGATTAATTGGTATGTAGACTATATTTATATATGAAGACCTTAGCTCAGCATATAGCACGTTGACTTTATAAAACTAAGATTGCAGGTTCGATACTCAGCGCTGACAAAGAAATTTTTTTCAGTCTTTTATACAATGTATATCTCTCTCATTCTATCTACTGTACAACAATCTTTCTTCTCTATCGTGTAACGAAATGAAGTAAATTGACCTTGAAATTTCACTCCTCAATATTCTCATTCAAATTTCGAAGCGCCCGCCTAAGAAGTTTCACTTCAAAAATTCGAGAAAGTAGTTTGTTTGATTTATTGCTATTCAGATGATATTTTTGAAGTGAAACTTCTTAGGGCGGCGCTTCGAAATTTGAATGAGAATATTGAGGATGTGAAATTTCAAGGTCAATTTACTTCATTTCGTTACACGATAGAGAAGAAAGATTGTTGTACAGTAGATAGAATGAGAGAGATATACATTGTATAAAAGACTGAAAAAAATTTCTTTGTCAGCGCTGAGTATCGAACCTGCAATCTTAGTTTTATAAAGTCAACGTGCTATATGCTGAGCTAAGGTCTTCATATTAAATATAGTCTACATACCAATTAATCAAACTACTTTTGCTGTAGATGCGCAGCGGGAAAATAAACAGCGCTCCTAGCGGGAAAATATAACAGCCTTATTCATAAACACATTTTAGAGGCAGTGCAACTTTAAACAAGAAAACGCTATTCATAAACATTTTCGCAACCATGTTTTTTGTTTGTCTTTTCGTTTAATATCAAAGACATGCTCCATATGCGCCCTTTGCAGCATTTTTTTTATGTGGCGGCCATTGCAAATCCATTGGAATTCTTAATTTTTGTAGAGATTTTCTTTAGTTCAGACACAAACCTTACAAACATGAGCAGCGAATGAAAAAATGTTTATGAATAAAGCCCAAGAATGATAGAAAAATAGATTGCGCAGATAGAAAAAATAATTTTCTACGATCTGCGCATCTACGTTACGATAGTCTTACGATATGAGCTTACGATATGGCTTTCTGCCAAGTCTTGTTAAAAATGTGAACAAATATGAAACAATGGCAAAAGATTCAAGAAACAAACTTGGTCTAGCGTGACGTCATGATCGTAAAAAATACTTTGTTCGTAGCTAGAAATGTCAAAATGAAAAGTAAACAACATAACGGACCTGCGCAATGCGTAATCTATTTTTCTATCATTCTTGAATAAAGCGTAGTATGCTGTAGAAACGAAAATTTCTTAGCATTTAATTCTACACCCGAACTATTAGTGTAGAGTCAAAAATGTTTGTATGGATAAAAAGTAACTACAGTACGACCTTGCTCAATGCAACTAATAGAAATTCGGGCAATTGACATAGTTAACGTTGAAGAAACGCAATTAAACTTCTAAACATAAAGCTTTATGTCTCTGAATCTTAGATATTGTGGGTTAATGCACTTTGTATCCTTAAATATTGTTTGAATAGATTTTTCATTAAAAATGTATTTTACAAGCAAAGAAGAACTGAAAGAATATAAGATAAAAGTTTATGCAAGTTTACGCAAATGCAAGTTGCGATGATTGTGCAATTCCATGACTCCAACTTGACACTGTGCGCAAGAAAAGATGGAATAAGTTCTTTCAATAGATAACTATTTTATACATATCTTAGTTATATAATTTTATATCGAACTATTTATTATTAATAATAGTAAGTATAATGTGTGTGTGAAAGTTTTAGTTATCTTTTCACATTTAAAGTTTTGAACAAAAAAGTATTTATAAGGCTTAATTTTTTTAAAGCAAAAAAAAATAACTAAAATTTGTCCCATAGTTTTTGAGTACAAAATAACCGGTAATTTTTGATTTTTAGTTTTTAAGGCAGAAATAAAAATGAAAGTTAAGATCAAGTTTACAGTTGAGGTAGATTTATTGTTGTGACATTGTTCTGTGAAACTCCTTATTAATATGCCAAAAAAATTTTTGAAAAACAAATTTATAAATGCACCTGAAGCTCCCATTGGCAAAAAAAGTGCTCATTGTAGTTATGTAAAATAAAAAAATCCCTTTTTAAGAAATTATTCTCTTAATATGCGGAATATGCAACACTTGATTTTCTCACGATCATACTCTCGCTCTCAAACTTTCAATAAAGCTATGCTCTGAGTTTTCTCCCTAGTGCAGCGATGGGTTCTATTTCAGATAGAACTCTACGCCACGTTACGTTGCGTAGCTTTACGATTGCATAATCGAGCCTTTACACTAAAATCGTTCTTATTCTAGAAAAGAAAGAGTGTATACAAAGAAGAAGTTTCACTTCTTTACTGTATACACGGTATACTGTATCTTTTTTTAATGGGTTCTGTAGCGCAGATCGTACGGCGACTGCTTTATAATAGTGAGATTGAGAGTTTGAGCCTCGACAATGTCAATGAATTTCTTGTTTTTTTTTTTATATTTAATATTTATGTTACCATTTCCGTTTTTAAAACAAATTTTGTACTGATAAAAACATAAAACCTTCAAAATCTATTGTCTATACAAAAGACTAAAAACCAAAAAATAATAATTTAATTAAAAAAAAAAAATTAATTTACCACGCTTTTAAAACGAACTAAAAAGTATAAAATAATTTCTGCTAGAAATTGGGCCTTTAGTTGTCATAAAAACTTGGAGTTAAGAAAACCTTGGTTAAGAAAGCATTTGTCCACTAACATATTAAAACTTTTAACTGCTAACAAATAATTTCCCAATAATACATCAAAGACATGCATTGATAGGAATCATAGGACTTCATGATTAAAAATTTCATAATAAAATTTAGTAATTTACTAAACCAAGTATGAGGTAAGGGACTTGGGTTATTCAAGATCTGATCATGATACTCAAAAATAAAAGTTTCATTAGAAAGTTCGCAGAAATTTTATGGATGGCTAAACAACCTCGATAATATAGGCAATTTCATGTAACAACCTCAACGATACTTAAGCATAAAAATTTCCGAATGAAAATATCCAGAAAATAATCAATTGAATGTAGAGTAGTAACAGACAAGGGGTCGATTAAAACGTTAAATTGCTGAATCTGCATTTTACATTTTACAAAAAAAAAAAAAAATATATTTACTTAGTAAAAACAAAATCTGCTATTAAAATACGTATCAACAAGTTTTATGCTTATTTCCTCTTTTCAGTACTGGATGTATAAATTCCGCAATACCACGCTAAATGAAACTGACATCATACCGGATTTGACACCAATGCAAAAGAGCTTTACATGCGATCTTACTCTAACCGCCTCCATCTCAGGCACTATATTTCTAATACTCAACGCCATCTATGGACAGCATATTTCGCATAATGTTAAAATGCTTGGCACTTTTATAATAATTATAATTATTTTCATCATTACCACCGCCTTTGTAGAGGTCAATACAGATAGTTGGCAGGAGCAGTTCTTTCTGATAACTCTCTTTACAGTGGTCATCATAAATAGTAAGTTGAAATTTTGAATAATAATTTATTAAATGCTGGAGTGCAAAGCTTTTTGGTCGCTGGTCATATTGAGCACAAGCTTTTTATGAAATTTATTTAAAAATATTGATGTTAAAAAAATATGATATCAGTTTTTGTTAAATGTTGGAGATAATTTTCAATCACCATTGAATTTTTGTGTATTTTTTACTCCGATCTTTGACGATTTTACGACACTTTTGCAAGCACCTGCAAAATGAGGAATAATGATGATGATAATGATAATGATAAGGATGCAGTTGAAATAAGAGATTCCTTAAAAAAAAAATTCAATATTTTTTAAAATATCCCCTTAAATATCTCTGTAATATTCCTCATTTATTATTTACTTTTAGATGTTTGTTTAACTTATAGAGATATAAGGTCTGTTCCGGTCCTTTGTGAACAAATTGCTAAACCGTCAAAAGTGAAAAAAATTTTTTTCTCAGTGAAAGACAAGCATGAAAGTCTACGGGGTCGCTTTTTTGGACTAAAACAGGCATACTGATCAAAACGTCAAAGGATACCGTTGGCAAAAGAACCCCTTTAGAGCAATTTTCATTAAATTTTTGTATTTTACAAGAAAAAAAAAAAAATAAAAAATTAAACATTACATAAAATTTTAAATCACTGAAACTTCCGTCAGATGTCTTGAATTGTATATCTTTAGTACAATTCTGCTCGGGGTCTTCGTACCAAAGAGGTTACAAATTCAAAAGTCCGGTCCCGATCTTGTAAATAACTAGTAGCTCATTAGTGGCCGAATTGAATAAATGTTGAAAATGTATTTTCTTACCATAAAATTTAACATGAATCTTAGTTCCATTGATATTTAATTCGTTTAAATGTCCCCATGTATATTAAATTAGTAATTTAAAGGGTAGCTCCTTCCCTGTCATTTCGAATAAAAACAGCTCATGCACAGCCCATAATAAACAAACTTGTATTGAAAAATTTGTCGACAAATGTATTGAATCTTCAGATCCCTAGAAAACCCTGTGAGATCGTGATCATCATATACAGACTCTGCCTCCTTAACCCAATAGAAAAGATGATGCCATATGGCATCACTAAGTATGATACCAAAAACTAACTGTAGCACAAATTGGTGAGCTTTTTTTCAAAGTAACACATTCTTCATATAGAGAAAGCTTGTATGCGTTAATTTCGCCTTTTCTTTTGTCAGTTTGTTATCAAATGTCGCCAGAAGAGAAACTAAAAATCACGTGTTTGTGACTTTGTCCTGTTTCTTAAGGGTTAAGGGCGTTGTGACGAAGTAAATATACCCCCTACGCTGAACGCAATTTTTTAATCACTCAAACGTAGTTCACTTCTTAACATTCCATTTCTTTGTTTAATCATAATTTTATCATTTTGATCACATTTAATAATTTTTTTATTGGTAAGTTCCATGACTTGAAAGTATGATACTAAGAGTTCAAAAAGAATACAAATTGTAAAAAAAGGCTTGTATAAATTAAGTCCTATGCGGTATCGTCAGAATAAAAGTAGAATTTCATTTGGTCGTTTTTGTGAAAATATTTGAAATATAAAAAACAAAACATTGATGTGTGCAAAAACCCAAAACGTTTGGAACATTTCACTGGACGTTTTGAGCTCCTTTTTTGGGTATGATTTTAACACTTTTTTTAAAACTTGACTAATTATGACAACGAAAATTTGAAAAAATCAACTAAAGATTTTTCCAAAAAATAAAATATTTTACACGTCTTTGTTCAAAATGCCCAAGAAGTAGTTTATCAAAATTTTGGCGCATATTTCACTCTGAAACTTGCTGTTTACAATATTAAAATCAACATCAATTTGAAGAGTAAAAACTTGTCTAGTATATTTTATGCACCATGAAGAGTTTACTATATGCACCAATTTATAAAAGTATATTTTATACACCAAAAAGTAATGCACAGAGTATTTCGAACTCAACATGCTCACCGAGTAGATACAATTTTAGTTAAAAATAAAACAAAAACAAAAAAAAAAAATAAGAAATTAAAGATAAAAAATTTTAGATAAAAAAAGATACAGTATACCGTGTATACAGTAAAGAAGTGAAACTTCTTCTTTGTATACACTCTTTCTTTTCTAGAATAAGAACGATTTTAGTGTAAAGGCTCGATTATGCAATCGTAAAGCTACGCAACGTAACGTGGCGTAGAGTTCTATCTGAAATAGAACCCATCGCTGCACTAGGGAGAAAACTCAGAGCATAGCTTTATTGAAAGTTTGAGAGCGAGAGTATGATCGTGAGAAAATCAAGTGTTGCATATTCCGCATATTAAGAGAATAATTTCTTAAAAAGGGATTTTTTTATTTTACATAACTACAATGAGCACTTTTTTTGCCAATGGGAGCTTCAGGTGCATTTATAAATTTGTTTTTCAAAAATTTTTTTGGCATATTAATAAGGAGTTTCACAGAACAATGTCACAACAATAAATCTACCTCAACTGTAAACTTGATCTTAACTTTCATTTTTATTTCTGCCTTAAAAACTAAAAATCAAAAATTACCGGTTATTTTGTACTCAAAAACTATGGGACAAATTTTAGTTATTTTTTTTTGCTTTAAAAAAATTAAGCCTTATAAATACTTTTTTGTTCAAAACTTTAAATGTGAAAAGATAACTAAAACTTTCACACACACATTATACTTACTATTATTAATAATAAATAGTTCGATATAAAATTATATAACTAAGATATGTATAAAATAGTTATCTATTGAAAGAACTTATTCCATCTTTTCTTGCGCACAGTGTCAAGTTGGAGTCATGGAATTGCACAATCATCGCAACTTGCATTTGCGTAAACTTGCATAAACTTTTATCTTATATTCTTTCAGTTCTTCTTTGCTTGTAAAATACATTTTTAATGAAAAATCTATTCAAACAATATTTAAGGATACAAAGTGCATTAACCCACAATATCTAAGATTCAGAGACATAAAGCTTTATGTTTAGAAGTTTAATTGCGTTTCTTCAACGTTAACTATGTCAATTGCCCGAATTTCTATTAGTTGCATTGAGCAAGGTCGTACTGTAGTTACTTTTTATCCATACAAACATTTTTGACTCTACACTAATAGTTCGGGTGTAGAATTAAATGCTAAGAAATTTTCGTTTCTACAGCATACTACGCTTTATTCAAGAATGATAGAAAAATAGATTACGCATTGCGCAGGTCCGTTATGTTGTTTACTTTTCATTTTGACATTTCTAGCTACGAACAAAGTATTTTTTACGATCATGACGTCACGCTAGACCAAGTTTGTTTCTTGAATCTTTTGCCATTGTTTCATATTTGTTCACATTTTTAACAAGACTTGGCAGAAAGCCATATCGTAAGCTCATATCGTAAGACTATCGTAACGTAGATGCGCAGATCGTAGAAAATTATTTTTTCTATCTGCGCAATCTATTTTTCTATCATTCTTGGGCTTTATTCATAAACATTTTTTCATTCGCTGCTCATGTTTGTAAGGTTTGTGTCTGAACTAAAGAAAATCTCTACAAAAATTAAGAATTCCAATGGATTTGCAATGGCCGCCACATAAAAAAAATGCTGCAAAGGGCGCATATGGAGCATGTCTTTGATATTAAACGAAAAGACAAACAAAAAACATGGTTGCGAAAATGTTTATGAATAGCGTTTTCTTGTTTAAAGTTGCACTGCCTCTAAAATGTGTTTATGAATAAGGCTGTTATATTTTCCCGCTAGGAGCGCTGTTTATTTTCCCGCTGCGCATCTACAGCAAAAGTAGTTTGATTAATTGGTATGTAGACTATATTTATATATGAAGACCTTAGCTCAGCATATAGCACGTTGACTTTATAAAACTAAGATTGCAGGTTCGATACTCAGCGCTGACAAAGAAATTTTTTTCAGTCTTTTATACAATGTATATCTCTCTCATTCTATCTACTGTACAACAATCTTTCTTCTCTATCGTGTAACGAAATGAAGTAAATTGACCTTGAAATTTCACTCCTCAATATTCTCATTCAAATTTCGAAGCGCCGCCTAAGAAGTTTCACTTCAAAAAATTAAATATAAAGTTCTTTACTAATAACCCATTTTCTATCTTACAGTTGCATCATCTATCATGTCTGGTGGGATCTTTGGCATTGCTAGCCTCTTTCCCTCTAAATATATGACCGCGTTGGTAAGTGGTCAAGCGTTGGGTGGAATTTTCACAGCGCTAGCATTTATTCTAGTACTCGCTGCAGGTGTTGCACCCAAAGCCACCGCCTTTATTTACTTCATCATCGGCACTATGCTTGTTCTATTCTGCATTATAACCTATATGCTGATGACGCAACAAGCATTCTATCGCTACTATGTGGAGGGTACGGCAGCCAAGTATGAAATACTATACAATACACCGTCAACATCGCGCCTTAACGAAGCGGGCAAGGCAGGTGATATGGCGCCAACCGGTGTGGCGCTGGAACCAAATCTCTCCGAGGTATTTGGCAAAATTTATATGCATGTCGTAGGCATCAGCTTAGTGTTTGCTACATCACTGTCAGTATACCCAGCAGTTACGGTGCTAATGCAATCTGAACATTTTGGCGCAGGTCATGCGTGGAATGGTATGGTTAAAGGAATGAAAAATTCTTATTATTTCAAATGATCTATTTTTTTACTGTAATTATTTCAGATATTTACTACATGCCGGTTGTGAATTACCTATTTTTCAATACGGGCGACTATATGGGGCGCATTTTTGCGGGTTTATTTCAAATGGTAGTTTTCGATATTAACCTATTTTTGATTCTATTAAAAATATAATTCTATTTTTAGCCAACTGACAAGGGTACTGTACTGCTGCTGAGTATTGTACGCATGATCTATGTTCCATTCTTTCTGTGCTCGAACACGAACGTACATAAATTCCTGCCCATTCTGGTGCATTCGGATGTATCATTTATATTTATGATTATGACATTTGCCCTATCCAACGGCTACTTGGCTAACCTGCTACTTATTATGGCGCCAAGGTTTTTATTTAAAACAGTTGAACAATGTAAACTTTTTCTAAAACATTTCTGTTTATTTCAGATGCTGCCTACAGCATGAAAAAGAAATGGCCTCTTCAATTATGGTTGCTAGCTTAAGTTGTGGCCTAGCTTTTGGCTCCTTGATTAGCATACTTTTCGTACAAATGCTGTGAAGTACTATATACTGGGTGCCTATAATGTTGTATAATTTTAAAAGATAAATTTATTCTTATTTTTATTTACATATTAATTTTGATATTTTAATCTTTTTTAGTACTATTTAAAGTGATAAAATTTTTATTTTATGTTGTATAACTGATATGATCTGTGCCAATCTTGTTTAAATAAGCATTTTGTACATTTGTGATAAAGTGTAATGCGTATTTTTGTACTTAACAGTGTTCAAAGGTCGCAATCTTTATGTTAAGTTTTTTTTTAGATTTAAACCGTTTTAATTTGTTTTTTTTTTTGTTTTGTTTTCAACCAATTCAAAGTTTTTATAACTTCTTTGCATTATGAACATTCGTTTTTATTCATAAAAAACATACTAATAAAGTTTTTATTTTATTGTTAACAGTACCTAGCGATGAAATCAAAAAATAAAAAAATATAGTTTAACCTAAGTTTTTAAATTAAGCATTTTATAACACAAAAAAAAAATGAAGAAAACAAAAATCCGATATTTTTATACAAAATGGCAATAATTTAACTTAAGCGAGATTTTTGTAACACTTTGTTATAGTTGTAAAGTTATTGTAACAAATATTTTAAAATATAGCCTCAAAACTGTAAATATTATAAATAGAAGTTTAAAGAGATTATTCTGTTTGCTAATAAAAAATAAATAACGACAATTTAATAAAAAAAAAATAAATCATGATATCTTAAATAAAAAAAATTTGTATCTAAGAACGATATAAAAAAAAATCTAAAAGTAGTAGTCTGTCTACCAACGGAGTTCTTATAGTTCGAAATATTTGACTGCTCAATTTTCGAAGAGTTTATCACAAGAAATTCATCGAAAACTATAAGCAACGTTTCTCTATCTAACATGGATTGTACTTTAAAAAACTTTAAAATCAGTTTTATTTAAGGCTAATAAGTAGTTAAAGTTTTTAATATAAATTTTTTTACCTTAGACATAATAATATTGATTTTAAATCTGCCAACATTGCCTTTGAAATTGTAGCTATAAATATATAAAAACATTGAATTTGTTTTCGAATAATTTTAATATATTTAAAATAAATCGAAAATTCATCAAAAACTATTTATTAAATTTTTCCATCCCTGAACTTCTTTCAGCCATCAAGAAGTACACCTACATACCTTGTTTATCCTAAAGCTCATGGTAGAACAAACAAGGTAGTTTCGCGGCTGAAAAATCCTCTTTCGCTTTGAGTCTAAACCAGTGTCGGCCGACGCCTATGCACGCGTGCTTCGTGAAACTTCGTATTTTTACATCGACATAAAACTGGCTGTCGTGCTTTTACACCAACGCTGCCGATTATTCGTAGCAAGAGCGGTCAGTCGATGTTTCGCTTGTGGCTAGTTAACACCATGCTTCTATGCGCGCAATTTATTACGTAATTTTAAATGCTTACACGTAAAAAAATGTTCAACCAAATGTGGGAATTAGCAAATTTTTATTTTTTAAATTGTTTTGGGGAAGCGAGAACTTAATTTGTCAGAAGAAAGTAGGGTCCGCTACCAGTGCTTTTTTTATTTTGAAGTAATATGCAATATAAATAATATTAGTACTATTAGGAGTCGGTAAAATGTTATTAGTAAAAGATTACTTTCCAAATAAATATGTAATATTTATATTAATAATAAATAAATGCATATTGATATTATCAATAAAATATTAATATTAATGTCATTATTAATAACGCGGCCATTAGACAATAAATAATATTGCACATTATTAACCTAGTAAGAAATTTCATTAATTTCAATTCACTTTCATATACTTGCATTCATTTAGAATGCCGCTTTATGTTAATAATAAAAAATTTCTTTAAGCCTCCTGCGAAGTAAAATTTTCACAGTGTAAGCCAAAGAGAGATTCTTTGCTCTCACTTGGGCGCACACTACTATAAAACTGAAAGAACTGTGTATGTATTTTTTTGGCCGACACTGGTCTAAACTGTCAAAATCAATACAAATAAGTTTTCGTTTGTTCTTGGTGTTGCTCGTTTTTCATTATTTTTTTAACAATTGTGACTCTTACCTTCAGCCTTCTTTTTTTATTTATTTTACCTTAATTTAATCATGGTCATGATACAATAACAAGGTAGGCTTATTTTAAAATAGCTGCTAAAATGTGAGATTTTATAACAAAGCTGTAAGTGCCCCAAAGGTCAAGACTTCCATATCTCCTTAGCCACAAAGGAACCCATTTTAAAATTTGACAAAATGTAAAAAAGTTAAATAATTTTTTATTTAATTTTATCCAAATTTTTTTCTTAATTAAATTTGAGAGTCGTGTACGAAGGCACTTGCATATTTGTTATCATATTTCTTGCATAAAATGAAAAAAAAAAAAAAAATGTATGATCGACATTAGTTTTATTGTTTTTAAAAATATTCTACAAGAAGATTAATACACTTTTGAATGCGGTTGAATTAATATTGCAAGCACTTTTTCCACTACGATTGTACTCCAAAAGAAATGTTTTTAATGCAACCACAGCTTCTTCGAGTGTCGAAAATTGCAGACCATTATTTTTTTTTTTTTGTAATTTCCGACGAATGACCCATCAATTTGATTTTCGGCTGGTCGCAAAGGACTTTTTTTGAGCAGATGTATAAGAGCTAGCATTGTCAAGATGCACAATAATTTGCCTCTTCTTCGACTTTTTCCGAATTTCTCCGATGACTTGTGGCAAATAGTCGTGTACTATTTAGAATTGATTGACTTACGTTGCTCTAACGACGCCACTTTCGCTATATGACCGATAATGCCGAAGAAACATTAAACCAGTCGAAATGCTCTGTTTAATTAATTCAACCCTTATGGCCATCCTTTATCTTGGCGACCCAAAATTTAATGCCTCGCTAAAAATTAAATTACACAAAAACTATAAGATATTGACAAACGGGTTTTTTTGTATTGAATAGATAAATATTAAAGTATTTTTAAAAAATATATAAAATATTGGCGGCCTCGGTAGTCGAGTACGTTACGTGGTCGACTGTCACCCCATAGATCCCGGGTCCAAATCCCACGGTCCTATGTTTTAACCTTTCGCATTTGCAATTTTCAAATGTATTATTTATTTATCATTGACTTATTTATTCGTTCACTTATTCATCGATATTTACGACTTGAAGTTGTAGTTGATGGTAGAGAAGTTTGTGGATGAGATTGCCTTAAACCTGAATTGACTGAGGTAAAGGCATAACACTTGCCTCTGATTCAAATTCACATGTTTTTTCGGCTTTCCACCACCCTTTGAATATCCTACGCGTGTTTCACTTGATTGCCCTTTCCTTCCCACTAATCTATCACCCACCCATCACGAACCAAGGCAGACTTAAATGAATAGGTATTCCACCTGAAATCCTTGGTTCAAAGCGAAAAAAAATCCTACAATGTTTCACTTGATTGCCCCTTCCCTTCCAATCGAAATACTATCACGAAAACAATTTCATCCAAATCTATGATTCGTAGTCGAGAAATAAGTTCCTACCATGGTATAATAATACATGGTAGCATTGACAACTGCTTATTTTCACTTCAACAGGAAAACATAAACTGTCAAAAACAGCTTTTTGTGGAAATACATCAGCAGCTGCTGTGGTTGTTGTTTTTTTTCACTTCAACGTTTTCAACATTGCTTGTGTTTTCAATGGCGGATTGTGAGCGCTCTCTTTTTGAGTATATTTTTTGACAGTATATGATTTCCCAAGCAACTGTCAATGCTACCTTGTATTATTATACCATGGTTCCTACTGTATATCTATTGGAAAAAAGAAACAAAAACAAAATTTTGAGGAAAAAACAAATACCAATTAAACTGTGTAATTGTATAGAAAATAAGTTGCCATCACAAACTTTTTTGAAATCCATATTGACATTTTTGACATATGGTAATACTGTGCCAATTTTTTTAATTTTTTCGTGAGCGCCAAATAATAATAAATGCCAAAATTAAGCGAAAAAATTAAATTGATAAAAGAACTTGAAAAAAATGTATTGGAAGAAATTGAAAATTGCGCGCTTATAATCTGTTAAAAATAAAGTATAAGCCCACAAATGCATTCACGAATTATAAGTGCTGTATACACTACGATTTTGTGTCGTAAGCTTCGTATTTTAACTCCCATACAATTTTGTTGTTGCAAAATACTCTTCTGTAAACATACGGCACATACGCCATTTACATCACTAATATGGCGTTCATTGAATACCACTAAGTTTTCAATAGTTTTTTTCATATATTTTTTCTTATATTTCATATAAGCTTATCAATTATTTCTCTAAAATGTTTGTAGAAAAAAGTCGTCAAAGAATTTTTCGAAATAAATTTTTTTATTTTTCGTTAGTTTGTAGATTAGTTTTTATTCAAAACAACATATACGATTTTACTTCATAATGTAATATTCCAATTTTTGCTACTATAAGTATCTACTGATATTACAGACACACACATACAGCTTATTTAGAAATAAGATACTTTTTGTTATATGAATTATTTATTGTGACGTAACATCTATATATATTATTTTGCTTAGAAATTTATTGCATATCATATTATTTCATACATTAATATAACGTTTGAACGACACAAAAACATTTAAATGATTAATAATTTGTTAGTGTTTTCACAATTTCATATTCAATATGATCTCAAAATACTTGTATGTGAACATAGTACATACATAGTTCGTAGTGTAATACTTTGTTCGTAAAGTTTTGTATTTTTTCCATTAATTAGACCCTAAGTTTGTGTTGAAAATAAATTTCTGTTCTATTAATCCTTACAGCGATTCAATATCTTTCTTCACAGATACTTTTTATGTAAAATTCTGAATACCTCTAATTGTTATACAATTTCAAAAAGATACACTTAAATTATTCGAAATTGCAGATTCTTATGTTAGACATCCATATAGATATATATGTAAGTCAAGACAAAATTTACTTTTTTATTTTATTTTTAGGATTAACCTAAAATTGTACAGTTTTACAAATAGACGTACTTTTTTATGAAAAAGATGTTTTGTCCTTTTTATAACGTTATTTTGAAGCTATTTCCAGTATATTAGCTTCAAGATTATCTTATCCTTTTCTTTATCAATTCAAAGGCTCAAGTTTAACCTAAAATTTACAGTTATACAAATAAATGTAGTTTTTTTTTTTAAGGAAAAAAAAGAGTTTTTGCTATTTTAAAAAATATTTTTGACGCTATTTCCATTACATCAGCTTAAAAACTTTTCTTTATCAATTCATCAAGAAGTAATTTTTTTTTCGCTTGTTTAATATAGAGTGTCTATCATTTTGTTAAAAAACTTTAAAGATAATATATTCTGCTATTGAGTGACATTGCCTCCTACAGTCTATGAATCATGAATTTACCTTACAAAGAGCCTTCAATAGAAAAGTATGAAGAATTCACCCACGTACTTTTAAATGAGCTCTGATTATTACTTAAGAGCAATTTTCTAAAATATACTCCAACTTGTCCTATGCTACCAACTACTATTTTTTTTACTACAAAAATTAACACTTGTGAGCACTGATTCGTTTTGGTTACGTCAAACTAACTTGACGCCAACTGAATTTTTCTGATAACGTGGCAAATTCACAATAATTTGTTAAGAGCTGCCTGCACTTTGCCATAACCAATTGTTCGGAATGTAAGAAGAGCTTATAGTTCGTATTGAGGAATTTCTGATCCAAGTCCGCAATATATTAAAATTTCAAAATAATTTTGAAATTCCTTTTGATTTTTTCTTTGTCATGATATTTCGCTTTCTGAAGGACCTCGGTATTTTTTAGCTTTTTTTGTTTTAGATTTGGTTTTTTTTTTTTTTTTTTTGGAAAATAGAAACATATTTAAATTTTGTTTCAAAAATGTCAACATTTTTCTGTAATTATTTAAGTCATATAAATACCTCTGACGAATTCGAAAATGTTCAAAATGTCAATGATCACTTGTTTTGATCAGTCAACTCTCCACCATCGTATATCATACGAGTTTGTTAAAGATTTTATTCATATTTCGATAGACATTAGAATTTCAATGATAAATTCACATCGTTTTGACTTATTGCTATAACATCTGTCAAAAACTTAACGGTTCATGTAAAAACTACTGTTTTAAATATTTTTTATTATTGCTATTATTTTATTAATACATTGTTACATAAATTGTTTTTTTATTCTTTTTTTTTATTTTTAAATGTAATAAAGACCTATATATTCAATATCTATAGAGTTACAGGAGTGACGTTACTTTACTCACATAAAGGCACGATAGAGTAAAAAACAGTTAACACATACATATATATATATATATATATATATATATATATAGATATAAATCCTACTAGTGAAGTTTAACCCTTTATTAAATAGGTATCAATAAATAAAAAAAATTAAGTTATTTAAAACTACAAGTTACCAAGATTTTTAATTGATAGAAACATGCTCTTAGTATAGAAAATATCAAGCGAAACTATTTTCACTAATAAAAAACTAATAAAAATTTAATGTTTTAAAAAAATTGCAATAGTAAAAAATTCAATTTTGAATTATATGTAGTTTTACCATAAAAAAAAGAAATAGCGTATAAATTTAGCGTAATTTTAAATAAAAAATAAGCGTACCTCTACAAAATAAACGCCATGCATTAAAGTTTCTTTAAGTTTCTGAAACGAAAAACAGTTTTAAAGATACTGAAATCAAAATTATGTAAGAAAATCAAGGATAGTAAAAGATATTTTAAGGATACTCAGCCAACGTTTCAAATTTGTACATCCTTATTTACGTAACACGAGCTCATACCTCTTAATCTTAGCTGAATACCCTTTAAAATTCTATAGATAACAACATTCATATGTACAACACCAACTGACAATGTATTTGTTATGAAGTATTCTCTAATCATTTCATAGCAATGACATTTAAATACTTGAACACCAATTAAAATTCACACTTATTCTTAGAATTTGTATGAGCTAAACACACGTATAGACATTTATCGAACACACCTATGAATACACAAAAACATCGATAATAGTAATCATAATATTGCTTAATTATTGGTTGTATTTAATATTAAATTCACTTCAAATGAAAAAAAAACACATTCAATTAGTTCTAAGTCTTTAAAGTTTACTACTTCCTTACACATTTATTTTGCTTTTTAAATGAGAAGTTAATAAGCAAACAATCCATATTTACTAAGACACCAATAAAGCAATAACATTTGAATATTTCTTGAATATTTTTTCTTAGTTTTTGTCGTAAAGTTAAGCAAATTACAACATCTAAGGTGGTTTTGCCGTCCAGAGGAAAGTACTATTTATTGTTAAGTAATATAGTATTGAAACGTAGGTTGGTTCTTTAGTAATTTAAAGTTATGTTCATTTTCTGTTGTAGAGTTAGAAATTTGTTGTTTCAAAGTTTGTTTCCTTCGATTTTGCAAATCAAACAAGTATTTGTGTTTTTCTTTAATATTTCTATTTTAATTTAAGAAATTTGTTTTGTTCTAAGATTTTTTTGTTTTAGAATAAATTAAAGCCTTTAATTTCAATCTCTTTAAGAGCTACCTAAGGCATCAATTTTAAGTGAACTTTCAGTTACTTGAGAAAATTTCTACGAGATTCCGGGAAATTTACGATTTTTTATTAGTTTTGAGTTTTTTATTTTGTTATTTAGCTTGGAATACTGTTTAAATGATTGTCAGTTTGCTGTTGGGTTCTTGGAATGTGTTCTCTAAAGCAACTTAGTGTGGAAAATAAATTTAAAATTAATTTCAGTTAATTGCAAGGATAAAATTTAATTACATAAAACAAATCAAAGTAAAATACTGCTAAACAATAATAGGAGCTTAAAGAACATTACGTATTTCCTCCTGGGAGATGAAATTAACTTCCTGAAATTTTTCCTTCTGATGGCAACCCTTTTGTCTTTTTATAGCTTGTCTTTAAAGACTAATAGTGCTGAGACGATCACTTTTTAACGGCGTAAGAGAACACACGGAATATTACATCAAATTTGTGTATTATAGGTACTTGATATAATTTATCAACCACATTGTTTATGGCTATTTTTTGGTTTCCTTGTTGTTTCCTTGTTGAAAGTAGAGTTCTATAATTTTTCAAGTCCAAGTTCTTGAATTAAATTCATATTTTTTTTGCCAACAAGAGCTTTCTAATCGAAAGAGAGTGATATAGAATTTTTTAAATTCCATCTACCTTGAAGATAATGACAGACTGAATGTTAATTTCTTTTTGGTCTATTGCATCTATCTAAAGAAGGCGAGTGCAAAATTCTTAAAATGTAAAATTTTTCTAACATTAAGGAATTGAGATAAGGAGAAAAAGTTTAAATGAAAGTGTTTAAACTTTTTAAAATTTAACTTATCAAACAAAATTTTATATGAAATGATATGAGCTAAAGGAAATCCGTTTTTTTTTTTGTCACTGACAATTTGTTTTTGTCATTTCCATAAGATAAGATTAGAAAGATTAGATATTGTAGATATTCGACAATAGTTCGGATCTTAAAATAATTTTTAAGTCATATTTTAGGACTGGCAAATTATTTCTTCGGTACAAAAACAAATTTGTAGAGAAAAGAAAATACCTCATAATCATAGCTAAAAACAAGTCAACTTTAGTAAAAAACATAATTTGTTGTTATCCGACTAAATTTTAAAAAAAGCGACATAATTTTTTATATATAAACATAATCGGCTTTGACAAATAATTTTGTTTTTTAAAAATTGAATAACTTCTAACATTTCCTTTTAATTTTTCTTTACGTTTTCAAAAAGCACAGGTTGAGAACCTTTATGCTGGCTTTGTTTTTAACAATGACTACGGGGTCGTCCATAAACTACGTGGTCGATTTTCTGTTGTTTTACCCCCTCCGTGACTTTTCGTAGTGCATTTCCGTAAAAATACCCGTACAAAAAGAAAATTGATTTGATATTCAAAACTATCTAATAATATCCAGGACTTCGAGCTTTCCGATTTTTTTTTTTTTTTTTTGATTTCAAGTACCCAGGTGATCGAACAAATCGCAATAAGAAAAATCGCGTTCTTTACCTTTGATTAGCCTTTTTATTACTTTTGATCAGCTGATCGGTTTGGTTCTATTCTTACTCAATGATCGACCTCATCAGTCGATTAATATTGTCTTGAAACTTGTTCCGAATAAATTTACGATGAAGAACATGGTGATTCATTGTGATCACCATGGTTTCCAAATATTCACAATTTTATATGATAATATGACCCAAACTTTATGAGAGAACAATCAGAGAACTAAAACAAAATTTGAATATATCTTCAATATTTCTTCAAAACTGTTTTCTTTACGCTTCAAAAACAATGAATATCATTATTTATCATCAATAAATATTGTGATGTGGAAGCTGCCTAAGAGATTTTAAATTTCGATGTCATAATTTATAGGTATGTTTCCGTACTCGTTTCAAGTGACTTGAAGATTCTTGAAAGCGTTTCCGTACACATTTCCAGCACGAGAGGGAAGAAGAACAAGCAAAATGTCACTCTCTATTACTCGAACTTTACTTGAAAAATTTTTTCGAGCACGAATCTCGAGCTTCAAACAGCTGATTGTCAGAGTGATAAAATTAAATTGTTGTGAAAGAAATTTATGAATTTTGTTAGAAAATTAATAAAAACTAAGTTAAAATTAGCAAAATGAACGCAAATGGAAGCTAGAGGTTCCTGGAGAATAATTCCTTTGCAACTTCTTTGAATTTTCCATTTTTTTAAATAAACCAAACAGCAAATTAAATTTTTACTCAATTAAATTTGTCAAGAAACAGCAGCTGTTGTGCTTGAAGCTTTTTTCTCATTTTGACAGATAATCAAATTATTCTCTATTACTCGAACTTTACTTGAAACGAGTACTAAACCCGACTTTATGACAACGTCGAACGAAGTTTTCCGTATCGGCTCAGGACTCTGCTATGAGTTGCCAGTCACAATAAACGAAACATCAACATGCCGCCGACAGTGTTGGAAAACGAAAAAATTAAATAAATAATTAAACAAAGGAACAGTTTCTTTTTTTAATGTTAAAATAAAAAAACAAAACATTTTCTGCAAAGTGTGTTTATTTCTTTTTTTGTTTTTAAAAACTATAATATAATCCATAAGTTTTAAGAGTTTTATTAAATTATAATAAATTTAAATAGGCGTTTAAGCAATAGCTACTTAAAATCTATATTGGGAGCAACGAAAATTCAAGTGAAGTCTCTCAATTAAATTTGAAGTTCTATTTAAAAGAAAAATTTTTTATAAACAAAAATAGCTGTCGAGGAATTTGAACTGAAAAGATTTTTATAACTTAACTAATAAATATAAAAAATGTTGCGTTTCGAGTTTAAAATAATAAAACTAATGAGATTTTGCTAATCTAAATGCAAGCTTAAGACTAATGGGTTCTATTTAAGTTAGATAATGAGATTCTTCTTAAAAGATTACTAAAGATTTTGTTTTTGTTGTTGTTGCTGTTGAGTTAATTAAAAATAATTCTTAATTTAACTGAGAAAGTAGTAAAAAACTTCTTCTAAAATACAAAAAGCCATATCCTTTAATAGTTTGCAGTAGATAGTAATAAAAACCTAGCATACTAGAAACTTCTTATTTTTTTTTAGAAACATTTTTTCGTTAATAATATTTAGAGGGCAAAAACATGTTAAGTAGGTCCAGGCATTAGAAATCACAAGAAATTTTGTAAGAAAACAAAAATTATACAAAAAAAAAGCATAAAGCCCATACCCTGTATAGCTAAATATGATAGAATAAGATGAAAATTAGGTGAGGCCATCAGGATCAGCACAAAACATGGCAAATTTTTAGCCTACTTCCACACGTAGAAGTGCCAAAGTTACAATTATTTTTTTTTTCAAATTTTATATTAAAGCCAGTTATTATTAGTGAGTTGGTCAAAACCAACTTTATAAATTTTAATACTAAATTTTAGTTTTAGCAAATTGCTTTTAATTTTTTTTACTCTCTATATTTTTTAAGTTCTCTTAAGTTCCTTTTAATCTCATAGGGCTCCCAGGCAACCTCTAACATTTGCTTTTATTATAACTTAAACGTTAATATTTGAATTATACCGAATTACTACTATTTCGACTACGTCTTACTAACTAACGACACACTAAAACACTTAAAAATGTAGGGGTTTTTTTAAACTTCTCCCATCCTTTAGCACAAATACTGTTGTTGTTTCAATAGTTTGCCATTTTGAAATGAAATGAATAGCTGTTTTTTGTTAGTGTTGTTGTTTTGAAGTTACGATTCAATCTGCAATTTGGCACCACTGTTCATGATGCTGTTGTTCGATTTGGCAGGCGAAATAGAGCGTGCGCCACTATCTAAGGCTAGAGTGAGATTGTTGCCGGTTGCGATGGAAGATACTGAGGCGGTAACGGAGGCATTGGAGGCAGTGCTGTGGAAGAGCACGAGAAAACCATTGTTAGCAACACAAGTGCGTGACTCGGCATCATTTTCCAGTATTTGACGTGCCTAAGGCAAGTGGAAGTTAGAAAATGTCTGTATGTTTCTCATGAATTTTAAATTAATTCATCGTACCTTTGATCTATGTTCGGCCAAAGCATTCCTGACCGAATCATGCTGCTTTTGTAAATCATCGGTGCGCTTGTCGTAAGTTTGCTTAAGACGCACCCGTTCGGCAACGCCACGCTCCACAACCGAGCTTGCAACTTCACGTTTCATTCTGAAAAAATTAGGAGAGAATTTATATTTATAGCCACATGGCCTAGTATAATCATAAGAAACACATAGCTACACCCCTTTAACACAGTTATCGATAATTACCGACGTAATTTTTAAATAAATTCTACTGCGGGAAATGTCAAAGGAAGTAAACGACCGAAAACCATCAGTTGACCACCTATCTGGGCTTAGGCTCCATCATTTCCTTGATCCAATAAAACTTATTATTATAAGGATAATTCGGTCTTTGACTGTCCAAATGTGTTCCCCGAAAGTTGGCATTTTTCTCATTTATATTTAACAAGTCTTCCCCGTCCTTAGTCAAAATGTCCATCCTCCAGTTAAACAGTCACTCGGCACTAGAGTTTTATCAGGTTAAGTTTATTTTCAAACAAGTTAGCTTGGGTTCTTTCTCGTTATATTCCTTTAAGCCCCGGGAAGGCAAATAGTGTTATCTTATTTTGCCATCTTCCTCTATATGCATCTAAATATTTCAGCTGTCGACGCTCTTACCTAAGGGAGTTTTTTATTTTCTTTGCTTGAACCAAACTCACTAGAGTTCAACATTTCGTCAATACTGTGGCGTCAATACTGTGGGACAAATCATGGCAAACTGTCGGGTAAATCATGTCTCTCTTTGTTGCTTAATTGTTAAACTTTGAGGTTGACCGCTCATTATGATATCAAGAGAAAATATACCTCTATTTTCTACACTTTTGTTTCAACTTCTCTACAGTTTATATGTTTCTTTTTATTTACTTTGATTGCCGATAGAGAATTTCTCCCTTTTTTTCTTTAATTTCCCTATACTTTCTTCCTTCTCAACTGACTAACTCAAGATGACCTCAAAGAACTTTACTTAATTGTGTCGTTCTTTGAAGTGTTCGAAAACTTCGAATTCCCCATCTTTGTTCCCCGCACTTATTGTCAAAATCACTTCTTCCGTCAGACTTACCTTACTAGCTCATCCCGATCTCGATGCACTGTTGCAAGATTTTTCACCTCATTGCGTCGAGCTTCTTGCAGCTGATGCATCACCTCACTGGTAACCTTATCCAGTGAAGCTTTAAGCTGTTTCATTTGACTAGCTTGTGAATTCTTGAGCACCTTTTCAGCCGTAGCATAAATGCTCTCATGATACTTCTCCTGCAATTCACGATACTGTGTTGTATACTCGCGACATGATGCCAGCAGACGTTCCGAATGAGAGCGTGTTATGACGTTGGTAAGGCTTTCCGCTCGCGTGCCAACTGCTACACCACCGCCACTACTTTCCTCGCTGCTCTCACCAAAATCTTGCGGACAGGGTGGAATCTCCACCGATGGATCGCTAGGAGATAGACAACTGCTGTTAAAAAAAATGCAAATAGGACTCTGTGATACCAACACAATCTTAAGTTACTTACAGACTTTTGCTGCTTAGACGCTTTACCAATTTATTGGTCATACAGAATTTGGGTTTTTTGTTTCCATCCAAACCACCCAGTTTCTGCGAAGCAATCTTCACCTTATCCTTGTCATGTTTCTTTCGCAACGTATCGAGTTTCTTCTCCATCTCAAGACGTTTCTCACGTACCAGCTTGTGATCGAGTATTTTATCGAGTGGCTCACCAATAACTAGATCCACATCGAACTGCGAAGATTCTACCTGTCGTATGGATGTGTTGACAGATTGATCCAAAGAGTGTTGGTGTTGTATGCTTTGCATGTGGGTCGACATACTATCGCCATCTAGCTCATTCGTCACCTCAACGCTCATTGCAGAAGCAGCGGTAATACTTTGGCGGTGTTTAGGACTGATGGTGATAGATTCTACGGGTCGAAGCTCTTTCTTCTGGCCACCTACTTGAACAAAAACGACTTTTGTTGGTCAAGTTCAAAGGGCAGTTGGGTGAGGTAGAGAAGGTGGTGTGTTGAATGTGTGTTTGTGATGTGCGGGAGATGTTTTTTTGACAGTGTTGCAAAGTGTTTGTGTGTGTGTCCAGTAACCAATAATAAAACGTTTTATAAAAAATACAAATTAATATAATAAAAAGGAAAAGAAGAGAAAAAAGATGATTTAAAATAAAAAGAGAACAAAAGAAAAAAATAACTGCAATCCAAAGTAACGCTCAAAGAAGAGTGAACAAAATTTTGAAACAATTATATTGAAGCGAATTTGAAGAAAAAAAAATCTTAGTTTATAAACTCAGAAAAAAACCCGGGTTTTATTTTTAGAAACATCCTTTGCTCTCTTATTACTCACATGAATTTGTAATGTCCTCCTCGGGTATTGGCTCGGTATCTTCAGTGAGCACCGCCAACTGCTTATCACGCTTCTCTAGCTCGCTCTGATATTTTATCGGATTTGCCAAAGCTTCCGCAAAGTTGGATAAGTCATCCGGGACATAATCTTTGACGACAATGCAAAGAAAGAGTGAAGCTAAGGCAATGGGTTGACCAACTTCCGAACGCAGATTGAGATGACGATAGCCGGGACACAAGCCAATGACGGGTAGTACGCGATGACCGATGAATTTTCCACTCTCCTCATAGGCAGCAATGCGAATACTGGCCAATTCGGGTAGAACAACCTTAAATAAAAAGAAACTTGAAGGAACTTCGTAGATAATAAAAAAAACTGTGTCACCTTTTTAAATACAAACGGTTCCTCGTCAAAAACAGGATTCATTCCATTGTCGCGCACGATTTTCGTGCGAAACTTCTTACGCACTGTGTCTGCAGGTAGACCAAACATATCCACCTCAACATAGGTACCGACGCGCTTGTCCGTTAAGAATTGGCCCGAGAGCACGGTGATTGAAACAGTACCGGCAATGATGCCATCAACCTAGCGGAGCGTTATAAAGGTAGCGAGAAAGAGTAAGAGCGAGAGAGAAAGATATAGAGAGAGAGGGAAAGAGAGATAGAAAGGTATAGAGAGAGGAGGAGAGTGAGAGAGAGAGATTTGATGTTTTAAATCTTTATGAACTTACCGTGCTTTCGGCGAAAGGATCCAAACGCCGATCAGTACGTCGCATAAACTCCGGCTTCAACAAATAACCCGAACGTCCATTGTACTCAAAGATGCCCAAATTAAGCTGCATGGCCAGATCGAGTGTCTGAAAGTTCAAAGCCACTAACTGACAGCCTGCATTCCAAAAGAGCTGGAGAAAAAGGAAAGTTAGAAAAGAGTTTTTTTGGAAAAAAAATTAATCCACCCACCTGTGGCATAAAATTGGAGCTATCAAAACGCGTACCCGCTGGATACACGCGGGAAAGTTGATGCTTGTTGTAGTTGACAAACTCAATGGGTCGCTCCTTCAGCAAAGTTGTTGCCTGCTTTTCGTCAAACGAGGACATTTCATAGCAGCGATTCTTTTCTGCAAAATTTCAGAAAAAGGTTAGGTATAAAGACCCATCACTTTCCTCCGCTTTTCTGCCATCGCATACTAACTTTCTGCACTTTCGAACGAGCTAAAATGTATGGGTTGTACATAGTTCACCAAAGCTGAGATCTCGGCACCTGCTTCCGTCTCTTTTTGTGCCTTCTCTGGAGCAGGTTCTGTACCTGTAGGTAAACTAGGCGTAGCGTTGGGCAGAGATTCATCATCACTAGAGCTATCGGTATCCGAAGAACCAGTGCTATCCTTAGAGCTTTGACGTATTTGCTGCAAAAGCCAGAATTAGTTTCAGTCATTAATTTGTAATGAGCTCAGTGTGTTAAGTAGTTATGAGAGTGAAAATCTCCCCACGCTATATTTAAGAAATCCTAAAAAAATCACTCTTTATCAACAGTAGCAACTTCACTACATCAGCAGAAAATGAATTCCCTTTCGGATAGATGACTGTATAAAGCTCTGACCTAACATTAAAACAAGGTCAACCCCGCTTAATGAGGTAACATTTGCGAGCTGAACGGAGCACACATTCCAAAACACATGCATGTCTTTGTGTTTGTGTGACGATGCGTCTGGCGCCATTGCATTTTATGTCTGCCACTTAAATCGCCCAACTTGTTTAATTCAGAGCAGCTTGCGTTGAGTTGGCTTGCTTAAGCATGAGTTTTCAATTGAAGCTTAAATATGCCGGAGAAGATAATCGTCGAGGAGTCTCTAATTAGTGAGTGTGGATTTAATATTAAAGCAAGGATGTGCTTGTGTGCATAAAAGGAAAGAATATTTTGACAAGGATAGAGAAAGATAAGTTGTATGATAATCTGTGTGAGATGACATATGACATGACATATGAAATGACGTGATATATGACATGACATATGACTTGACATAAGAATCGATATATGACTTGACATATGAGTTGACATATGGCATGACATATGACATGACATGAAATATGATATGACATAACATATGACATGACATATGATATGACATGACATGAAAAAAGGGTCATCTTTTAATCATTTTCCAAAGTATGCAATATTCATTTATATCGTATTCGCAAATAAAAATGAATAAAATCACACAATGGAGCTACACAAAAATGCATAGAACAAACTCAACACACAAAGAGCCAAGTTTATTCAGGGAATATTAAAAAGTGACTGCTTTAAAAAACAAACACTTCCTGCAACGTTCAAACTTTTCCATAAAGTACATAAATAGCTTCTATTATATATTATTCTTTCTTTTTTTTGGAAAACTTTTTACCAACCGGAAACATTTTGTGCAACCATACTTTTCTAAACAAATCTACAGGAAAAACACAAAAACAGTTGCAACAAAAAAGAGTAGCACAAACGAAGGAAACCAAAAATGAAAAGTTTAACAGTTTAAGAGCTTTCCGTATTGTGTGAAAAACTTTTAGCATCAAAGGAAATAATGTAGAAACAAAACTCTTAAACAGCAAAACTATGAAATCGACACGCCGGAAATGCGAGACCGACAGCAGCAACAGCAGCAGCAGCACTTAGAGAGAACCCTCGAACAAAGCGAGGGACAGTTCGTTAATAATGTGAAGAAATCTAATAAATATAAGCAAAAATAATAATAATCAAGCTTATATAACTTAAGAATAATGCTCTTTGAGCATCATATTGCTTTTCTTACAATTTATGAAGAAGTAGTGCCAACAAAAGCAGCTGTGTCAAAGTATAACAACAGGACAGGACATAGAAAATGTTGGTATAATAATGTTGAAAAAATATGACATAATAACAAGGCGAAGCATTGACAGCGAATAAGTAGTCATGAACTGAGAAATGTTTTGAATTGAAACAGTTGTGTCCGCCGGATTTTCTTTTGGTGGAAAATGTCTACGTGGAAAGTTCATCTTTAAGAAGAGTGGAATTAAGTTTCTGAACCCATAAAAACATGGTTTGGAAATTTGAAATGTTTGCTATTAAATTCAATTTTTTAGTAAATTTGTTTTATGCGAAAAGGTAGAGAGATATACCAGAAAGTTGCGATTTCAACAAAATATTAAGAAAAAAAGGCTGATTAAGAGCTCAAAGCTGAGTTGGGTGATTTGCAATCATCTACAAATGGGTTAATGAGTAAACTTGGCCGTACATACAGTTAAGATGAATATCGTTTGAAGCGACTACCCTCGAAATGATTGACGAAATCTTCGATATGGTTTTGAACTTGCGATGAACAAAAATCGCAAAATAATTAGACTACAATATTCCAAGGTATAGTATTTTCAATTTTGTACCAAAAATTGGGTGTGAAAACAATATCGCCAAGATGAATGCCATGCCTCTCCGTTGAAAATAAACGGACACTCAATCGTGTGATCGACACAATTGAGTAGGTTTTGACACTTTTTCGTCGATATCTGGCGACATTCTGCGTCGTTACATTACTGAGGATAAAATCGTGCAATTACCCCTACTCTCAAGAGACAGAAGAAAATCCATAACAGTGAGATTTTGAAGGCGAACGAACTCCGAACAAGCCAAAACGATAAAATCAGACGGCAAGGATATGATCTTGGTTTATTTGGAATTCAAGTGTAATCATCTATACGGATTACTTGGGAAAAAAGACAAAAAGCCCTTGAAATATTAAGAAAAAAGTAAAAACACGTTTTTCTACATCGAAGAAATCTAGAAAAAGTCCTCATTTGAAGTAAAAGGATATTATTCCATCAAGAAAATGCACGCCTACGTAGTTTCGATGGCCACAATTATGAAATTAAAGTGTGAATTACTACATGATCTTTATCGGATGTGATCCCAGGGACGCTTTTTTTTATTATTTCCAACGTGAAAAATGGTTCGACAGACTACGGTTCACGTCGAAGGCTCAACCAGATGAAAAGTTTGAGAAACTCTTGGTAGCATGTATAGAGTTGAAAGGAAAATAAAAAATCAATTCAAAAGAACTCTTTTTCTAAGGACTTATGGGACGACTTTCGTATTTCAAACGTGACTCCGTTCTATTGACGTGGCTTCTTTCCTGCGTATGTTTTGCAATAACTTAGTCAAAATAACTTAGTACAGACGTTACTGTAAAAGTACGAGATAGTACGTATATAAAAGTTGGTACTTTGGCAATGACAAGACTTAAACACATTATTGACGACATCTGGATTCGGAAGTAACTTCTTAAGCATGAGAACTCAAAAATTTTTTCTTGAAACAATCTCAAAAGAAGAAGAAGAAAATCTCAAAAAATTTTGGTAAAGCTTTATTATGACAGAAAAGACTGGGTCTTTGTCCTTATAAAAAAAAACATTCCATTGTTCGGATATTTCTTAAAGATAAAAAAAAATAATCGGACAATTAGAAATATTTTTGGAGAGGAAAATTTTTAGCACAATATCGCGAAAATTATGGTATAAAGCATGTACAACTTTTTGAATTCAAAGAAGTTCAGAGTACTTCTGACCTCGGATTGTGCGTCTGCGATTTGGCCAAATTTTGTCGACGTTCTCAGTCTGAATTTTTGAAATCCCGGTACGTGAATATGATGTAACTTGCTTAAAATAGCTTTCAAAAGCTTTCATGTGATATGTACATTAGAGTGGGTCGAAAAAAAAAGTTTGAAAAGTGCACCCCTTATTTTAAAGATGACCTCGAGACAACTCCAAAAACAAAAAATAAACATTTTTTTTTGGAAGCCCAGAAAAACCGCCAAAATGGTCTTGTTTCCATAACTTATGCATTTTGTGTCCGATTCATATTCATCTGGTAAGCCCTGTTTCCTCAATTTACCCCCCCTTAAAATCAATTTTACTTATCATAAAATTAAACTTCTTAAAAATTTGCTCACATCTTGCCCAAAAAGTACTTTATTTGGCCTTGATACAAAAATGTTATAGCAGTTCCAAATTGTAGTATAGAACTTTCTTTATTAAATTTCTTAAAACTAACAGTTTTTTATTATTGTTTCTTTAATTTTGTTTTTAAAACCTAACGATGATTCAAGTGTCCCAAAAAATCATATCAATATGACCCAACCGCTTTTCATCCATGGTATATCATTTTTTGAAATCGGACACAAAATGTATAAGTTTTTTTTTGTTTTTGGAGTTGTCTCGAGGTCATCTTTAAAATAAGGGGTGCACTTTTCAAACTTTTTTTTTTTGTATGGAGACCGACCCTCTCTAATGTACATTCAAAGTTTTAATTTTTAAATGAGGCACCTTTTAGTAAGACTTTCAGAAATGAGATCTCATTCCGTGTACATATTCAAACGTTCGCGGTCATGGTCATTTTATTCCAACAAGGTATTTTTTATTGGATGAAATGGAAAACACAATTTTTTTTTGTTTTAATAATTTCCAAACAAAATTTTAAAATTAAAAAAAAAAAAAAATTGTAAAGCTTATGTGTCTTATATTACACTGATAAAATAGTTGTCCATAATTATCTAACAAGCATATAATTGGTTTGGAAATGTACTTCCTTTATAATGTTTTATTTTTTTTTTTCAAAAGGATTTGAAATGAAAATAAAATCTAGAAATAATAATACGTCCACTCGTTATACC
Organism: Pherbina coryleti; assembly: GCA_943735915.1. NCBI lineage: Eukaryota > Metazoa > Arthropoda > Insecta > Diptera > Sciomyzidae > Pherbina > Pherbina coryleti. The sequence continues at coordinate 13,914,793 of OX030948.1, read as the reverse complement.
TTCTTAAGTCTGTCATTTTGCATCATCTATTTGACCTCATTACATACATATTTTGCTCTCCGACAAAGTACAGAAATTAAAATTCAGACAGTAGCAACTGTGAATCACTCTCTTTCTTCTGTGACTAGCATATTCAATGGAATACTCCACCCTTAAATTATCCGCTATTATCATTTGAACCGTTAAGCCAACACAAACAGCAGACAATAAAAACTGATATCAAATGTCCAACAAACTGACATTTCATTCCAACAATAAAGAAAAAATAAAAAAAAAGAAAAAAAAAACTCACTTGCAAGGGTGGTGCATGGTTTGTGCCGCTTATGTCACCATTTCCGGTTGTGGTTGTCGTCGTCGTTGTTGTTGTTGTATTGCCGCTTCCGCCAATGATGTCGTCCTGCACAGAGACCTGTTGCTGGATAGCAGCCGCCGCAGCTGCTGCAGCTGTTGTCGTTGAATTTTTGCTGCTGGCATCAACTAGAAGTGGAAGAGAATAATGCAGAAGAGATGAGTTAAAAGGGTAAAACAACTTCTTTTTTTTTATCTGACAGAAAATGCAAATGATTTTATTAACTTAGCAAATCTGTGATTGTTTTTTTCTAAAACTAATATAAAAGGAACGCTGAAAAAGTTTGTGTATGAATAAGGAAGAGATTTCTATTTAGTTGACAAGGACATCTTAGCAGATACTACATTTGTAGCTTCAATTCTTTTTTTTAATTCCTTTCTTAACATACTATAGAACTATGAATAAAAGCTTTTAATTAATAATTTGGATTTTTGATATATTTTTCGTAGGAATAGTTAAAGTTTTCTTGCATACATCCGTTTCCGCTTTTGTCTTGGGCATATTTTTTTTCTTCTTTCTTCTCGCATAAATGTAAAAGTAATTCCTTTTCTGCAGCCTCGACATATTCCTTCTATCTCTTCTTCTTTAATTTGTAACGTCGAATGCGTTTGTAGCCGGAAGCGGAAGGAAACAAGTAACGGATGAACAAATGCAACAATCATAAAAGCGTAAGAAAAACCTTCAAGCTTATCGTAAAATATGCAAATAAAAAAAAGAGACAAAGTAATAAACTGGTTATGAAATATTTAAGTGGCAGCTACATGTTCATGTTTTGTTTTTTGCTTTTTAATATCCTACAATTACTTCCGTTTTTTACTCCGCTCAGCTGCATTTGCATTTTTAAATTAGTTGCTGCTGCTGCTATACTTTATGAGTTATGCGCTGGAAAAAGTGCCACACTGGCAATACAGCTGCTACAGCTGCTTTCATTATGCAAATGCCAAATGACACCATTTATGCAGGCCAGATCCTTCCGAGTACCCAACAACAACAAAAACAAAAACAACAACAACTTCAACATCGGCACATTAGGATGCACTGAGTGCAACTAGTGCTGAAGCCAGCTATTAATTGTTCTTCGGTCTGGCAGTTGCGTTGCACACTGGGTGTGTGCATTCAAGGTGTTGAAAAGCGGGTGTTGTGCGTGTTGGTAATAAATCCGCATTGCAATTATTTTCCACACTTGCAGGACTTTTCCCATATGTTGAGCACATTTGCATTTCCATGCAGGAGGCTGTTGGATAAATTGGCCGCAGTGGCATATTGATCTGGGATTCTATCCTGAAGATTGACCAGAACGAAAGAATAGCTCAGATTTTTTATTTTTTTATTATTTTTGGATATTGTATTCGCAAGTTTTTGCTTCAGATTATACAGTCACTATGTGATATGTTACCGAATATTTAACAGAATTTCCCACTGAACACAAAAAAAAAATTTACATGCAAATTAAGAAAACTTTAAAGATATTTCTTGCTGTGGTGAAGTGGTGTTAAAAACACCATGTTTTTTGTCTGAGGTCAGCCATGGTCGTAAGTATGAATGATGACTTGAGGAAAACTTTGAAATCTTATCTCTTGTACTTAGTTTGTTGGATTTTTGTTTGAATACTAAATAAAAGCAGCAGCATACATATGTAGGTGGGGAAAAAATCGAAAGTCATATCATTCAAAAATTCTTTTAAAAAGGAACTTTTTTTAAACTTTTAATATCATCACTATTAACTTTTTTGTAAAAGTTCTTCATTATATTTCGTTTAAATTCATATTTTCCTTATATCTCATAGTTCACTGTTTGTTCAAGTTTTTTTTTTTATTTTATATATAAGGTAAACGCTACTATACTACGTTTATTTCGGGAATAAATATAAAGGCCGAAAGAAGAATTCTTTTTCTAAGTATCTCAGCCAAATCTGAAGCAATCTGTTTAAGAAATACGTCAGGCAAATGTAGCACATTTGTAGTTCCCGAGAGCAAAAAATTTAAACTTTTTTTGAATGGCTCTGAATTTTTTTTTTTTAAATGATATTAAATATTTAAGTATTTTTTTAATAATCGTTTAAGTTCAATAAACATGCTAGGTCGAATTTTAGAAAAGCGCAAAAATAGGTTGGAATGTTTTCAGGTGTTTTTAATAATAAATTTTTAAGTAAGAGTACATTGATTTACAAAGTCAGTATCCGCTCAGTCTTGCTTTACGCATTTTCAATATGGTTCCCGATTTCATCCACAAGTGCCAATGAACCCTGCAGTAGTCGCGTACCTAAATGTGACGAGACTGGTCGCGCGGATTACATATGTAATCCGTTTTTTAAAGTTTAAAATAAGAGATGGCAATTTGAAAATGCTTAGTTATTTGTTTTAATTTTTATTATTACTTTATTTTATTTTTATTATTACTTTATTTTATATTATATTTATTTAAAAAAACAACATAAACATAATTCTTATAGTACGTAAAATCAATGAATATCGATTGCAGACAATTGTGAAATTCATAATTTTGCATGACTGGATTACATACATATGTAATCCGCGCGACTACTGCAGGGTGAAATAGAGATTCTGGAACGTTATGTCCTGAGGCGTTGCGTCGATAGAAACTTTGAATCCCGTGTTAAATTGTTTTCAATACGGAGAAAAAATTAAGCATTCTATGCTTGAGTCAAGCAAACAAGCTATCAGTTTACGCTCAAGTGTTAATTTCTCAATACAAGCATTATCCCAGCAGTTATTTTGGAGTCAATTGAAAAAATGAACTAGTTCATTTCTAGCGCAGTTCGCAGTAGCTCTGAAAAAGTACAAAAGGCGTTCAGTGTAGAACAGTTATCTTTGCTTTTGTTTTCAAAAGTATTGCTGACAAAAATAAACGCGTTCTGGCTACTTTTTAAAATTTGCTGCGCACAAGAAAAAATAATAAAAAAAAAATGTTTAAAGACAAAATGTTTTCTGGAATTTTGGATGGAAAATATGGTACAAATGAGATCTTTAGGACCTTTCCATTGCACTAAATTCATTGCACTTTCAGGCTACTGCGAAAGCAATCAGTTTAAAAATGTTCCTAATGCAACTAGTTAAAATATAGGGAAAAAGGAGTGTTTCTGGGGACAATTGTCTTTTCCTATGACATCAACCTGCAAAAAGCGTCAGTTCGTTCAATGTTAAAGGGTATTGTAGTGGAACTAGTAATGGTCCTTTTTGGAACTAGTTCAGAACTATTTCAAATTTGGTCCACTTCTCTGCTGGGATTTTTCTAGAATTGAGTAAATTTAAAACACATGATATTAAAACAAAAATGTTAAATTCAAGAAACATTTGCTAAAAACTCAAGAATATTTTTTCTAGATTCAAGTCTAATAAAGGGTGATTTTTTAAGAGATTTTGAATTTGATTAAAAAAAAGGAGTTGGCTGTGACGTGGACACACCCGTAGGTTTTGACGTGACGGTGTTTCTTTATACTCCTATTTCATGTCCAAACTCTTGTTTTAATCCATGACCAAATCCCTTTCCTAGTTTGGAAAGGTGTGTTTTAATTGTATCTTAATTTTTTGTCCTAATTCATATCCTAATTTATGTCATAAATTAGGTTGTTGTTGTTGGTGTCGGTGTTGGTGTTGGTGTTGGTGTTGGTGTTGGTGGTGGTGCTGGTGTAGGTGTTGGTGTTGTTGGTGATGTTGATATTGATGTTGATGTTGAGGTTGATGGTGATGTTGATGTTGATGTTTATGTTGATGTTGATGTTGATGTTGATGTTGATGATGATGTTGATGTTGATGTTGATGTTCATGTTGATGTTGATGTTGATGTTGATGTTGATGTTGATGTTGATGTTGATATTGATGTTGATGTTGATGTTGATGTTGATGTTGATGTTAATGTTGATGTTGATGTTGATGTTGATGTTGATGTTGATGTTGATGTTGATGATGATGTTGATGTTGATGTTGATGTTGATGTTGATGTTGATGTTGATGTTGATGTTGATGTTGATGTTGATGTTGATGTTGATGTTGATGTTGATGTTGATGTTGATGTTGATGTTGATGTTGATGTTGATGTTGATGTTGATGTTGATGTTGATGTTGATGTTGATGTTGATGTTGATGTTGATGTTGATGTTGATGTTGATGTTGATGTTGATGTTGATGTTGATGTTGATGTTGATGTTGATGTTGATGTTGATGTTGATGTTGATGTTGATGTTGATGTTGATGTTGATGTTGATGTTGTTGTTGATGTTGATGTTATTGTTGTTGTTTTTTTTTGTTATTGGTGTTGTTGTTGTTGTTGTTGTTGTTGTTGTTGGTGTTGGTGTTATTTCTTTTGTGTTTTTTTTTATTTGTTTTATTTGCAAAAGTGATGCATATGGGTCACATTAGGCGGTTCCCTGAGGGGACTCAGGATGCCGTAATTTTTTTTTTTATTTTTATCATGTATCCGAAAACCTCACCTTCATTTTTGTTCCTTAAAATTTACCTTAGCGCCAGTAGTCACAGAGTTAAAAATCAAGGCAACGTTTTTTCATGGCTGTAGCATTTTTACTGCATTATGTGGGTGCAACCCTGAAATCATGATGATAAAATGTTTTTTTTTATTTAGTTGTGAGGCGTAATAACACATCTATGCTTTCGTAAAACAAAATTTACTGCAGCAAGTCTCCTGAGCAACGCCGTAGATATGGGGAAGTTCTGGGGGTTCAAACCCCCCCCTTAGCAATCCAGAATATTTTTCTATATTAAATAAAAACGCAAATATTCCAAAATATTTCATTTTTTAAGATATTAAGTTAAATATAATATAATATATAATTTTATTTTGCTTCAGTAAACCCCCCCTTATGAAGTACCTATCTATGGCGTTGCTCCTGAGTGAGTAATAATTCCATGCAACGAAATTACATTTCTGTTACATAAGCTACTATATTCTCGTCTTGGTGTCGCCAGAATTATTTTTTTTATTTTTGTCGTAAGGCCAAGTATAAATGCTTCATTTTCCTTTCCAAGCATTTATCGTAGATTATATACTCACCGAGTAAAAATTCAATGGAACGCCGCTGCGTGAATGTTGCATTGTCGATCTTTGAAAGCCTCTCTCTGTGTCCCCATGACATCAGAATTTTTTCGTCTAATTTTGTTGTGAGGGTTTGAAGGTACACACCTTTATTGGTGTATCATATTTTTAACCCTAGCATTAATACTCAGGGAGTAATAATTCGATGTAACAAATTTTCAGTTGCGTTGCTTAAGCAGCTCCCAACGCGTCGCGATGAAGGTGTGAATTTTTGTTTTATTTTTGTAATGAAGTCAAAAAAGTAACCTTTACGGTCGTACCATTTTTTAATAATAGCTTTTATAGTCAGCGAGTAACAATTCATTGCAACGCCGAACCAAGTGCTGATTAAGCAACCTCCGGTTAAATCATTTATTGTGAATTTGTCAATTGTGAATACGCAAACTGCATATCAACTGTCTTGTGTTTACGTTTTATTGTGATTTTGTTCCGCGAAAAGGGAGTAAAAGTTTAAAAATTTTACAAATTTTACTTCCTATGAAGAAACTTTTCTTGTTTGTGAGTTTGTGCATAAAATAAATATAGCCGTTACTTAATCAGCACTTAACCGACAGATAAGCACTAACCGAACATTGAGAAAAAGCTTTTTTGCTAACCGCTGGTTAAAGTTCTGGTTAGAGTTTAACCGGACATTGAGAAAACGGCCCTAAACATTGAAAGTACTTGTTTAGTTTTAAATGCTTGAATCAAGCAATTTTGAAATAATTTTTTAGTTTCTGAAATCAATCAAAATAATTGATTTATTCAAGAATACTTTTAATAACTAAATCTACGTTTGCTTATATTAAGAAAATATTATTTTGATTCAAGTCTTGTTCCAGGCTCTAGAATCAAGAATTTTACTCTTGTTTCAACCAATCACTTATTTTACTCAATTTTAGAAATAAATGCTCATTGCACAATTTTTTTTTTCAAAATTTAACAGAAGTTTAATTTAAAACTTTCTTAGATTAAGAAAAATATTTGCTAATATAAGAATATTATTTCTCTCCGTGTAAAAGTGATAAAAATAGAGTCTTTCTTTTTCTTTCCAATTTAGTTTCATTCACAAATTTTTCCATAATAAAAATATAATCTTATTGCTTCTTTGAAGCGCAAAAAACATGGACATTTTTATACATTCCAATGTATTTTTAATTAACTACTTAACCCCCCCAATCTAACCGTACTTTAGATCTCACTCAGAAATATTCTATGCAGTTTTTTTGCCCTGTGCTGTACATTAATAAATTTCATGCTTTGCAAAAAAAAAAAACAACTTCTTATAATTTATTATTTACTCTATTTGAATTATCAACTTCAATTTCTTACGCTTACCTGAATTGGCGGTGGTTAACTTGTTGGCCGCTATGCCCCCACCTGCACCGCATTTTTTGTGATGATGATGATGGTGATGATGATGCTTCTTCTTGTTCTTAATAATAATCTTGCGACGCAGATACGCTGGTGGTGGTAGATCTATGTTGGGTTCGAGCGGATGTGAGTCGAGCGGCTTGTCAAGCAGCATGTCGCCAAAGATTTCGCGGCAATAGTTGGCGATTTTAGCCTAGTAAAGAGCGTTAGATGGAGAAGGAGCACAAATGATATAGAGTACAAGGCTAGCAAGGATATAAGGATATAATTAAATTTATTGCCTAGGGAATTCAAATATATTTGCTGAGTTTGAAATGGATGAAGAGATGACACAAATTAAAGTGAGAGAAATGAGCTTTGATGTGAGGCAAACGTAACGAGTGAGTTAATAAAAGCAATAATGAGTAAGGATAATTTTGTCTAAATATATTCATTTTTATATAATCTACTTTAATAAGCATTTTTTTTTTTTTGTGTGTGAAAGCTTAAAAATTTGGATAATTATAGCTTTTATAACCTTCAATAAGCTGTCATAAGCTATAAATCATCTCTATAAAACCACTCACAAGGCTCAGGTTTTGTATGACATGATTTACAGCTTTGACAATGCGCATAAAGAGCTTTTAACATATTTTTTTAATATGCTAAGAGCTTAAAAAAAGTTCATACGTAAACATAAAATTAAGAGACATGCTCGTAGTAATGAAATTGTATGCAAAAAGCGCGAAAAAAATCACTTTTTTACTGACTTTTTTGCCACCCATTCACCCAAAGTTTCGTAGCCATAAAAAAGACGCACTCAAGCAAGGATAACTTGTGCAAATTTTAAAAGAATAAAATTAAAAGCGAAGCTGCTGGCATGTTTTCAACGCTGTTGTTGTTAGGCTTGTTGTAGTTGTTTAAACAAAAAAAACACTCCTGCTTAGTGACATGATGTGCAAGCTTTTATAGCGTTGTTTTGTTATGTCCTGCTTTTGCTGGTTATACACAGCGCGAAAAGAACTATTTAATTTGATTGCTTCTAGCTTTTTATTGCTTTTCTAAGCTTGCAGCTTTAAAGCAAAGCACAGACAAAAGACGGAAATTAAAAATAGTTATATGTTATAAGCAACAGCGTTAAACGCAAAAATGTTTGAATAAAGCTTTAAGCTTAAGTGTGCTTATTGCTGCATGTTATTAAAGCTGTTTCTGTCAAACACACTGATAAACTCACACAAGCGTACTTACCTGTTGTCTTGGATTGCAATGATTTTCAAAACTTAATATCACAGGAAACTCAGATGTTTTGAATGCGCTCTCAGCTATAGCTTCCAGCACATCCTTGGCAAAGATTTCAGGAACAAAAGTGTAGCCATGCACAATAACAGGTTCGTCGGTGCGCCCATTCCAGAAATCTAATTCAACGCACCTGTGACATTTTCATAAAGCAGTAGAAAAAAAGAATATAAAGAATTAAAAAAAAAGAAAAACAAGAAGTAGGAGAAATATAAAAAGTGTCAGTAGCAGCAAGTGAGAAGACATTTCAATTTATTAGATGGCACAAAGAGAAAAAAAAAACAACAAAAATAACAATTGTAAAGTTTGTTCAAGTTTTTGCTCTTCCTCAAGGCCTACTTTTTAAGTTTATGTTCGGGGAGGTAAGGATAATGCTTGGTTGAATGTTTGCTGCACTGACAATTTAAGATGTGTTTAAAACTTGAGTGGCTCTAAAAAGAATTTCAAACAATTTGAATGAGTCTAAAATTAGAAAATTGCAAACATTACAGCTGAGACTGTTTTGGAAGGAATTTAAAATGAAAAGTTTTTAAGAATATGGGCAGATGGCAAGGGAAAATTGTTTGAGGTCGTTCATTAAGAAGGAGAAAGAAAATAAGAGAGTCTACTAAGCATCTCAGGTTAAAGAACTATTCTCATGTTTCTAAAAACGTATTCAAAAATTTTTGTAGGCTCCTATCCAAGTGACAAATAAGAAATGTCAGATAGCCCAAAGTGAGGCTCTAACTCTAATTGGTCATTTGAGCCCTTGAAAGGACCTTCACTGAACTTCTAATAAAGAAATTCTGTTGTGCGTGTTATTGAATATAAAAATAAAAATATTTTGTGTCAGCTGGGATTCGAACCTCGCGGCAAGTCAAAATCACCATCGAATGATTCACGTACTTTAACGCGCTTACCTACGTCAGTTCTGATTATCAAAATAAATCGGCAGAGACTATTTCACGGATCCCAATGGACAATGGACAATAAGATAATGAATAATTTATTTGTGGATAATTTAAATAAATAATTAAATAACTCAATTATATGTAGGTTATTATATATATTTGGGGAATAAATATAAAGACCAGTTATAGTTTTTTAATCCATCAACGGTTTTATACTTTTTACGTTATAAAAAAAAGTATTTCTCTAAAATAAAAATCGTACGATCAAAAGCTCAAGAAATGTTAGCAGAACCTAAATTATTATTTAATTTTGTTTTTAGATATACGAGTTCCGAAAATCGTGGTCACCGCATTTTTCAGGTGCTTCCCTAAATTACTCATTCCTGTTATATTAGCGTATATTTGTTATCCAAAGATTCACAAAATATTTTTCAGAAGCTGCATAATTAGTTAATGCAAAAACAAAAAATTGTCTAAAATAAACAAAAAAATAAATAAATAACTGGCCATTTCAGCCCTTGAAAGGACTTTGACCTAACTTCTTATGATCAATTGTGTTGTGCGTGTTATTAAGTTTGTACACAATTGACCGAGAACTGGACCTACATGCTTAACGCCGACTCCGAACGGCGATGAACGGAATGTTCTCGTTCTCAAGAAGCTTTACATGGCATTTTGATTACTCTCTGAGGTTTGCCATTGTCTGCAGAGAGGTGGCGGCCGTACAGAAAAATTATTTTAATTCAAATAATTTTCTGTAGCTGCTAGGGTTCGAACCTGGGTCTCCAGGTTCTTTGACATAGCGGCCACGCACTTTAACCAACTACGCCACGGACTGTCTAAAATAAACAGTTACTTAAAAATAAAACTTTTAATACAGTGTCTTTTTATTTCTTTAAAAACATTAGTGGGCCCATATTCCCCTTTTTTACCCATATTTTCTCGATTTTAAAATTTGTTTCTTGAATATCTCCATTGGGAAATGTATCGTATTGGATCAAAAATAATCATCTATTTTAAAAAGCAAATAGGATTCTACTACAACAGAATAACCTCAGCCCTACCATATCTAAGCAATATTACTCTCAAGTACAATTTGATTTTTAGTTCTCTTATATATTTGAGTACCCTCACATGTACAATCAAATATTTTTTGAGGACGTCCGCAGGGACCCTACGAATTTTAGAGATGGCAAGCACCACATCATAAAAATAAACTTGCAGAATTATTGATTGTTTTTTGACGTGAGAACGGTTGGTTTACTGCGAGGATTTCCAAAAAAGTTAAAAAAGTCCTTTTTTTTAAATGCATCGGCATTGAATCATACTACCCGCTGAGTATAGATGTAATGACAAAAAGCTCAAGCCTGTGTTAGATAACACGGGCGCATAGGTCAGACGTAGAATACGTTAGTCATTAACAGCCTTATTCAATAGATTTCCTTAAACAACCTTTAAACGCTTGTTTAGTTACGCACTGTTTAAGGCTTTACGCAGCTTCTATGCAACCTTGCTAACATTGTTATTCATAAACATTTTTTTATTTTCTGCTTATGATTGTAAGGTTTGTGTCTGAACTATAGAAAATCTCTACAAAAATTAAGAATTCCTATGGATTTACAATGGCCGCCGCAAAAAAAATGCTGCAAAGGGCGCATATGGAGCATGTCTTTGATATTAAAAGAAAAGACAAACACAAATCATGGTTGTATTTACGTAACCTTTACACGCCAATTTCGGCGTTTAAGTTACGCAGCTCTTAAACAACTACGAAAAATGTTTATGAATAACGTTTTCTTGTTTAAAGCCCGTTTAAAGTTACGCTGCTTCTAAAATGTGTTTATGAATAAGGCTATAAGACATTGAGGATGTCTTAAAGACGTGGCCAACTGGGTAAGCACAATTTTGTTTCTCTGCTTCGCTTATCAATGTTGTGTATGTACACATCGTTCGCTACTTGGTCATTATACTTCTTCTCTTTCTCACACTGGTTCTGTGATGAACACACAGATAATCGTACTGCTCTTACAAATGATGTTATAATACATATAATACATAAAATACAAAGCATATGAAAATTAATACAAAATTTGAAGGAGTTAAATTTTGATTTACTTATAGAATCAAAAAAATTATATGTAGCAATATGATTATTTAAATACAAATCAAGACATATTAAATATGTTACGACCATACTTGAATTTTCTTCAATGCATGCATAAAGTATTAAAAACTTATAATGAAAGTGACAAACATTTTCTCAAAATTTTGTGCTCCAGATCAACACCCCCGTATAACGTATTCTACGTTAAAAAGATACAGTAGTTTCGACTATGTCGTAACACAAGACGAAGAATTATTCAATTCGCTTCTGATGACTTTTTAAAAACATATTTAGCAAAATATTTATTCCATACACCTCAGCATATGACCTTTAAAAGAGTGCCGGAGAGGGTTAATACGTATGACTGACCCCCATTACTTTTGCAAAAGGAACATTTTTGCCTTAGACACCTATTCTCTCCGACCACTCCTTAGGGGGGCTCCCATACAAATTTTATGGTTTTGTCGATAAAATCGGAAACTGTCGATAAATAGGTAGCAAACTTAAACAAGCAAACAAAATTTGTTCAATGCTACCAAGTTCAACAACCCATGTGGAGAGTCGAAATGTCAAAATTTCACTGTCGATAATATGCCCGGATATTTAATTGGCTGCGGAAATTTGACATTTCAATAACAGATTCTGTTAAAAAAGCATGCCCCTCAAAATTACTCAGAATTACTAGGCTACGCGATTCTGTTAAAAACAACATACCCCCAAAAGTACGCTTTTTTTTTAATTATAAGATTTACGTCTTCACGCTAGATGGCGCTGTCTTCACCGTCGAAAAAACCGGAAACCGTCGATAAATAGGTAGCAAACAAAAACATCAAAAGTTGGCTTTATATTTCATGTGATGGTGTAAAATTTATATAAGTTAGAGAGTTCAAACATGAATTTTTTTCCCATTGAGGATCAAGCAGACCAACAAGTGCTAACATTAACATTGTACGATCAGTACTTTAGGTACACCAAAGGCTCAAATTGTGATATAAGTACCGACACCTGATCACTATCAACCACCCTACTTACCTCCGAGAATGACGTATTCTACGTCAAAATAATGGCACGACAATAAAGGTTAATTCCTTACCTTTGAAAAATCAAATAAAAAGCTTCTTTGGGGCGCGGAGGGAGCTGCTTAAGCAACACAACTTAAAAATTTGTTACATGGAATTATAACACGCTACATATAAAGTGGCGAGCAAAACTGGCAACACAAAAGCTAGCATTGTCTGACAAAAACGTGAAAGCGAAGTTGAATTTCTGCCAAAAGTACAAACACTGGAGTGTCAATGATTGGAAACGTGTGATCTGGTCTGATGAAACCCGTATTAACCAGTATCAGTCGGATGGGAAACAATATTACTAGCACCGAACCCATGAAATGCTGCAGAAGCATCAAGTTAAATTAACGATGAAACATGGCGGTGCTAGCCTTATGGTGTGGGGCTGCTTTACATGCTGGCATATTGGTCCACTTGTTAGAATATTCTGTATAATGAAGAAAAAGGATTATCTTAACATCTTACAGACAAATTTGCCGGATTTCGTTGACCTAAGTGAATATCCAACAGAAGAGGTGATATTCCAGCAAGACGAGGATCCGAAGCATACAGCGAAAATTGTTCAAAAGTGGCTAAAAAATTAGGACTTGCAGCTTTTACAATGGCCAGCATAGAGTCCTGATTTAAGCTCGATTGAAAATTTGTGGGCTATTTTAAAAAAGCAGCTAGCATCTTACGAAATGGTCCCGAATAACATCGACGAACTATAATCAAGAGTTCAGAAGGAATGGCGTGATCTTCCACATGTAACTATTGAAAACAGGTCGAGAACATGCCGAAACGTATTAATAGCGTCATTAAGGTCAAAGGACTTTGGACAAAACATAATTTTATATTGTATGTAATAAAAATTACCGCCGTGCAATACTGACTAAATACAATTTATTGTTTTTTTTTTTCATTTTTATACATTTTGCAAACTTGAACTAAAACGTTTTGTTTCTTAATGAATGAGGTTCTAACTCGAAAATTTGGTAGCGTTATATAGAAAAATGACTCTACAGCAATCAAAAATGTATGGAAGTTGCAAACATTTAGCCAATTTTGCTCGCCACTGTAAGTGCTGCAATAAAATGTATTTTACGCTAGTAAAGGGGGGCGGCATGTAGCCCTTACAACAAAAATAAACAGAAAATTCACGTAGTCACGAGGCCGCGGAGAGAGCCAATTCAAGGTCTAAATGCAAGAATCATGTAACAGCGTTGTGTAAAATTTTACTCGGGGAGTATTTGCGCAACGGAAAATTTTTGAAAACAGAAATGAAGGATTTGTGCTTGGGTTTACGACAAAAATAAATAATATCTTTGTCATGCAACAGAAATGCAATAATGTTGCATGGAAATAATACTCGTTTAGTAGGGTTGCTATGGTAAATTTTATTTTATGACAGCAAATATATGTTTTTTGATCTCAAAACAAAAATATTAAAAAAATTTTGGCATCATCTACGCTATGGTATGATATGGTCATAACGTTGGCAATCGCTCAATGCACTGAAAATACAAAAACTACGAAAAAAGTTGCACGGAATTATAACTTCTATTCTGACTATTTGCGTTTCGGTAAATTTTGGAAGAAATTTTAGATATAACTATTTACTATAAAGGTGAGGTTTTCGGTCACATTATAAAAATACAAAATAATATAAAAAAAACGATATCGTCCCGAGGCCCCGCATAGAACCGCACGATGTTACGTAAATGCTTTAATATTGAATGGATACCCACTTAAAAGTAAAAGCAAAATAAAAATCGAAACTAAAACATAACAGATATTAGAACAATGATACAAATCCAAACAAGGATTAGAAAAAGGATTCAAATCGAAACAAGGATTAGAAAAAGGATGAGGACAAGGATTGGCTCCCTCAGCTCACGGAAAAAGAAATAAGGACAAGAACAAGAGTTTGGACAGGGATTAGAAAAAGAACGACAACAAGGATTTTGTCAAGGCTTAGGAATAGGAATTAGACAGGGTTTTAGATAAGGATTTAGAAAATATTGGAATAGGAATTTGGACAAAGCTTAGGATTGGAACAAGTACTGAAATGAATTCGGTTAAGAACTAGGACATGTATTTGGACATAGATTTCAACAAGATTTCGAGCAAGGATCAGGAGAAGGCGTTAAACAAGTATAAGGTGAAACATATGAATAAAGATAAGGATGGGCACAAGCTTACGGACAAGGAAAGGTATACGGATGAGAATAAAGACGAGGATAAAGATACGTTGTCACGTCGAGACCTACGGGTGTGTCCATGACAGAGCCAACTGCATGCTTTTTCTTTAATTTTTAAATTTTTCTTTAAATTTGTAACTTTTTTATAAGAAGATTTTCAAAATACTGTCAAAAATCTGACCTGTAGCTGGTTTTTTCATAAATAATATTTCTTCACTTAAAATTATTTTGCAAATCCTATTTGCAACTATTGTGAATTAATCATTACCATGCAGCATATTTTATTATTTAATTTTCCTAATATTTTAAAGTAAATCCTTGGCCATGTCGGGAAATACAAGTAGTTAATCCTTTCAAAACAAACACAAACATATTGAACATATGTAAACATATCCTGCGCATTCTGGTGGATTGACAGATTACAAGCATTATAAAAAAATGCGATTGAGTTTTAAAGTAAAAAAAAAAGAATTGAACAAAATCCATAAATAAAAAGCAAACGCACACATCCGCACTAATGCCGCTGCCATCAACTTTACATACACATACACTGATACCAAAGAACTAACATTGACATAAAGAGTAGAGTTGCGCTGAAAAGAGCGGCAACCAAGCGATACAAGGCCACACGTAGATAGCATGCACACATTGGGGATAATCTAATAGTTATACGCAAAGGATAAGAGCTAACGAGCTGAGATAATATGGCGGGTCAAGCTGCGGCAAAGTGATGCATGATGGCGGCGGCATTGAAATATAACAGAAAAACTTTCAATTGATGGATTAAGGTAGAGCTTTTAAGTGGATAGAAATGTTCAACTTTTTTCTTATACTTAACATAAGATAAAAGACCAACAATAAATATGGAGAAAACCACCTGCGACTTGTGGCACAAATCAGCAGCTTGGTTAATCTTGACGAAAGCAAAAGAAAGCAAACTCTTGGATTGATAGACTTGTGGCTTTGTGAGAGTGTATGCGTGTGCATTTTTATACAAGTTTGTATAAATATATATCTGTGTGTGTTTGTGTGTGTAAACAAATTAAATGCGCCATGACTATCAGCGAAACTTCATGATCGCACACAGAGCTATCTCGGGATTCCTTCGAAAATTCGAGCGAATTGAACGAAAAACTCTTCTAACAAAGCATCCTCCATCCATTCCTTCCTATCACATGCATCCATTCACCCACTTTATGGTTGATAGCTTCATGCTGCAGGAATACATTAATCAATGTCAACTGTTGACACTGAGCGGTGAATGTTATGTTATGCGCCATTCAACTGATGGCAACAACAATAACAACAACTATTTATAACAGCAACAAGAATGAACAAGAGCGATAAATAACAGCAGGAAAAACAACAGCAACAAACATGTTACATTAAGGAACAATCATATAAATAGCGCAACACATTTTATGCGTTGTTTTTGTTTTTTGTTTTTTTTTTTTTGTGTCAATAAAGTTACATGATATGATGTTCATCCTTGTTGTTGTTATTGTTGCTGTTACGTTAACCAAGCATATGCAGCGCCATTCATTATCCTGATTAACAAAAAAACAGAAAAAACCGCAAAAAATCATACGCTAGTTGTTATCCTTGTTGTCATTGTTTTTGTAAACTATAATCAACGCATGCAGCATCCAACATATGTGGTTGTGTAAAAAAAAAACACGCTGTTTTTTTTCCTGTTTCTAGCCACGCTTTTTAATGTCCTTTTGTTTTTTGTCACTCTTTGCTTGGGCTGCTACAATTTAAAAGCTTGCTAATAACTTCATCAACTCATCCTAATGAACTTACCTGCATCCAGCCAACAGACACTGGCGATAGATTTCCACCGAGGACTTTCCGGTTAGCTGGTGTCCTGTCAAGTACGTGTTGTGCGAGGAATTGATGAAGTAATGGGAAAGTGGTTGATCCATGTCGTCACACAAATCGAGCTTATTCAGCGCCATGATGGGATTGTCATCAGACATTAAGTACCTGCAATGAGTAAGGAGAAGCAGAAAACCGTGTGAGTTGTTTATAAAGAGTATGAGCGAGAAAGAGTGAGATAGTTATGATGATGTGTTTGCTGCATATGAGGAAGCCATATTCGTGGCGTGGTTTGAATTTTAATTAAAGGCAATCAATTAAGGGTTAATAAATTTAATTGTTACTTCGATGTTGATGTTGCTGTTATTGCTGTTGTTGTAGAAGTTTTTATTGAAATAATGGTCCATAAAATGACGCATAACTTGTAGGTTTCATTCGCAATTAATTAGTATTAATTAAAATATTCATTAGTTATTGATTAACTGTTCATTCATAATGGATACTATATTTATAGTGCTGCTTGGGATGTTGTCATCAATTGAACATATTAATTTGAATTCTATGCGTCGCTAGATATTTTAAAATAATTAAGGCTGGAAATACATTAGAAATAATATGTTTGTTTGTTTTTGCGCTTTACAAATTATCCTGCCAGCTGCACTTTTTTGTGGCATGCAAAACTGCTTTAATGAATACAAGGTTAGGTACGATTAGGGGCAGGTAAGAGGGATATGCCACCTCAGCTGCAGACTTGGAGGCCTATTGGTACATTGTTACTCTGTATGTTTGTGGACCCTGCTTTAATGAATACAAGGTTAGGTACGATTAGGGGCAAGTAAGAGGAAGTGCAACCACAACTGCAGACCCGGAAGCTTATTGGTCTATTTTACTATATTTACCTATGTTTGTGGGCCTATCGAAACTTAATCGGAAAATGTGTCTTATTCAGTTGGATTTAGGTTGGATTAACTAGCCGATGTTTTGTACGAACCTAAGTTAGTCCACCAATGGAACATCTACGAGCTCCTCCAGTACTCTCTGACTTAAGGAGAATTTAGTATGTTTTGCGGGTTGGTGAAGCATAATAGACGTGTGATGGTTTCTATTTCTTTGACATCCCATCAGTTCTTGCAGAAGTCCCATTTCGTACCAAGGCAGATTTAACTGAATAAGTGTTAAACCTGGTTCAAAGCTAAATAAAAAAAAAACAAAATATGACCAAGAGGCGTGTCAAGCTTTAGCTCTAGCTCTAGCTTTATCATATAAACTTTTCTTGAATGCCCATTGAGGGATCTCGACAAACCGTGCGGAGAGTACTTTTTTTAATTTCAAAGCTCTGAAGCCAATCTGCCAACATTTCGGTTACCCTATGAGCCGTTAAGACCTGGTACCCGAGATATTGATCTCTTGGGAATGCCTAATTTTTTGGAAAGCTTAAAAACAGTTCCGAACAGATTTCAATTTGATTTTTTCTCTATTGAGTGCTTAACCCTCTACTGCATAACAATGCCTTTAGGCACACTTACGTTTGTATTCAAGTCTAGAACTGAAAAACTTTTTTCCAAATTCAGAAGTCAAATCATAGATTATATATCGGTTCTATGCAGTTCTATGCAAAATCTTTTATAACGGAAATTTTTTCTAGGTTAGCGCATTTTGTAATTATTGTCAGTTGTAATTGTAAAAGTAAGCGTTTTGCATGCAAAAATCATGTATTAGAGGGTTAAATAGCTTGGCCATCCACTAAGTCCTTTGATTGATGTCCTTTGAATATATTCCCAGACTGCACTCTTCTTTTTTCTTGACTGCAATGATTTCTGCTTCACTGAAATGACAGTAGAAATCAAAATTGACTTTCGTTTCCGTGTCGTTCTCTAATGTGGATCCGTTAGTGAAGATCTTAATATATGCCTATGGAATCTATGTGCATTTGATCCTTTCTGACCTTAGCTAGAAAAATTGCAGATTTATCATTCAGAATCATTTCTCTCATGCCTGTCATATATGGTTATGGTTAAGATTTAACCCATTAATGCCTATTTAAACAAAAAATAATTTACTGTTGCTTAACATTTTGAGGGGCACATTTTTCTACTGAACAAATTTGGAAAGTCGTTGATAATCTTTTAGTTTTCGAAGTAAAAGATTACGACTCTGGCATCAGAATCATGAAATTCCAAATGGGGGGTCCAATATGACAATTATCTCACGGTAAAGTGTCTCTATTATACTTAATACGAAAAAAACTACGCTTTCATTCTGATGTAAAAATTTAAAAATTCAAAATGGCGGATCCAATTTGGCAATTATCTCACGGTAATACGAAAAAACTATATATATTATGCTTAATACGAAAAAAACTACGCTTTCATTCTAATGTCAAAATTTCAAAATTCAAAATAGCGGATCTAATATTGCAACTAGATTAATATACATTTTAACCCTTTGACGACCGCTTCTGAAGTGCTGGAAAATTCGTTTATTAATCAACGGATTCGTGTTAAGCGACTCCAAATTAATAAATAAAAGTGTCGCAAAAAAAACCTATATGTCCCAGTGGTCGTCAACGGTAAAAATTTATACCACTATTTTCTCTCGTTGACAGCATGCGAACGAAAAGTTGGAAACTGAATTTTGATTTACTTCATGAGAACTCGTTGTTTTTAATCTGTTTTGAAAGTTTACCAATGAAAGTTTAAAAAATAACCTTTGCAATGATGGTACTTTGACCTCTATAAGACTATTGGCTTAGGAGATATTCCCACAATATTTAAAAACCACAAAAATTCTATCTTAATAGCTGTCCTTCTACCTATATTTGCTACGGTGTAGTGTTTGACATACAATAAAATGTTGAAAAATAATCTTTCTGGTGGTGGTACTTTGAGCTCTTTACGACTATATAAAATATTACAAAATAGGTTATATTTTCCAAAAAATCGAATCTTTCATTTGATGCAAAACAAAACTCCGTAACAAAAGAATTGTTGGAATTTTTAAAGGAATTTTTGACCTATTTTGGAAATATCTCTTGCACCAATAGTCGTAGAGTGGCCAAGGTACCACCATTAGAAAGAAAATTACACTTTTGATTTTGTGTTTTTATTTCTGTATTACTACGAACACGATCGCAAGTGTGCACAATCAGTGGCTGATCTAGGATTCACTAGAGGTGGGAAGGACTGAGCTAACATTTTTATGGTCCAAGGGGCTGAAACGGCTTTTAGCGCTTTTTTCAATTTTTTTTTCCCCACACAAGAAATTCTTCAAGGGGGATGCGGCTAAAGCCTTTTCAACCCGTATATAAATCCGCCGCTGTGCACTGTGGTTACAACAAAATTTTTACTTCGAATAATGATTCATTTTCTATATCTGCATTGGATGTCTGCGGGCAACTGACTACTCAAATGATCAATACGGTCACCAAACGCGAAGTTGTAAGACAGGTACCTTAGAGATTTAAACTCGCGGATATCTTTTTGTGCCTTTTGCAAAAAACCATTTTGCTTCGCCAATGATCGAAATAACTTCAAATTTCATCATAAGAAAATGAAAATTCAATGCATTGATCAAAAATGCAAACAAGTTTATTTTTATTTCAAATAAATCAACTTTTTAACAAAATTAAATATGTCTTAGATTTTTAACGTTGACGACCATTGGGACATATAGGTTCCGTCAGATTTGGTGGTCGCGTGGATAGCCCAAATGGCCTACCTTTTTTTGCTATTTTTTGTTAAAAAGTGGAAGGTTGCCCGCAACATCCCCAAACATTTTTTACCTGTAGCTCCTCCTACCCCCAAAAAATGCAGCAAGAAAAAGTGGGAGAAAAAGTAAAGATTTTTCAACTTTGGGGTGGTCTGGTAGGCAAAGGGATGCATCTACCCTTGAAAATTAAGTACTTTCTGGAATCCACACTCATTCCCTGTTGAATGATACCTTGCGAAGAAAAATCGTTTGCATAGTTTTTCCAGGAAAAATTCTAAAGTAAAAGGGTCACCGGTGTCCCAATGGTCGTCAAAGGGTTAAGGGCTTTTTAATAATAATTTATATATAATTTTCTTTTTTTGTTCTCTTTGATATTTCATATTGTGAATATCCAAATTTGCAAAGGTGTTGAGGATGCCTGGTTGTCCTTCAAGGTCTCCGTAAATGAGAGTAGCTCCAAATATATATTGGGACTATTCATTAACTTTATGGCTGTTTTTGACTAACTTCACTAGTACAAAGCAATAGGAAGGCTTTGGGAGATGGGTTGTAGAGAATTAAGCTTTGACAAAGCTATTATTCTGGAAGAGGAGCTTACGTGTTAGGTTAAAACAAAGCAGTATGGGAGGTGTTGAGGGTCCATTTAGAACTGTTTCCTCTGTTTCGGTAGCTTGAACGTTTGTCTAAGTGCTGTGCGTACGCTGATGACTGAGTTGTTATGGTAGGGATTCTGTCTCATGCTGAACTTGAAGACAAATCAAATAAGGTTATGGCTGCACCATATACAGTGCATGGGGCGCACGT
Organism: Pherbina coryleti; assembly: GCA_943735915.1. Classification (NCBI taxonomy): domain Eukaryota; kingdom Metazoa; phylum Arthropoda; class Insecta; order Diptera; family Sciomyzidae; genus Pherbina; species Pherbina coryleti. Next base: position 13,894,175 of record OX030948.1, on the reverse strand, counting down.
GTATATGGTAGCGTGGCAACGGACAATTAAGCAATAATCCTGCTGTAAGGCAAATTATCTCTTGGTCGACCTCCTTTTGTCAGCTTGAAGGGAGTAGACTTCAGGAATGCGACTGAAGTACAATTTTTGGGGATCTACATGAAGTTTAGAATGAACTAATGTTAGCATTTTGAATACGACCCATGGTATAATAATAGAGGTAAACTCGCTAGATGAGAGCGTACTGCCGCGAATGCCAAAACGAAGTTGACAACTCGTATAAAATCTCGAAGCTATGAGAATGACAAGAGAAAGCAAGAATTGGCAAAATGTAAACGAAGTTAAACGGTTGAAGCTGTCTTGTTGCATTAATTTAAAATTGTAGTAAATGGTTATTTTTCGTGTTTTTATTGATATTAAACTAATTTAAAATTGTTTCCAGCCAACCATCATTGAAAATTAAACGCAAAAACTATTAACCGCAAGCAGGGAGCACAACCAAACAACAACAAAAGTACAGCAGTAAGTATACAGCTGATTCTGACAATATCGGCAGTAATGACAAAAGAGAGCACAATCAGCGCTGCGACTACCTCTATTATTATACCATGATACGACCTTTCATTATTTATATTGAAAACAAATTTGAGCTTTAGGCTAAACATGTAGGCAACAACCAGACAACATGAAGACAAAGAAGGCAACAACCAACAACAACAACAACGGCTCTGTACAGAGCAAATCACACAGCTTGACTATACAGACTGTTTCGTTGGCCGCTACACCAACTCATCAGTAGTCTTGTATGACTTTTCACTGTGATCCACTCAAGCTACTAAGATTCTACTTATACTGCCAATTATGCCGAAAAAGTTATTTGGAATTTATTTATTTTCAGAATAGAATTTTGTGCATCAAGGTGCATCAAAAAAAGTTGAGAGAGTGTTTGTTGACAGTCGTAGGGCGAGTACGCAGATGATTTAGGAGATAACTAGAGATTCACTAGGCGGGCTGTGCGTCTCATGTATGATGAGTTTCCATGTGCGACTGTTTGTTGCATGTGCGACTTATCGCTCACCTCACCTTCGCTCACCTACGAGGGGCGAAGTGGTCAGTTCTGCTGCAGGCTACCGGAAAATTTTTTTTTGCTATTTAGTAATTTTGATTGGGTGTATGCCGGTGAGCCATACTGTCTCTACTGTTGCCTTGCATGTGCTGATGGGACCACTTTCACTGCATCTGGTGGTAATGCAAACCAGTATCGCATAGCGGATTCGGAGGGGTCTTGACCTGTTAGCGGCTGATTGGACTTCGGACGTGTTAGATAGAAACATGAATACCACAGAGTAGAAGTCTATTTAGCATAAAGATCGCATAAAATCTTTATGGAAGGCAATCTAGATAGAGTCACCTACCAGAACGATAGAGTCACCTACCAATTAACACCTGAGGTGTCGTTAGCTGAAAGTTATCCTGACTTTGGGTTCTTTTTAAGTTTGAACTTTCTACTAACTGTTCATGGTTCTCTTCATGTATTTTTGCATAATAAGAATCTTAATATAACTGAAGGATGTGATTGAGGATCAGGCATGGAAAATTGATAATTGTGTGAATGTACTCTTTATGAAAACATTCGAGATCTGAATACCATGGAATAATTGTATCAAATAAAGAGTTATACATGAACAATGCGCTTGCATCTGCTGAGCAAGTTGGAAGGTTGAACGATTAGACGGCGCGACAGATGAATGATTCTTGTAATTATTCATATGTAAAATAATCTGTTAATAGTCCAACCTTTGGGCCGTGTGAGGAGCTAAAGTTTATAAAAAATATTAACTAGTTCGCCCTTAAATTGGAACTGTGATGGGGTCGTAACTGGTAGAAACTTACTACGAAGTCTGACCAAACACTAAAAAACTAGTACCACAGTCAGTCAACAGTCGCTGATTTAGGACAGGATTTTAATGATCATTAGAGGAGCATCGTTGTTTTTGTGGTTTAATACCCATATAGTAGGTAGCCCTATCCAGCTCCATGATGAGTTGCATTTTTCCCAACTAGGTGTCTTAAGCCAAAGTACGGAAGAGGTGTTAGATAGGCATCCGCCCCTACTAGGGGTTGTGACATGTCATTGCAACATAAAGCTAGTTTGGTATCGTGCGTAATGCTTTGGTCCCGTGCTTCAAGCACTGTAGAATTAAGCCGTCAATCCAGATGTCTACGTTTTACACACTTGGATTTTCTGTGTATATTCTAGAAGGTATGGGCCCTTTTTTAAGGAACCATTTTATATATTTCAATTCAAGAACTTTTATATTTTTCCAATGAGATCGTAGCTAACGTCATTATGTAAGTTTTGGTTCGATTTTGCGTCAAAATCAAATCATGTCAAATTTTATGTCATGTTCAAATAAAAAAAATTTCAATTCAAATCAACATTTTTAAATAACTTTTATAAAATTAAAAAGTTTTGATAATCCTGCATGAAATGGGCCTGATACGTGTAAATTTGTAACTTAAACTGAAATTTTTCTAAATTTTCTTATAAGTATTTTTGATATTTTGTCGCATGCTCAAAATCCAAACAAATTCAGAAAATAAAACTATGATTAAACTTCTATTAGTTCTTGGAAATGAAGCTAAACGATATAATATAAAATTTATTTTCCATCTAATTTCGTTTCAACAAATAAGTTTCACAAATTATTACACAATTTCTCGAGCGTTTCAAGGGCAGCTAACGACAACAAGCAACAGCCAATGAATGTCCTTATCGCAGTTCTTTCTGAACGAGCAGCAGCATTAGCAAGGCAACGACAATAGCACATGACAGACTGCATAAATTAGCAGCTTAAGAAGAAAAGTGGATACAACAACTGCAGCAACAAAAACAACTAAGACTAAGACAAAGCAAGTGCGACAAATTAAGTGGTCGCATGCCACTTCAAACTCAAGAAACACTTGCATATGCAGCCAGCCCCACGGTTGCTGCTGGCACTTGTGACGACAACAGAACAGTAAGAACAACAACAACAACAACAACAACAACAACAACAACAACATCATCATCAGTCACAACAGTAACAGCAGCACCAATAGCACCAGCAGCAGAAACTGCAACAAACTGTAAAATGCATTTGACAGTCATAGAGTTAAACGTCAAGGAGTGGCATGCCTGTGAAGTGTGCTACTTAGGGCACAGCAAATGTGTTGCAATGTTTGTATGAGAGAGTGTGAAAATAAACGGATGTTTGTACACACGTGTGTGTCTTCATGAGTGGCAGGCGCAAGTTGAAAACTACAAAATGCTACATTGAAGTGTCTGCTCACAGGTAACAGTTTGAAAAGCAGCAAATTATTAATAAGATTCATTGCAAAGTTTAAAACTTTTATTGCAATCATTGAGCTGACACACACACAGCTGCAACTTGCAAAAGCATCAGCCAACATTTATATAACATCGACTGAATATTTTTTCGAGTGAAAAAATAACACTTAAAAAAAGATGCACAAATAAAAAATGCATGGCAACACTCACGTAGCAAATGCATTGTGACGGTAGTGTTAAACAAAAACAATAACGGACACTTGCCATCATCGTGCATTTGTGTTCGTAAGCGTAGCGTTAAGTTTGACAGCAAGTGTGCTGCTCATAGCATCTATTTGCATTGGCACTGACATATCAAGGATATATTTGTGCTAATATTGTTACAGCGATGCTGAATTTATAATGCTTTTGGAAAATTTGACATTTACACAAAATTGATTTCAATTGAATTCCTGTGTTTATTTAGTGTTTGAAGCGTGCAAATTATTTGTTGCTGCTCGAAAGTGTGTAAAATGGTGTTGGCGGAACAAAAAGGATATACGGCAAGTAGCTCAAATTGCAGCCGTATTAATTGTAAATTTTGTGTTTAGCATATTGGTATAAATTAACGTTCGAAAGTGGTTTAATTAGACAGTTCAAGCTTATAAAGAAATTAAATTTCAACAGATATGTCATTTTAATTGTTAAACATACCATAAATGCTATTCAGTAATAAAATTAGTTGATTTTCAAATTGTTAAAAAAAAGGATATATGGGCAACTTTGCGAAATAAGCGAGAAATTTGTTGATTTTGCTGGTGTAGATTAAGGGTGTTTGGATACGTTCAATATGAAAATAAGAACATTTTCAGACACACAGTTACGAAGTTATTGTGCTTTAAAAAAATGTTTAAGTATGTATGAATTTCAATATAAAATGTGGAAAATTGCTCTTTTAAATACTCTTTTACTTATAGATTACAAATTTTTACTTTTTACTTACAAATTACTTATATAGGAATAGAGTAATTTGTGAAAAATTTACCCACCTTAAAAATCCATCCAAACTGAGCAGACCCTTCTGTGCATTGAATTTATTTGGCTCGTACTGTTGTATGAGTTCCTTTGCGCGCGCTGTATTGGCATAAGGATAAAGGATTTCATTTAGCCGTGGATCACGTTGCGTCTTATTTAAAAATTCAACCAACTGTGCCGTGGACATGCATTTTCGCTTTGAGTTTCCAACACTATTGAGGACAATAAAAATAATGACATAAATGCTACTTGTTGTAATTGTTCAAACATTTGCTAGCCACTTACATGCCGTCGAAAATTTTCTCCACCTCACTGCGTTGTGCCAGATTTTTGTACAAATTATAAAAATCCTCAAATTGAAACTTTGATAGCGGTAAAGTTTCAATTTTACCCGATGGCAAGCCAGTGACATCCAAGGCCTTCTCAACTCGTTTGCGATCCTCTTTATTTTGTGCGAACAATTTTATGATGCTGTAAGAGAAACATTAAAAGAAATTAAATATTATTGAATACATTGAATTGTTGAATGAATGCTCATGGCAGGGCTTACTTTTTAACGGGAATTTTGCCGGTTTTATCAAGCTGCAAGCAAAGTCTTGTGTGTGCTTTTTGCAGAAACATATTGGCAGAGCCATTCAATTGCGCCAAGCTGTAGGCGAGCTTCATGAGTTCATCGCACCAGTGCTGTTGAAAAGAGAAAAAAAAAGGGACGATAAGAGAAAATAAGGATATCAATTAGCTTTTGTTGCTTTACAAAGTAACTTGGGCGTATTATTGAATATGTAAGAGTTCTTCAAAAGAAGTAAATAATCAATTTTATCTTATTTAAAAAAAAGGATACTTTTGGATGATTGTTAATAATTGCTTGATTCTGCTAGAATATTCAGAAAATATACCGGACAATAATATACGGGTTGCAGAAGACACAATGGAGATTTTAAGGTATTTTTATTTTGAATACACACCGCGACCTTCACATGCTATAAGTTTTTTTAACATGCATACATATTAGGAGATAAGTAAACGTCAGTGAGCTTTTTGATTTTTTAATCAAAAATTGTTTATTTTCTTCATATTTGTACGCCAAATAAGGCGAAAAAAGGAAAAAAAATAAAATAGTTAATAAAGGATATTCAACAAGCTCACAAAGTACTTAATGTACATCGATATAATTTTGGCTTTAAAATATCAGATATAATTTTCGTTCGATGCATAAGTTTGAATAGTGAAAGCTCAAATTTAGCAAAAATTTGGAATAATTTATTTTTATTTTTGAACAAAATATGAAACTTGATTCAAAAATAAGCTTTTTCGAAAAAAACACAAAAAGAAAAAAAAATAAAAAAATAAATAAAATGAATAATAATAAAGTTGATTTAAAACTTGAGTTAAAGCTTGACTTACGGGCCTGAGTCCGTTTTATTTTGAAAAAAAAAACACTCGTTAAAAGTGTGTTATCAAATCTTGCCAGCTAAAACACTAAAGAAACAGCACTAAAAAATAAAGGATATATCGAGAACATATAAAATAATGCATGGAACAAGAAAATATTTTTAATGTAAAATAACATTCATGTTTAGTGTTCGATTGCAAAGTAGAAGCAACACAGCTCTAGCTGTTGAGGAAAATTCAGATGTTGAAGCATATTTTAAGCTATTAATGTTAGTTATTAGCTATTGGAAAGTAGTTTTCAATTGAAGAGTGGCGAAAGAGCACAGAAAGCATATAAAAAACTTTGTTTAAAAAAAGGATATATGAAGAAGTTAAATACCGATAGAAATTTGGGGGCATAATTTTGCTTGAAGAATATTAGATATAAACCTCATTCGATGCTTAAGTTTCAACAACGAAAGCTCTTAGATAGCTGAAATTTGCATGATGTTTTTGTTGTGAAACTCTTTTACGGAAATTGAACGCGTCTGAAAATATACTACGTAAAAGTAGCTTAATTTTAGCATTTCAGCTTTACACGATTTAGCATTTGAAAAAAAGGACATGTGTAGTGAATTCAAAATAGTGCATGGAATTAAATAAATATTTCATGTACATAACAATAGAATAATTTTAAGTTTAGTACTAAAGTTAGAGCACTGTTGCTCGTATTGTTTCTTACAACTGACTGCCTCAAGCGTTTGAAAAGTTTATTTGATATGTTGGAAAATTTTAAAAAAATTATATTAATAGCTGTTCCAAGATGATACACAAAAGTGCATATACTTTTATTTTAAAGATATTCGGAATTATATTCATTCTAAGTTAAGGTTTAAATTATGAAAACGGAATTTTACTTATTTTTCGGCATTATGGAGTTTTTATTGCTATTGTTATATTGTTAACACAAAGTAAAGCCGGAAATATTATCTTTTAATCAAAACAACAAACCTGATTTCAATATTTTGTTACAAATTAATATTTATGAAAAAAGGATATATGAAATAAATGCAAACTACTGCACCGAATCAGTTAAAATTTTGTGGGCATAATGATACAGAATATTTACGTCCGATTGTTAATTTTAAGCAACATAGCTTCAATGGTTCAGGAGAAAGTAAAAAAAAAAATATGAAAAGTATTTTTTGGAAAAATTCGTTTTAATGTTATTTTTTAATGATCTCCTGAGCATATTATTGACTTCTCCATTATCTCAAGTAAGAGATTACATTAAGGATTTATGCCAAGTATTGAAAACAGTTGACCAAATGAAATTTTTGTTGCTTCTTCACATATTTTAAAACGGTCTATAGGTGACTTGAGGGTTAAATTTGGTTATTTGTTAAATTTACTAAACATTTTTTGAAAATATTTTTAAAAGTACATTGATTTAAAAACTTGTATTTGAAATAGTTTTCATTCAATTCGCAATTTATGCAAAACTTTGTTCTGATAAAAAAAAGCCTTAAAAAAATAGAATGACGTTTGAATAGTTTTCATTGCAAATATTTTCGCATCAACTTTGAATAATAATGATGCTGCCATCATTGGCTACTTCTGGTTTATTTTGGCGGATTTGTTTTTGTGCTGCTTACAACAACAAAAACAAAGCATAGCAGCTTTAAGTTATTTGGTTTAAATTTTATTGCCAACACGTGCTTGTTGTTGTTGTTGTTGTTGTTGTTATGTTATAGCAACAGTTGCATTACACACCATTTATTTGACTCAGAATTTCAATTTAAATGCAAAGTAATTTTGATGAGCGAAAAATACACAAATTTATTCTGAGTGAGCATGTGGGTGTGTGTGTGTTTGCGTGCACAGCGTAATTAATACTTCCGATGCAAGATCATGCACCGGAAGAGCAATAAAGGTAGTAAAAACAAAAGATTGAAATGAATTTCGCGTTATTTAAACAAACATAAAAAATGTAAAGCTTTAAAGCTCATTTACGTCGTCTTGTGCACCTGGTGCCCGCTTCTGTCTGTCATGCAGAAAACCACCTTGACGTAGCTCAATGCTCACGTGCTGCACCCACATAATTTATTGTTTCGTTTTTATTTTATATTTGTTGTTACTTTTGCCTCTTCTTTGTTTTTTGCCGCTTTCGCAATCGCCGAGTAATTGAATCCGTGCTTCGTCGGACTTAAACAGCTCGTGCTGTGCAAACAATAAATTTTTTATTTGGCTATTTTTTCTTACCATTGCTTTTTTTTTTTGTTTTTTTTTTATATACAGTCAACAACAAAGGTACTCTGATAAGTTGGCTAGCTTTAGAATGCGACCATGAAAATTAATGGAGAAAAGTAGATGAATGTCGTGGCTAGGCATGCGGCGGATCCAAAAACGTGCAACGCCTGACAATGCTAGCTATTAAGCGTTTCTAGTTAGTAGAGTTTTGATGGTTTCAAATTTTTCGTTTTTTTTTTTGTTTTTTTGGTTGGTATTCGACGATTGGGAGCACTATTTATAAAGATTTTTTTGTTCGTAAAAATATACTTTAAGCGAAAAAAAATACATTTGAAAAAAAAAAAACCATTTAATAATGTTGCTTTTATGACTCATTTGTTTGATTAATGCACTTCATAACATTGAGCTCACTTAGTGAGAAAAAAGCTCGCTGGAAAAAAAAAAAAGAAGAGGTGTTTTTATGCTGATATTATTTAAGCGTAATGTAAGCAGAATTTCAGTGACAGGCAGAAAGTTGCATGAAAACATAAATAGCTGAAATAGAAAATTAATTTAAAATATTTAATACTCGTAATTTTTTTGGAAAAATATCTTAATTCATTTGCTCTAAACTCGTTAGCATATAGAATGAAAAAAATATTTTCGTGCGAAATTGAACACTCAAAATTTTTATAGTTTTTCAAATTATTTAAGATACTTTTCGCTTCTTTAAATAAACACCTTAGATCAGACATGAGCTTCCAGAAGCACAATTGGCCCAGTTGGCCCAGTTGGCCCAGCTACAAATTTGTTTTATTTTAGCAAATTTGTGTTTGCACATTGGTAACACACCAACACGTACAAAAAACAACAACAACACAACTGACGTTCACTAAATTTTTAACTCGCTTTAACAACAACAATTGCATGCAAAGGCAACAAAAACAAATCCTCACTCGACTAGGCTGAGCTTGAGATGATTGTCCGGTTACGTGTGTAACATAAAAACACACATAATTTGTTTTTGTTTTGCACATCAATTTTATTTTATTTTATTACAAACAGCAATTTATTCTTGTCGGGTTGCTTTGACAATTTTTTTCTTGTTTTTTTATTTTTTTTTTTTGCAACGATTAGCAAAAGCAATCATGAGGACAATTTTGTGTTTGTTTAAAAAAAAAACATTGGCTCACCAATTTATTTTCCTGCTCATAACTGCTTTAGAAAGTTCTGTCAACCTGATCAATACGTAGGTTGCTATAGTAGCAGGTTAAGATACGTGGCTATACCAGTGTAAATACGTAAAATCTGAAATCTGCATGTTAAAGTTTGACGTTTTAATGACAGCATGTGTAATCAGAACGGATTGTCATACCAATGATTTTTATTGCAGTGACTTAGAAAGTTAATTTTGGTTAAAAATTAAATTAAATCCTATATATTTCCATTCGATGCTAAGCGCACTTATAATTCTGCTTTGGTTTAGAAGATTGGAGCATTTAGTAGTTATTCACGTTGATGGACTACAGAAATCATGAATGACTGTTGTTGAGTAAGTGGAGCCAAATCCAACAAAAGTTTTGCCCACTAGAAACACTTTTGATTGAGATTTTGAGGAGTTCTCTTTGTGTCCAATGAAAACAAAATCTTCAACTTATTTTGCTTACATCTCCTAAACTAGAGGCTGTAGAAGGGTCAAAGTTGCACCATTGTAAAGGTGGAGTCACGAAAAAGTGTATGATTTCAAATACAAATTTCCATATGAGGTAATGGTCCTATTTGCGAGTTTCTGCTCAAACTAGTTACAAACAATTTTGTACTTTTGCTTAATTTCTAAAAATAGGTTGTTTCTCATAAGAAAGTTGACACACACTCGCTGTCTGAAAAGTAGGCGCGATTTATTAAAATCAATATAAAATTAAAAAAATTGCATTCAAAATTATCAGGCAGTGAAAATCAAATGCACCACAGGGTAATTCGCGATCTTGTTGTATCGTTACAAATAAAAAATTAGTTGCTTTAACAAAAACAATAAAACATTGATATGCAATTGCAACACGCATGCATTTGCTATATAAAAAGACTATTGCATATGCAAATGCAATTATTTTGTAAGGCACTATTGTGAAAATATGTGTTAATTTTGCATTTTGGTTACGGCATAAAACTAGTAGGTCCAATTATCGCTCATTTCACAATACAATTTGATCAAAGGAAGTTCTGTCAAAGTCCTTTCAAAAGCTGAAATAGCCAATTCGTTCTGTTTTATATAAAAAATAATGTAAAAACCAGCTTTGCAACAGCCCTATATTCTCTAATAAAACATTGGTGAAAATAATCTACCATCACAAAATTGCATTTGCAATGATTTGCAATGATGCAAAATTGCATTTGCAATGATTTTCAATGATGCAAAATTGCATTTGCAGGATCATAAAATACCTTTATATAAAAAAAAATTCTCAACATGAGGCTCAAGACCAAAATTATTTGAAAATAATTACCAGTTCCCACCTGCTTTTCCAAAAATAGGCGTGGTTTGCAAAAAATGCTTTAATTTGAAAAATGAAATTTTGTTTTTGTCCTTGATAAAAAGTCTGCAGACAATTGATATTGTAAAAACTGAGTTTGATAAGCTTACGCAGTTAAAAGAGGGCTCATGATTAAAAAACGATCAAAATTGGCTCCTTTGGCTTTTTAGGAATTTTTGCTTTTCCGACCAAGGATTTTATCAGAAATAAATGTATGGGCATAGTTAAGCTTTGTTTTGGGTATTGTAGTGTATGGGTATTGTACGAGTATGGATATGGGTATAGGTGGGCAATGCCCATTGGGCATGAGTGTGGGTATTGATATGGGTACGAGTATGGTTATGGGAATGTGTATAGTTATGGGTATAGATATCGATATAGGTATGAGAATGAATATGGGTAAGGGTATTGGTAGTGGTATGGGGGTTAGGTGTATAGGAGTATTTGGTATTGGTGGGTATGTAATGAGGTTTGCATCGGAATGGAAATAATATGGTATGGCAATGGTATGATTATTGAATGGTAAGAGCATGTAAAAGACTTATTATGGTTATGTTAATGATTAAGAAATAGAAATGGTTTGGTTCGGGTAAGATATTGACATGTATGGGTATAAATGAAATAGATGTGGTATGCTATGTGGTATATGTCATTGTTACTTAGGTAGGTTCATTGTACTTTTCTTATTTATAGCCAAAAGAATAGTGCTACGGGTATCATTAGTTTTTTATTTTTTTTTTATTTTTAATAACACGGTACAACACGAAAAAACCCCACCCACTTTGTTATCGGTTCTTTATATTTAAGTGTACGCTGATCACGAATATGCAATTATTTTTTTCGGGTCACCTCTAGTTTGGTCCCTACATGACTTTGAAATTTTAAAGGAAAACTATCTTTAGTACAGAAGTATCTTTAGTTTAGTACAGAAGGTTATGTCTCATCATAACAAATTTGGTACCAAATTAAAAATAATAAAGTAAAGAAAATTAAAAACATATTTACTGAAAAAGTTAACGAAAAAAGAATATGAAAAATGTCCTTTATATTCTAAAATCCTTTATATCCTTGAAGTTTTTTGTCCAATTAAAACAAAAATATTTGTTGATAAAATACAATATATTTACTATAGTTTTGCAAAATTTCATTAAAAACGCTTCATTGGTTTATTTTTAATAAATTTTTAAAGTATTTTAGAAATCAGCAACTGTGCAACATTCCGTATGAGTTACTTTATATAAATTGAATTTCGTTGTTGTTATGTTTATGAGTGCTTAAAATAAACTTTAGAACTATACTAAATATATTATATTTTATCAAACATTTTTTTTTGTATTAATTGGACTTCAAGGATATAAAGGATTTTAGAATATAAAGGACATTTTTCATGTCTTTTTTTCGTCAGCTTTTTCAATTAATATGTTTTTAATTTTCTTTACTTTATTCTCTTTAATTTGATACCAAATTTGTTATGATAGGACATAAACTTCTATACTTAACAATTATTCAAAGATAGTTTTCCATTACAATTCCAAAGTCCTGTAGGGACCAAACTAGAGGTGACCCGAAAAAAATAATTGCATATTCGTGATCAGCGTACATGAAAATATAAAGAACCGATAACAGAGTGGGCGGGGTTTTTTAAAAGGTGCAAATTGTTGCACAGTGTAATTATTCTTTTTCAAGTTGTGTAGGAAAATAAACGTTATGTTTCAAAAAAACTTCAATTTCGAACTCGCTATGATGCTAGATGAGTTAAATTTGTTTAATTGGTGTAAAGATTAAGCTCGAACATTAAAATACAAAATATTTCTTAATTTATTTAGGCAGGTAGGGTTCCTTAAAGATGGTTCTAACTGAAATTCGCTGACAGGTTTGTAAGATTTCTGTTGATTACACTGTGTGACTCCAAAAAATAACTGAAACAACTTCAATGGCTTCTGATAGCCATTGGTTCATAGAAGATATCGTCCAAGAAATTTTTCTGGGCTTCCCAAAATAAACGATTTTTCAAGGTCACATATTATGCTATGGGGCCGTAGTTGATTTCTTTTAACTAACAAACTAAGTAAAATTCTTGCAAATTGAAAATCCTTTAAAATTTGAAAACATTATTGCCCCCTAATATTCACACATATACTTGAATTTTAATACTTATGACTTAATATTTGCAAATTATGAATACTAAAATAAAATTTTTTTGCCAGTTTCTTTTTTTTTTAAATACTTTCGGTGAAAAGTTTCAATGGCGATTTTTGATAGAAAGGCAGGATCTCTTGTATTATGATGTTCCCGAAGTTATAGATAAGATGATGAATATTTTGTTTGTGAAAGTAATGAAAATAATATCACCCAGAGTTTTCGAGATATACTACTTTTTTTATTTAACGGAGTTTTTGACCACCTGTGTGAATATTAGGCAGCAGTGATGTTTCTCAATTTTAAAGGACTTTGAATTTGCAAGAATTTTATAGCAGGCCTTAAGTCAAAATTTTACTTAGTTTAATCGTTAAGGGAAATTATTATAAACCCAGAAAAATTCCTTGGACAGTATGATATATTGACCAATAGCTATCAGAAGCCATTGAAATTTTTGCAGCTATTTCAAATCACACTTAAATTGTCGCACAGTGGTATTAGACACAAGATATATAGCCCACACAAATATATCCCAAATAGCGGCCGTCCCTTTGAAAGAGTCTATTAGTCTATAATTTTTGCACTTTTCTGCATTTTATGTTCTTAAGATGATGGCAAAAGAAATATCCGCTTCAGGCCAAATCATAAGTGGACTTACTTAAAAATGTAAAACGGCCTGAAAACCGAATTTCGACCATTACCATTTTAAGACCATTTTAAGAAATAAATGTAAAATTGTTTCACAACTTTATTTTAAATTATAACCAAACATTTTACTGTCGAAGTTTTTTTACTTTGTCTTTTTTAAGTGCAATTTTAACTCAAATACAAATGTAATTTTTTTGAGTGTAATTAGAAAATTATAATATTTTTACTTTGTTTGAGGATAAATTAATTCAAGTGATTAATACTTTTTATTTTCATTTGGTGAGTGGAAGCAAAAAATCGCAACTCATTAATATTTAATTATTTTGGTCTGTCTAAAGCGCCGTCAAATAGTTCCGCAAAATTGAACATTAATCATGTTCAGTAGCGCTTATGCGTGACTTTTACCAAATTCTTTGCAACAATTCAGTAGTCATCATACGCACCATTGTAATCGATCTAAAGAAAATCGAGCTGGCCATGGCCATAACCTAGGCACACATTCTTGGAAGTATATATATATTTTGCATAAATAAACAATCGCCAAGAATAACAAGTATTTGTATATTTCGACAATTTTCCGCAAAATTTCTCAAGTAACCAACCGCCCAATACGTGGCAGCATACTAAGTGGAAGAGAAAACAAGCAAAAAAAAAAAAAAAAAGAAACGCTCCACTTTGGCGCAGCACTTAAACGAACAATGATGGCAAATTAGCCAAAATGCTTGAAACAATTTGAAGGCATTGCCAAAATCTATTGAATAGCAACAACAAAAAAATTAAAAAAACTAAAACAACAACAAAGTGGAAATGCAAATGAATGTATTTTCAATTTGGCGAATGGCCAGAAAATGCCAGAATTTAAGGTGAACTACGAAAATTAAACTGCCGCTAAAATGGTGGGCAGAAAAACAAAAATTGGCAAAACAGCAGGCGAGCAGTTTTTGACATTTTGTGCCGCCTGGCTGCCAGTCAAATAAAGCGGTCAATGGGTCATAGTCAATGTAAATATGAACAAAAAAACAAAAAAAAACAAAAACTAAATTTTCAGAATTTGATATAAAAAACAACTTTTGGCAACAGACCCTTGAAAATGATATAGCGACACCATCAGTTTTTGTTTTTTTTTTTTTTTTTGTTTATTTAAGCAACAGCCAACAGCTTTTTATCAGTGTAGTATGATAGGTACTCGTATAGGTTTGAACTTTTTGCAGCTATTATTTCGAGGTATTTTATCGCTCAAAGGAAACTGCAGCATATCCGGCGTGCGTTTGTCACTCTGCTGGATTTGCAAACGTCGCGCTCGTATATGTAGCGTTTGCTATTTCCGCCGGAACTAGCTGGCATGAATGCTATTGTGAGCACGTGTGCCGGAATAGTTAAGCAATGATAAGCATAGAGCGAGTGAACAAGTGATTATTATGCTCATAGAGTGGAGTGCCTCCGAAACATTATCATGCGTGGGAGTGTGTATGTGTGTGTGTGTGTGTGTGTGTGTGTGTGTGGGGTGAGTTATTTTTTATGTTCCAATATCATGGTTTTATTACAAGTGTTTTTTATGGTGACGACTTTTAAATTTTCCCGCTCTCCCACTCACACTACTGATGGGTCGTAAAAAAATGTTGGCAGAACATGTGCCAACAAGTATTTTATTACTTTAAAGCATCAATTTTTTATTGTCCTGAACGTGTTAAAAAAAGCTTTTAACATAAAAAAAAAAAATTAATATTGTATGCGTTGTAATTTAGCCCATGAAAAGTTTGCAAGCTTAGTTTTTTTATGACTGTTATTTGAGCCAATGATTTATTTAGTAGGTATGTATGAATAGTAGTAGCAGTGTGAAATGGCCATTGAAGACTTTTAAATTCAATGGAATTGAAGTGAAGTGGTTGAATGAAGCAATAAATAACCAGCGGAAATGAATTTTATAACCAGAAAATCTTTTAATAAAATAAAAAACATAAAAATCAAGTTATAAGTTATTGATTGAGTCAATCATTAAATTCAATGAAATAAAGTTAGTGAGTTCGTGGAAGTTGAAGTGTGATGCACTTGTGTAGAAACTTTGTAAGAAGTTACCTCTGACTGTCAGACGTTTTGATGCTTGAGATGTTGTTGAAAGTTTAATCAATAAGCTTTAATGCTTTTTGAGTTATACTTTGATAGAATTTTATTTCAATTTTTATTTTAAATTCAAGAAAATAAATCTCAAGTTAAAAATTGAATGAATATGAAATACACGCGGAGGGGCAATATTCTTCTCATAGCTTTTTTCTCATTTTACAATTTATACAATTATTTTTTGAATGAAATAAACAATCAATGGTTTAAAACTAATATTTTTATTGGATTTAAAAGAAAACACATGAAGAGTAGATACACAATATGTCAAATAAGATCCCGGACACGAACCATACTTCAGCAACTAAAAGCGCTGTCTATGTATTCGAACATCCACTTTAATGGCTGAATTTTTCTCTACTGTCTATGAGAATGTCATGAAGTTGGTTATCATTTAACAGTTATAGTAATCATTTGCTAAGGCACGTGTTTATTTAATGTAGGAATTCAAACATGGAACAAAAAACGGCCATTAAACTTCTCGCAAAACTTGGTAAAAATTCATAAGAAACATTTCATTAAGAAGAGCAGTTATTTTTGAGTGGCATAAATGTTTTTTGGGCGACAGAGAGACGCTGCAGGAAGACAAACACACTGGAAGGCCAATTTCAGTTCGAACGCTTGAAATGCTCCAAAAAGTACGTGATTTTGTTGCAGAAGACTTAAGGCTTCAGTGAGAATGATAGAAGAGGCCTTAAACATCAGTAAAGAGACTATTAGAATTATTCTTCACTAGGATTTGGACAAAACAATGGTTTGTGAAAAATTTGTTCCACACGCATTGAGTGATGATCAAAAATTGGTGAGAGTTTGGCTTTCCAGAGACGTCGTTGCGGCTTTAAGAAATAATCCAAACTTTAGCTGCAGAAAGCAGTTGTTACGTGTGTTGAAACGTGGAGTTTCCAATACGAGCCAGAAATCAAGCGTCAAAGTGCGGAATGGAAGTAAAAAAATCACCTCAAACAAAAAAATCACGATGAGTTCCTTCAAAAATCAAGAAAATGCTCGAAAATGCACAGTCTTCGATAGCAGAGGAATTATCCACAAAAAATTTACTTGAACTGATCAAACAATTACTGCCCCATATAATCTTAGAGTTTTGAAGAGTTTTATGTCTAGAAGTCATCGTATTCGACCCGAACTTCTCTTTGTTCCCCAAATTGAAAATTAAGTTGAATGGATGCTTTTTTAATGCTAACCATCCAAGCAGGTGCGATACGAGCATAAGAAGCAATACCACAAAATGAGCTAGACCAGACACTTGAATAGCTATAACGTGTAATGTTAATTGCTCTTAAGTGACTGGTCCCGTGGCAGCTCAAATGTAACCTATCACAGGACGAGTCTGATATAACTTGTCACCGAACAGATTGTTTTTTCTTATTCATTTATTTATTTTACTCAGCACGGACTAATTTAATATGATACAAGCGGAGACAGATCGATCAAAACTCAAAGCTGTATTTGTATCGTGTGGAAATTCAAAGTTGAAAAGAAAAAAATTTGCATTTGTCAAATATTGCAATATCGAATGATTGTTTAGCGAACAAACGAAACTACTCGATAGTTGGGATAGATCACAAATTTGTTCTTCGAGGCCGGTCACGGGACAAGTTCAAGGTGACGCAGCAGGTGGCAATTGACCCCTTTCAATGACAACGCCGTGTAAAAGGGACCGGTTGATTTCATATGTTGGTGGCAGAATTGGAACTGATCCCTCTCCCTTGGAGACCTATCACGTGATACGTTCAGAACCGGTTCTTTTCTCCGTAGGGATATTTGATTACGTTTTCTAGTGCCTTTCTGGAATATTATTTGAAACACCGTGTATGAAAAACAATATCTTTTATATGGCCGCCTCGGGTTGGCTTGCAAACCTTAATTCTTTCTTCGAAATTTTCAGTCAAAAATTTGTTTGTCATGTCTGTAGCGCACTCCATTGACTGTAACAACACTACCGCACAGTGATCCCATACAAACGATGGGCAAATATAGAAGGAGTAATCTTACGATAATAAAATTTTGTATGCTTATAAGTCTAAGCTAATTAAGAAAAAATTTTAAAAATTGTTGAAATTGGTCAGTCCCTTGGGGTACCTCCCTTGGACTTTTAATACTTTTTTTTTGCATGATTTTGTATGGGAGGTACATGCAAAAGTTGACCGAACTTAACGAAACTTGGTTAAAAGGCTAGGCAAAAATATGTATGTATATTGAAAATGGGCTTAAATCGGTAAGGCCCTAGGGGTAGCTCCCTTGGAAATACTCGTATACTAATTTTTGACATGATTTTGCATGGGAGGCGTATTTAGAGCATATCATCAAAACTAACCTCTTTTTGACACCGACTCAATCGCTAGACATTCAAGACATTTTCAAAAAAAAAATTTTTTTTTTTTTTAAGTGGTCCCTATGGTGCTATTTTGATTTTTTCGTTATATCTTTGGTGTTTTTCATCCGATCTTTTTTTTTTTTTTCCTCAAATGTTTTTTTTTTAGACTTATTGCACAATCTATCTCAGTTCCTACTATGTCATCATGTTACAAAAATACCAAAAACCAAAAGCTTACAAAAAATCATTATAACCATGGGAACAAATGAAATCGAAAAAATGCATTTTAAAAGCACTTCCGACCGATTATATGCAAATAATAACACTTTAATATCATAAAAAATTGTTTTTTATTCTTCCAAATCTTTTCGAGATTCAAGGTAGCTGTAGCGCTCGCAACTATCAAGCTTCGCGAAAATGTGCCCCAAACAATTTTCGTCAGTGACTGCTGTAGCTGACTGGTGCACAATTTGAACGAAACGCTCCGTGTTTTGCGAGTGGCAAAGATAATCTGTTGAAAATATAACATGAAATATACGATTTAGATTTTAAAGTTAAATAGGCATAGATTAATTTATTATACAAGTATGAAAGTGTATTGCAGTGCGTACCTGGAATTTTAATCAATTGATCAGAATATTGCATATCAGACAGTTGGTCTTGGGTGTGAAATTGAAGGCATGGTGGCTCAGTGATCTTAAATTGTGTCCAATCAATCATTTCGGTGTAAATGTTGCTGCTGTAGTTGATGTAGGGTTGGTGCTTGGGCCCACGAAATTGCCGAATTCGACCTGGCGCGTTTAAACGTGCTTGCAAAATTTTGCTGTATCCGTCTGCACGCACCGTTGCATCCGGATCAGTTATCATAGAAAGTAATATATTTTCATGGTGAAAATAATAGGCATTGCTTTCGATGGTTGGTTTGATGGCTAACTGAACGTAGTTCGGCAAATCACGTATCCATGAAATGTACTTAAAGACATTGCGGCTGCCATGAATGGCAAGTGGCTGGCTTTTGACTAAAAACCAGAATGGCGCATACACTCTGACCACGAACATAGCAAGATCTCTTAATTTCTGGGACGGCTGCGCTTGCGTTACGTACCAGCGCAAGATGAGAGATGCTGTTGTAAGCCATCGCGCTGTACTGGTAGCACCGGGCTGATCGCTGGCTAAATTCTTACCACAGTGGCCACTATCAACCACAAGAACCATGCGGTATAAGTAACTTTGAACAGCGGCGATTTGTGCTTTTGCACACTAAGTACAAGCAGAGAAATAAAACGTTTGGAGGCCTTTTACAGCATAAGAATTAAGTTTGCAGCGTTTGACAAAGTGCTTTGGAAACTTAAAATTGTTTGCGGTAAATTTTATTTGTTCTTGGTAAAGCTAAATTTAATTGCATTACACGAACATAAGCTTTTTCGTGCTCGATAAATGAGTTTTTTCGTTTGCTTATAATGAAATTAATTTTGTATATCTCTCAAAATAACGAGTGTCCGCTCAAAAATACGAATGCTCGATCAAAATGCCGACAACGATGTCTTCCACAAATCCTATTATTTGAAATAATACTTAAGCAACAAAATTCGTATAGCCTGTTTGGCTCAGAGGTAAAGCATCTGCTTGGCAGCCATTAGGTCCCGTGTTCGAACCCCGCTCTGGCCACGGTATGTTTTTAAAAATTTCTTTTTTTTTCATTAAACGTTTTCGTTACATATTTTATTGCATATTTCTATTTATAGGTTGCCCGTAAGTACATGCCGCAAACAAAGTTCAGTTGACTAATTTTTCGTTTCATTTATTGATATTAAAGTGTTATTCTTTGCATATAATTGGTCGGAAGTGCTTCTAAAATGCATTTTTTCGATTTCATTTGTTCCCATGGTTATAATGATTTTTTGTGAGCTTACGTGTTTTGGTATTTTTGTAACATGATAACATAGTAGGAACTGAGATAGATTGTGCAATTAGTCGAAAAAAAAATCATTTGAGGGAAAAAAATGCAAATATATTTGCATTACATCAACAAGCACACACATAAATTTTTTTCCGGATCGGATGAAAAACACCAAAGATATAACGAAAAAATCAAAATAGCACCATAGGGACCACTTAAAAAAAAAAAAAATTTTTTTTTGAAAATGTCTCTTAAATGTCTAGCGATTGAGTCGGTGTCAAAATAGGTTTATTTTTCTTCCATACAAGGTGATACGGTCTAATATACATTAAATAAGTTATAAAAAATTATTTACAAATATTTCGTTTTTTTTTTATGAACTTTATTTGGAATCATCGCTATTGATTTTTTCTTCAGAATCATGAATTTTCCGTAACATGGATATTATCAACTTTCTATTTCTCAACTTCTCCATTTATCATTCAATTTGATTTTGATTTTAAATTTCTCTTGTATGTGAGGAGAAGGTCGGATGTCAGCAGGAATATTCTCATTATATCCGTGTTAAAGCTGACTCTCGAGCATTTTCGGGTGACTTCATGACTTCATCATGTCACAAACTCTTTGTGTCTTGCCTCTACAGGCAATTGACTGATAAGTAATGCAAATTCACAAATAACTTCACATCCGTGTGTATCTTTGTTTATTTGACAACATAAACCATTTTTGATACATCTCTAAAAGACGCTGTATGTTTGAAACTGTATCTATTATAAAATTATTGCTTACTTTCAGGATCATTTCAAATAGAAATTAGTTTAGTTGTTAAAATTTTTAGAATTTAAACTATAATATTTATACATTTCCAGTTTTTTTAATATTTTTTGACATTTTGCTAGGTTTTGTTTTTTTTTTAAAAACTCTAAAATGCAATCTTCCATACAATTGTTCACAAAAAATAATATTGGTAAAAATGTAATTACTTTTGTATTTGTGAAAAGGGAAAAATAAAATTTGGAGAGCGAAAAGTTGATACATCAAACAAAAATACAAAGCCCAAAAAAAAGGGGGAAAAAAATAAAAAAAAAACAAATCGAAGAGAACAACTTTTTATTTGGCCTTTTGAACTTAAGTAATTTCCATACAAAACTGACGAAATTTCAGAGAAAACAAATGTATCAAATACGTCGTAACTTTTTTGTTTATGAAAAAGAAATAAAATAAAATTTTGGAAATTGAAAAGATATATATATCTAAATAAAATATGTAAAATTTATGGAAACCAATGAGAACACTTTTTTTTACTTGCAAAAATTTGGTAATTTTTTTAGTTTTAAGGATTCTATTATAGGTTAAAGTAATTTCTTTTGAAATATAACATTATGACGAAACCAAACACTATTGTGATCTGAAAAGACCTTAAAAAAAATTCTGCATACCTTTTTTTACTAACTGTCCCAAAATTTAAAAAATTTGTAAAGTTTTAAAATCTCGCATTATTTTATTAAAAAAGATATTTACAAAATTCCTTTTGATTTTTAACCACTGAAAATTAGCTTTTGTTTTGCATACCAACTTTTTGAAAATACGAAATTGTTTGGTTTTTTTTTATCCTCATTCAATGCAGTGTGTGCCGTCTTCATTTTTGAGTACGGCCCTATGATGCCTCAGTCCCGCAATCTGCACCAAAAGCATCACTCGTTGCTTGAATCGTTGAGTGCATTGGCATCTCCTACGATAATTCTACTTATTATGTAGCCGCCAATGTAAAAATGAGCTTCGTCAGAAAACATGATTTTTTTGCAAAAAAGTACCGTCGCAATTAATGTTTTCCAAAACTCAATCAGAGTAACTAGCGTACGGTGCTGATGGTTTTCTGCCAGCTGCAGTTCTTGAGTCAATAGCACCTTTTTTCGAGTCAAAATACAATGAGTTCTGAGTTTTCTTGCACTTTTTGCATTTTATGAAAATTTTCCCGTATTTAAATATGATAAATAGCTACATTTGAGAACTGTCAAGAAACCGGCTGTTAAATAATTTGCCTTATCAACCATTTACCTCTGGTTGATACAGCCTTCACTAAATCTCTGCTGACGGTATATTATCGAAAAAAAGCTCTACTTTTCTGCTTAGGTCTACTTACAGCTAAGCTAAGCTTTATTTTTCTACCAGAAAATTGTTTCGTTTGGCAAGTAGAATAAAGTTTTAACGAATTTTGTTTCATTTTCATGGAAGTTGACCCATGAAATAAGCTCTTTTAAACTTGAACTAGTTTTCAGGTGGAAACCATGTTAAAAACTTATTAAAACAACAAAAAAATTAAAAATTATACCACAAACAAAACCTTTTTTCAACAAGCCATTACTCATGGTTATATAAAATGAAAATTTCTATGAAAGCTCTTTTGGTTGCTCTGACTTACCTTTGCAATTTCCTTTTTAGTGCAGCAGAAGTTCACAAAATTCATATTCACAAAATCACAACCATGACAAATCGTAACAGTTTTCTCCTCCAGTGTATCCTGTGAGCCCAATGTAACTATTTGCCGTAATTTAGCATCCTGTAAAAGAAACAAATGGAGAACAAAAAACCAACAATATTAATCATAATAAAAAACATTCACAAAATAACAAACAAATTTATAGAATATGTGTGCTCTTTAAGGATAAAGCACATATAATGGCTGCCTGTGTACATATCCTTCCTGTATGAAAGCTATTCATAAAAGCCATAGAAACAATATTTTATTGCATACATTAAGGGAGAGTACCAAAAAAATTCTCAATATCGAAAAACAGTAAAAAAAAATCCTATGTTTGAGGCGCTATGCTAACAGCAGAGTAGAGGACAAAAATTCCGAAAAAAACCAAAAATCAACAGAAGTGAACAAATAAAAAATCTCTGCAAGGAAGAAATATGCAGTGATGCGTAGAGGAGCAGAGAGAGTGGTTTGAGCAGCACTTTGCGCTATAAATTGCAACAATAAATAATGTTCAGGCACAAATAATCGAAATACCAACATTGTAGAAAGTCCATACATAACAACAACAACCACAACAAGGGTAAGTTAAAGAATGTCCTGACAACTTGTAATGCTGAAGCTATGCTTAAAATTTGTCTCCTCCTAAATGAATGCTAAGTTAGAAGAATTATAAGTGAGTCATAAAATTTCATTTATGCTTGAATATCAATGATTGGGCAAATTATTAGTGCTGCTTATAAAGAGAGAGAGAAAAAAAAAAACAAAATCGAGAAACGGAAACGCAGCAACGGAAATGAATGGAAAAACTTGATAAAAGCTAAATGCATCAATGAAGCTTCTGCCGAGCAAAACGTCGCAAATAATGAAATATTGAAAACAAAGTTTCGACAGCAAACGAAATCTTGCTTAAATTCAGACAGCAGCATAATAAATGCTGCAAAAAAAGGACACTCTGAGTGAGCACTTTGTTGCTGCTTAAAATTGAGTTAATGGATTTTTGCTTGGCACTCATTGAGTGGTGCACTTTTCGATGGCAAAAAGTTCGATTATACATAAATGTTGGCAAAGTGAGCAAGGACAAAAAAAAAAAAACAAACAGGACACACTGTAGTGATTGCTGCTGTGAAATTAATTTTGCTTAATTAATTTTGCAAATAAATCGAGCGTAAAGAGCGATTGCGTTGTAGCCTGAGGAAGGCAGATAGGCAGTGAGAGAAGATAGTGGAATTTAATTTTCACCACAAACAAAAAGAAATGAGGAAATTGAAGATCTGTTGATTATGTCAATAATAACAATAGAAACAATGTTGTTAAGACAAAATTTGAATGGCTGAAGAAATAATTTTAAAAATTATCGGAAAAATATTTTGAATTTTTAAAGCTTTTGAGAGATATGTTACTTGAACGTTTTATTCGAGTATTCCTAAATTTTATACCTTAGGGGAGAAAATTTATGTTTAAGAGGCACTGGAAAAGAATGTCAATTATATTAATGTGATGCCCGTTGCATTAAATCATCAAGAAAGTAATGATTTTTATTTTTAAATTATTTTATAAAAACCATGAAATCTACTTTAATTTATTCCTTGTTTGAGTTTAATTTATTCCTTGCAAAATAAGGTTGAATAAAATATTATTGCATAAGTTTGCAACAGATATTAGTATAGTTTTGGCAGCACTGGAGTTATTCACACATACTCGTGTGTTTGTCATATGTCAATTTAACACCTGAACATCTACGCTTTGGAGATATTACAACAAGTTTAAAATGGAAGACCAAATTGTGCATTTTCGCCATATTCTACTGTGTTACTTCGTAAAGGAAAGAACATGCGTCGAGCTTGTGAAAAATTGCTTTAAATTTACGGTGACAAAGCTCTAGAAACTGATTTCACTCTGGCAATTTTGATATCAAAGATGCTCCTCGGCCATGAAGACCCACCGAGGTTAATGACAAAAAATAAAGGCACTGCTCAAGTTAAACCGATGTTAGACGACACGAGAGATACTTGATTTCATTTTCGTTGATAGCGAAATGAATGCGGATGTCAACAGCCTTATCTCTTCATTATTATCAAGTTTTAATCATCACACTGCATTATGCCTTAAGGTAAAACTCTATAACTATATGAAGCCAGTATAGTTATAATAATAGTTTAAACTTTGATTTTACTAAAGGTGATTTCATTAGTATATCAAATTTCTTAAGCACTGTTGATTAGTAATGAGTTTTGAATAATAAGCTTAAAGAAGCTATAAATCTTTTCATCCCTTAAATTCACAAAAAAATTTATCGAAACCATACCAATATGGTTCAATAAAGAACTTGTTAATATTAACAATAAAAATATAAAGCATATAAACTTTATAGAAAATCAAATAATAATGCAATTCTTTTAAATAATTATCAATGTCTTAAAAAAAATTTGATTATTTGAACAAAATCTTATACAAAAGTTATATTTATATTATACTAGCCTTTTCCCGGCGCGCGTTGCTGCACCCTGCAACTATATGGGAACATAATAGGTGCATTCAAAACTTTTCTTAGACTCATAGTTTGACACCACTGTTACTTTCCACTGCCCGTTACAGTTTCCCAGTTGCAGGAGATCACCAAATAGTAACTCCATTTTGAGTATGTATGTAAGTACTGCTACTTTTACTCTCAAAGCTATTCGATAATACAAATTTTAATTGTATGGGCGGAGCCACACCCACTTATATAATGCCCATCTCAGTTTTCTACTAGATGGACATTACCCAGTTTTAGTACAGTTGCCGACAATGAGCATACAAACTAAATTATCAAAATGTAGCCAATTCGACGAAAACCGTAGGAAATATAGCTTTTTTATTGATTTGTGGGCGGTAAAAGGGACTATGACAGAAATTGAACCAATCTTGTACTTGAAAAAAAATGTACTGCCAAAATTTCAGCTCTATCGGCTCAGTAATTTGGAAGTTTCCAGCCATCACACAGACAGCGTTTTGCTTTTTGTAAATATATATAGATTATTGGCTATAACTTTTGATTGGTAAGAGATACTAAGATAATTTTTTCTAAAAAACTAATTTTTTATCTTGTATATTTTTTCAAAAATATAAAAACACGATATTGGAAAAAAAAATTTTATTCGAAAAAATCAAGGGCTCCCTTGTCACCCCTTGGTCTTGTTTTTTAATCATAAAAATGGTTTTTAATTTTTGCGTAAAATTGAAATAACTTTTGCTTTTAAATGTTATAACTTTTAAATAGAGTTGAAAATTTGCAAATTTGAATTTAAATTATTTTTACAACAAAAAAAAATATTAAGCCTTATTTTGAGGAAAACTCCAAAATTTCAGACCTTTTTTGAAAAAATATTTTAAATATATGTACTCAACTAACGGTATTTCGCAGTAAAGTTTTCATAGTACTTTGATGAAGCGTTAAGACAAAAAAAAAAATTTATCAAAGTGTATAAAAAAGCAGCGGAGATATTTGAATCGAAAGTCACAAAATTAAATTTCTGATTGTGTTTTTCTCATTTTTGAGCACAATGTTGCATTAAATATATCGTTGTAGTAAAATTTTTCATAGTTTTCAAGATATGTTCATGTGTTTGATGTCAAAATAACGCAAATTTTTTAATTTTACTAAATTTAAGAAATATTTTATATTTTGTAAATATTTGCATATGTATCAACTAAAAATATGTGATTTTGTAAAAAATTTGTACTACAGCACCATCTGGTGTCCAAGGTGGTTCAAAGAAGATACTGTCAAAAAACTCATCGTACCTGAGAACTACTATATACCAATTTTTATTCTAATCACATGAGCGGTTTGTGAGTTTTAGGTGGTTTTGCAAAAAATTTGTACTACAGCGCCCTCTGGTGTTCAAGATAGGTAAAAAAAAAATTACAGAAAAACACTCAACCTACATGAAAACCACTGTATACTACTTTTCATTCTAATCGCAAAACGGGTTTGTGAGTTTTAGGCAGTTTTGTAAAAAATTTGTACTACAGCGCTCTCTGGTGTTCAAGGTGGATAAAAATTGATAGCTCACAAACACACACCGTACCAAAAAACTTTAATACACTAATTTTCATGCTAATCGGATGAGTAGTTTAGGAGTCTATTGCATAGTAACATACGATATTTAGTTCCAAAGCAATTCGATATCATAAATTTGGCCTGTGTGGCCAAATTCCCCCTTGTCTAATATTCGCTCAAATATATATACCATATCTACATATCAAGTTCCACTATCAAAACATGTACAACTCAGGAATAATACTGATTTCTAAAAAGTGGGCGTATATATAGTTAGACCGCGCCCAGTTTTAGTATAGTTGCCGACAGTAACCAAACGAACTTGTTTACGAAATTTTAGTCTAATACGACCAAACCCGTCTTAAATATAGCATTTTTATTGATTTGTAGGCGGTAAAGGGGGTATGGAAAAAAGGGGTATGAAAAATTTTTACTAGGCCTATATTTTTCGCGCAAATGCAAACTAAAGTGGGACTTACCAAATTATTCCAATATTCCATTTATTTCCAATTACCATTGCAAATATTTCCCCATATATACCATATGTGCGCACCTGTATTTTTTCACAGCTTTATTGTTGATAAGTTCACTAAAATGCCTATAATTCATGAACCAATACACATACAAAGACCATTTATACAAAAAAAAAACCTTCGTATTGACGTCACCTTTCATGGGAAATTTCCAGAAACAAAATCGGTTCACGCATTACAGAGAACATCAATTTCATACACAATGCAACTTATTTTTATATATATAGATTATCTACAAAAAGCTATATTATCTAATACAAAAGCTATCATTTTTCGGATTGAATGCCAATTGAAAACTATTAATAAGAATTTTTGGTACTTTATCAACAGCAAAAAAAAAAAAAAAATACGACGGGTATTCCGAATACCATTCAGTATGTGGTGAACACAATATCTGACCTCCTCTCGATTTGCAACCATTTCGCAAAATTTTTTCGTTCAGTTTATGTATCTTCTGATACTATCTCAGGTAATTACAATAACTTATCAAGTAATTTAATTGATTTAAGATCCCTTGAGCTTAGCTTAATAGAAGTCTTAGATGGATTAATGCAATTGAACAGTGATCGACAGCCAGGAATGGACTGTTTTCCACCAATACTTTTAAAAAATTGTGCGAATGTACTAGCAGTTCCTCTTACCACAATCTACAACCAATCACTTAAAAATGGTGAATTTTTAACAGATTGGAAATTCACTTACATTATAACGATTCACAAATCTGGTTAAAAAAATGAGGTTTCAAACTATCGCCCAGTATGTAAAATATCTGCGATCTCCAAACTTTTTGAAAAATTGATCTAAAATAGACTGATTTTTTTAATGAAGGAGGTTATATCACCGCTTCAACATGGTTTTTTTACTGGAAGGTCAACAACTACTAATTTGACAATATTTACTAAATATACAGTGGCTCCATCGCAAAATCGGACAAGAGCTTGTCTGATATTAATGAGCTCTAAACTTTTAAATAATGTTCTAAATTTTTTTGTTTTTTTGCTTATATTAGCACTTCACATACTTACCTCTCTGAATAAAAAAAACAACAACAACTTTTCCAACGATAACTGTTTATTAAAACCAAAAAACAAAAATAACTCAATTTCTTGCGCTCATCGCAAAATCGGACACAGTAAAGAAGCAATGCCAAAAATGCAAATACCTAACAATTAATATTTAGTTGCGTATCCTTTGTTGTTCAAAACGGCCTGTAAGCGCTTTGGAATTGATTTTACCAAGTTTTGGCATACTTCCGGCTCTATGGAGTTCCATTCTTCTAATAAAGCCTCTTTTACCTGAACTAATGTATTAAATTGTAATGTATTAAATTAAATTTGCTAATTCCTCCCAAAGATGTTCAATTACATTAAGGTCTGGGCTCTGTGCAGGTGTTTGTATGAGTTTGGGGCAGTTAAGGATCAACCAAAGTTTTGCAACGCCTGATGTGTGTTTGGGATCGTTGTCTTGGTAAAAGGCAAAGTTGTTTGCGATACCCAATTTCTCTGCACTTTGCTTTACATTTTTTTTCAAAAATTTGAGGTTGACAAATTTATCCATTTTACTATCAATAAAATGCAAATTGGCTACCCCGGCACTCAACATACAGCCCCAAACCATAACAGTTTGATTGTGGCCCCAAACCATAACACTCCTCCATGTTTGACTGTGGCTTTTGTATTTTGGTGATGAAATTCTTTATTTGGTTCACGCCACACAAACATCTTGCCATCTGACCCATGCAAATTAAATTTGCTTTCGTCAGTGAACAGAACTTTAAAATAATCAAATCATCAATGTACAATAAGATGATTTACCATTAAATTACCTGATTCCAAAAATCTTCGGTTTTTAGTAAATAATCCTTAGCATATTTTATTCTATTATTTTTATTTTTAAGGCTTATAAAAGGCTTTTTTCTGGCAACTCGCCCATAATAATCGAATTTATATAAAGTATTGCGAACATTATTTAGGCAAACATCTTTTGCAGTGCGAGTTTTTAGAGATATTTTGAGTTCTTTTGCGGTTTTAAAAGGATCTTGTTTGATTTCTTTCAATATTGATCGCTCTTCTCACTCATTTAATATCTTGCCATAACCTTCTTTGCTTTTATTGGCCAGTCTAAACTCATCACGGAACCTCTTGATGATGTCGTGGACAGTAGAATTACTTTTTCCAACCAATTCAGCAATTTCTCTTACAGCTTTACCTTCCAAATTTAATTTTACTATTAATTGCCTTATTTCGATAGTAGTTTGTTTTCAATTTGGAGCCATTTTAAAAATATTTTTATTTGGCATTAATACCGACTGCCTCTAAATACAATTTACAAACGAATGTGACAAAAAAACTCAGTTTCGAAGTAGGAATTTTCAGAATAACGGCATTTTTACCATTGCTACTTTACTTTGTCCGATTTTGCGTTGAGCGCCAGAAATTGAGTTATTTTTGTTTTTAGTGCGAATAAACAGTTACCATCTGAAAAGTTGTTGTTTTTTCTTATTATTATTCAGAGAGGTGAGTATGTGGAGTATAAATAAAAGAGAAAAAACAAAAAACTTAGAACACTTTTTTAAAGTTAAAATTACATTTATATTAGATAAACTCTTGTCCGATTTTGCGATGGAGCCACTGTATTTTAAACAGCTTTGAAAATTGATATCAGCGTGATGTCATATTCACTGATTTTTCAAAAGCTTTCGACAGAGTTCACCATTACTTACTTTTAAAAAAGCTAGAATCCATTGGATTTCACTCCAGTACTTTAAAATGATTTGAATCAAACCTTTTAGGTCGGACGCAATTCGTTCGAATAAATAACTTAATGTCAGATGCTATAACGGTCTCTTCAGGGGTTCCCCAAGGCATCCATTTGGCACCTCTTTTGTTTCTATTATTTGCAAACGATATTCCTAAAATATTTAGTAAGGCTTTCTCAGTGTTTAGTGTATACCGATGACATAAACATTTTTTTCTACATAGACTACATAGACTACACAGACTACATAGTAGCAAAGGCCAATTGTATGTTAGGCTTCATAATGAGAAACTCGAAAGAACTTTCTGATCCTTTGTCTTTAAAAACTCTTTATTTTTCCTTTGTGAGATCTCTTTTAGAATATTGCTGCATTATATGGGACCCATTTTATGCTGGCTCTTCAAGAAGAATTGAAAGAGTTCAAAGACGTTTTACGACGTTTTACGACGTTTGCAATTAGTCGCTTACGATGGAATATTGAAATGCCTTCTTATAATGTAAGATGCCTTCTTCTTGGTATTCAGTCCTTAGAAAATAGTCGTAAATATTTTGCCATAATGTTTGTAAGACATATTATTTGCTCGGATATAAATTGTTTTTTTTTTTAAATTTCTGAAAAACGCTTTCACGTACCTTCACGTGCGCAAAGATCTTCTAATATATTCTATGAATCTTTTCATAGAGTAAATTATAGTATGAATAAATCTATTACACGCTGTTTAAGACTAGCTAACTCAGTGTGTAGTGAAATAGATTTTAATCAAGGTTTAAGTAGAAGTGCTTTTAAGAACACTTTACTTTTATATTTTAATAGTATACGTAATAACTCAATGTGAACTATCTTAATTTGTATCATATTGTTAACATCCACTGGATTAATCAATTATTTAACTAGTCAGTAAGATATTGAAAATCTGTTTGATAAATGAATAAAATAGACTAAACTAAAGAAGCTTGGATACATAAACTAGGTCGATTATTGGATTCTTCATGAATTCAAAGAAACTCATTGGACGGCGCTTGTAGATATCTGCGATATGTAGGTTGCTACTTATACTTCGGGATCTGACAACGCTAATGTCATTCCATTGAAAAGTTAGACATTACTCATGAACTCAATGAAGTTCATGTGACGCGTGTGGATATCTGCGATACATAGACTGCTACTTATATTTCGGGATCTGACAACTGTAATGTCATTTCAGTCAAACTGACATTTACATTGAAAAGTTTAACATTTTCTAGCTTAAACGTACTCGCGACTTTTTGGCGTACATGCGATTATTGAGTTGTTTATTGTGCTTTTAAAATTGTAATTTAGCAAAAAAATGGAATTAACACGTGAACATTTTCGTGCGATTATTTTTTTACAAATTTCGACGGCAATTTTATCAACAAGAATGGATCGATGAACTCTATTCGATTTTTGGCATTGAAGCACCATCAAAAATCTCTGTTGTTGTGCCACAAAACATTGATGCTGTGCCCGAACTGATAATACTTGATCGTCATGGTATACACACCATTTTACATGAACACATAGGTGTGAAAAGGAGTTGTTCACGGATTGGATTCCAAATAATTTGACAATCACCTAAAAAAGGCTCGTGTCGGTTGGTGCAAAAAACAACAAGAAATACAATCGCGGTTCTTCAAAAGACGTATATAAAACCGTGACTAGTGACGTATCATGGATTTATGCGTATGAGTCTGAAAGTAAACAGCTGTCGACTGTATTGGCCTTTAGAGATGAACCAAATCTAACAAAAGTTGTTCGAGCTCGAAGTACGTTCGAAGCGTTTCATGAAAAAAATTAGAAATATACCCACGGTACAACTTGAGACACGTAGAATAGTCAATTCCGAATGGTACACAACCATTTCTTTGCCAGAAGTGTTTCGTGATATAAGGAACCGCCGAAGAATTATTCTTCATACACACAATGTGAGCTCTCAAACATCAAATTCATCGGTCATCTGATGTACAGTCTTGATTTGTTCCTGCACATCAAGGACAAACTGCGTGGATAACGATTTTCGACGCCAGTAGACGTCTTTGATGCTTTCAAAAACTATCATATGTTTTGAAGGTGCCTCAAAGGTAATGGGATAAATGTTATAACAACACGGAGAGAAATAATATTTCCATATTAAGCAAATATTTTGCTTGATCTAAGAAAATTTAAAATTAAGCCGCATTTGCTCAAATCAAGCACAAAAACCCTATAATTTTGAAAATGTTTCTCACTTCAAGCAAATATTAGTCTTGCATATAGAAAACATATTCTTGAGTTTTAAACAAATGTTTCTTGAATTAAGCATTTTTTTTTTCTTAATATCATATGTTTTAAATTTGCTCAATTCTAGCAAAATAATGTTTGAATTGAGAAATTTACGTTTGAGAGTAAACTGATTAAACTGAGAGTAAACTGCCTATTTGCTTGATTCAAGCATTGAATGGTTGATTTTTTCTATCTTTGAAATGGTTCGAACGCTTGCAAAAAAATATTAACCATAACGGAGAATATTTGGAAAAACAATAAAGCTATCTTTAATGAAAAAAAAATCGGTATATCTTTATTATTATATTATATATTCCCATATAAGTAGCCATATAAGTATTATATTATATTTCCCGAAATATAAGTAGCAATCCTCGTATTATACACTTGAAAGGGCGGAAATTCAACTTTGTACAAGCCGAAGATAATACAATTATAACTAGTTGATCATGTCTTGGAAATATAGTTCCCATTAATAAAAAATGGTATTGGTGCTTTATTAAAATTATGCTTATAACAACAAGATTGCATAAAATTGAACTTATGAAAAATTCCACTCATGTGTGATAGAAGTCAATTGAATAAAGTAACCGGAATTCTTAATTTTTTGTATCAGATCCTAAATGTTGTTAAATTCTATTACATTTTATCTTTCATCATTACATACATATATGAAGATTTCGACTTATTACGTAAGCCTGACATAGGAATAAATAAAGGCACGTATTTACTATTATTCTATTCTATTCTATTATATTCTATTCTATTCTATTCTATTCTATTCTATTCTATTCTATTCTATTCTATTCTATTCTATTCTATTCTATTCCATTCTATTCTATTCTATTTTATTCTATTCTATTCTATTCTATTCTATTCTATTCTATTCTATTCTATTCAATTCTATTCTATTCTTTTCTATTCTATTCTATTCTATTCTATTCTATTCTATTCTATTCTATTCTATTCTATTCTATTCTATTCTTTTCTATTCTATTCTTTTCTATTCTATTCTATACTATATTTTTCGAATCGAGAAATATTTTTGCTTTATTTAAGTTAATATTTTCAAAAGTTTTAGACCTTCTAGACTTTTGTCCTAGTTTGTGCTAGTAGAAAGTTTTGTACTCCTATTTGTGAATTCTATTTTCTATTGGCAAGTGAATTTATAGACCAAAATTCCTCTTCTCAATTTTAAAAAATGTGTTCAAACATTAAATTGGGTGCACAATTAGATGATAAAGGAACGCACGAATAGACCCATATTTATATTAAATCTTTTTCAAACAAAATAAATTAGCGGTATTCACAATGTAGTGTATTTGGTCCTTACTAATTTAATCCGATCAATAAAATTAAGTATTTAATTAATTTTGCGATTTCTAAGAACTCTAGCAAGAAATTAGTGAGTATTTGACTCAAAGAAATTGAAATTTGTTTTTATAAAAAAAAAAAAAAAAAAAAAACATTTTTTTTGTTGTTTATTTTGAGCAACTTATAAAATAATTTGTTGTTTAATTTTGAATTATTTTATAAGTTTGTAAGCGATATTGAAGGATGAAACTTATGAATTTCATTTATTAATAATGATACGAAATATGAGATTTTTAAATGTGACATTGCTTTAACTTCAGAATCTGTTCATCACAAAGCAATCATGCTAACTTTTATTACTTATGAATTTACGAACAACTCAGTGGAGAATGTTAGTGCCGCGTACAATTTTCATAAAGCAAATATTAACTCTTTAAATAATTATTTCAATTCCATCGACTGGAACTCCGTAATCGGTTCATTAAATTTAAGCAACATGTATAATACTTTTAAGATTATTCTGAAACAAAGTTTTGATTTATACGTTCCTTTGAAATCTTCTAGAAAGAATTATAAATTGCCTTGGTACAATCACAGATTGTCTCAACTCAAAAACTTGAGAAACAAGGCTCATAAAATTCAAACATACGAATTCTGATACTGATAGACTTTCATTTATACAATTCAGGCGTGAGTTTGACTTTCTATCCAACTTTTTATATAAAAAATACATTGGTTTAATGGAGAAAAATATAAAGTACAACCCTAAGTCATTCTGGATATTTTTAAACGAAAAACGAAAAAGTTCGGGATTTCCTAAATCGATGGAATTCAAAGGTGCTTTCGCGAATAATAACCAAGAAATTTGTGAATTATTTGCAAAGTTTTTTGGATCAGTCTTTGATAATAATAATAACCAGGCTTCTGTCTCTAATAATTGTTCTAATGTTCCTGAAATTTTAAATATTAGTAACATGGAGATTACTGAAAGTGAAGTTTTTAAAGCTCTTAATAGCTTAGATAGTACTAAGGGTAGTGGATACGATCTATTGCCACCTTAAATTCTGAAATCTTGCGCAAGCTCTCTTTGTACGGCGTTAACAGTAATTTTTAATAAGTCCCTCTCAAGCGGAATCTTCTTAGATGAGTGGAAATTAGCCTTTATCTCCCCAATTTTTAAATCTGGCCAAAAATTTCTTATTAAAAACTACAGACCGATAGTTAAACTTTCAGCCATACCAAAACTATTAGACAAGTTAATTGCCGCAAAACTTTTTTCTGAAATAAAAAATTGTATCTCGCCCGATCAGCATGGATTTTTTGCTGGTAGATCCACGAGCACAAACTTAGCTATTTTTTCAAATTTTTGTATGAATGCCATTGCAAAGGGCTTTCAAGTAGACGTTCTTTACACTGACTTTGTTAAAGCTTTCGACAGCTTGTGTCACAATTTACTGATTTCTAAACTGAATAAGGTAGGATTTCACTCTAATTTTTTACAATGGATGTTCTCTTACATCACAAACAGAAAATTATTCGTTAAGATCGATACCTGTTATTCTAGCATGGTTCAAGTTACCTCTGGTGTGCCACAGGGAAGCCATTTAGGGCCACTCTTGTTCATATTATATATAAACGATATTCCTAAGAGTTTAAAATTCTGCAGAAGTTTGCTGTATGCTGATGACTTAAAAATGTTTTCAATTATAAAAAATACCTTGGATTGTTATAAATTTCAGACAGATATTAACATCTTACTTTTATGGTGTGAGGTTAATGGCTTAAAGCTCAATTTCTCCAAATGTCACATTTTAACTTTTTGTCGCAAAAATGACTTCATTAGTAACGAATATTCATATGATGCTGTCAGCTTCTTTCAAAGATCATCCGTTGTTAAGGATCTTGGCATTTACTTCGATCCCAATCTCTCATTCAAAACTCATAGAGATTATGTAATATCCAAGGCTAATTCAAAGCTAGGTTTTGTCAAAATAAATTCAAAGGAGTTCTTGGACCCTTATACGGTCAAATCTATTTTTTTGAGCTTAGTCAGATCAATATTAGAATACTCATGCATTATTTGGAGCCCATCGTATTCTGTAGATGTTAACAGAGTAGAGAAAGTTCAAAAGAGGTTTTCTCGTTTCGCTCTGCGTAATATGTATACATATCAAGAAATGCCTACATATGATATTCGCTGTAAACTGCTTGGACTCCAATCGTTGGAGCTTAGAAGAAATAGTTTTTCTATTTTATTTATTAAAGACATTTTAGATGGTAAAATCCAAAGCCCTGAATTGTTGCAACTTATACCTTTGTACGCACCAACGAGAGGACTTAGGGAAAGACCTTTATTTTATATTTTTCCCCACAAAACTAATTATAGCCAGAACGAGGTTATCTCTAAATGTTTATACCTATGTAATTCTGTTGCCGGTCAATTAGATTTCAGTATGAATAGAGAAATATTTAAGAATTTATTACTAAATTTGCTAAACTATGTTTAATATGTTAGATTAAGTAAGATTAAGAATTATATCTGTGAAGGCAATGTCCCAGTAGATGAATGAATAAATGAAAATTTGTTTTTTTAATTTACTTAAAAAAATTTATCTTTCTTCAGCTTTTTTGAATCTCTGAAAAAACTAGTTCCTACATATGAAAAATTGCATTTATTCTAGTTTTATGCATTTTTTTTGAATTTATAGAGACTTAAAATATTTGAAATTTAATTCCGAGCGCTTTTGATGCAATCTTTCTTTGAGGATTATAAAATGACTTTATATAAGCATATTTGAAATTTTATCACTGTTGTTTGGTCCTTTTTTTTCTAATATAGCACAGCATGTATACAACTGTTTGATTTGTCATTCACTGAACGCTTCGTTTGCCAGGCTTTCATAAACGTCCTTTTAACATGCTAACGACGCAAATTCATTAAAATTGCAACCAACGTTCAGGTCCTTACGATGTGCAGATAATAAACGAAACCTTCACAGAAGCATTGAAAGACGCACACACACACACACAGTCACTGAAACATAAATGCACACAAAAACGCATTTCAACCTACACGCAAAGAAATTTTTCGTTTACCACAACTGAAAAATTCACCAACTATACTTCGTTTGGGAGCTGTATTTGTCGCAAACGAATATTCAGTTGTCACAACTTAAAAATATATCTTATATATATATACTAGGGCGGGTCGAATTGTATGGACCGATTTTTTTTGATGTAGCGTATAGCAAAAACGTAATCTATAGGTGATTTTGAGAAATTTTGCTCAAGAGACCATAGCTCTAAGTCGGATTTGGAGCCCCCCAAAATTTCAAAATAGATATTTTTCCATATATACATAGAATAATTCAATTAAAAATTCCTAATATCTCTACTAAAAATAAAAAAAATATTGGTATCAATACAGATTCTGAAAGGTGATAAAAATACGTTTCAAACAAGCCCACATTGAGAAATCTACTCTAATTCTATCCGATTTTATGACGAATTTAATTGAATTATTCTATGTATATATGGAAAAATATCTATTTTGAAATTTTGGGGGGCTCCAAATCCGACTTAGAGCTGTGGTCTCTTCAGCAAAATTTCTCAGAATCACCTATAGAATACGTTTTTGCTATACGCTTCATCAAAAAAAAATATTGACCCGCTCTAATATATACCGCAACTATTTCGGTCATTACTATTTATTATATTAATAATCTTTCTCATTATGTCCGTCCGTCTTCTTATGGATTCCACCTCTTTTGCTATCTTCGTCCGCGTATTAAGCAAACTACCAATTTCCTTATATAGTAACAATTTGTCCAAAAAGTAACTCTAAACTATAAGCGTTATGTTTATACAACGAAGGGAAAAATAAACAAAATTTTCAGTTGGGAAAAACGAAGTTTTCAATTGCTGCAATTTAAAAATCACTCGCGTTTATGACAAACGAAATTAATTTACTGCAACTATATGGCGCGTTTCTCGCAACTGAACTGTTATTATGACAACTGTTGAAACGTTTGCAAATAACGATTTCAAGCACGACAAACGAAGTTCGTTTGCGGCAAACTGGCGATAAACGTTTTTTTCTTTGCGTGTATACATTCACAACCACACACACACACACACGCTTAGGCAAACTTCATGCTACTGCCCACATCCACACTCAATCGTAGCTTAGGCAACAAAAGCACTCTACTGAGCTTTAGCTTATCAGCTAATTTTGTAGAACTGCAGCAGCGGCAGGCAGCAATAGCAGCAATAGCAATATTAACAACAATAACAACAAAAAGCGGAAGCCACCATAAAAGGAACCGGCACTCATACTAAAACCTGATTGCAAATGGCGATTAGTTATGCTCTCTGCATCCTGCACGCTTGCCAACGACGTCTATTTTTGCAAGGGACTGTTTATAGCTGTATGTTTAATGTTTGTGTGCGTCACTCACATCTAGTGTGCCTTAAACGAGCGGTTTTTTACTCCTCGCACCGCCCACAGCTGCATTCAGCTTAAAATTCAAAGCAAGCGTATGTCATGCATGTAGAATTTACAAGCGTAGGATATCCAAATACTCGTAACTCGATCTATGCTGGAGACCAACGAGCAGCAAATGGCTCTGCTCTTGTTTTTGTTGATATTTTGCTGTTGTTGCTTTTTGTTGTCCTTGTTATTTGTTATTGTTTTGACTGTTGACATTATGTCATTGAATTTGAAATAATTTCAGCCTCACCATCTTTCACCATCTCTCACTCAAGTTTTCACTCGCGTCATTTCAACCCATCACATCAAACACAGACTAATTCAAGAAGACCTACATAGTTCAATTTGAAATTCACATTGAAATGCAGTAAAAAGAGTATTAAAGTGACGATTAGGTGACTTTGTCACCTTGTTGCTGAACCTTGACTTTGTTATGGTTGTGTTGTGCCTTATTTTTGTTAAGCTTGTTTGTGTGCTTAGCACCTCAGCAACAAGAGCTAAAGGACCTGCGTTCAGTGCAGGTTAGTGATGGGCACGATGAGGTCATCAAAAGCCAAGATGTTTGGTTGGCTTGGTATCGATTGTTATGTGCTTATGGTCGATTGAACAGCGGTGTCAAGGTTGAGCTGTCTATGTTGTCAATATTTGAGTTCTGTCATTATTATGAGCAATATTTGAGTGAGAATTTTTGAGTAATACCAAATTTTGTTGTAGTACTAAAATTATTTATAATTTATCAAGCAGTATATCAAGCAGTGAATAGAATCTTGTATGTCATTCCTCTCAAATTGTTGAACCTATTTACGTATTCAAGCTGGCTTTGATGGGTCATTTGCCTTACAGTTTCGACTTGGCACTCAATGACTTCTTAAATTAAGAGTCAAATGCTTGGCGAGCGTTTTCTACACCCGAACAAGCCTTTGAGGCCTTAAAAAAACTTGGTATCGAAACTGTTTCGAAAATTGTTTCAAACGAATGCAAAAATGTATTGATCATCTTGGAGAATCTACTTTGTAAAACGATAAAAGCATTTTCACTGATTAACCATTGTTTTTTTCATTGCAAGGCGCAAGAATTAAAAGGCAACCCTCGTATATACATATCATAAAACTTTTTAACGATAATATAAGGGAGAAGGAGTGGTGCAAGTGCACCCTCTCTTTTGGATGCCCATGATTCTCAGTAAGCTCTTAACAGTATAAAGTTTAAGATCCCCTCAAACAACAGCTCGTACTCACAGTTGTCTTGAAGAGCCAATAGGTGTGATGAAAATGGAGCTAAAATTGACTTTCGGGGTTTTATTTTTAATCGTTTTATGATCAAAAAAATGCAAACCTCGAATCGTAGCTGATCAGCTTCTCAAAATTTCGCGGAAATACAGTTTTTTAAACTTTTGTAACGGAATATGGTCATAATATCGTCGATTATTGTGTCCAACACCTACGGATGCTTCCCAACAACATGCTTCCCAAAATTCAAAAACCTCAGAGAATGAAAGCCGGTGAGCCTATTCATAGAGACTTCTTGACATTCTGGAATCTTATATATTAATACGCAAACATTGAATGTTGTCGTACACGTTTTCAATATTTATTTTAGAATAAGGACAATGAAACGTATATCATTCGAAAGGTACTGCACCATAGATGTGCCGATTTATGTTAGATTTTAAATTGATGACCTTTGACCCGAAATATTAATGTTGAAAGTTAATATTAATTTTAGTTAGGGATCTCAGAACTGGAAAGAGGTAGAATGAAGAATGGGGTATCGGATGAAAGGTCTGGCTACACAATATGATTGAATATTAGATTGGTGACCTTTGACCTCAAATATGAGCGGAAAAAGAGCATTTATCAAATAAATTCTAAACTGTAAGAGATGGAAAAACATGATATAAGACAGAAAGTTAGACATTCATAAGATGACCAAAAAATACTTTGATATTTTTCACCATCGTTTACGGTTACTCTACAATAAGCACTTTTTCATTTAACAAATGTCGATATATATTGTGATGGTAAAATTGCTTACAAATAGTAACTTTTGAAAAATTTCCGTTTTTTTGACATCAAAATTATT
The DNA here is from genome assembly GCA_943735915.1 of Pherbina coryleti. Classification (NCBI taxonomy): domain Eukaryota; kingdom Metazoa; phylum Arthropoda; class Insecta; order Diptera; family Sciomyzidae; genus Pherbina; species Pherbina coryleti. The sequence continues at coordinate 13,854,603 of OX030948.1, read as the reverse complement.
GTGATAGCTCGAAAACTATAGATGTTCTCAACACAACGTTTTGTGTATGAAAATTCGTTTGTTGAGAGGTATACGAAAACTTTTTTGCTAATATTTTCCACGAATAGTATGTTAAAAAAATTTCCCGTTATTATGACATCAAAAGTATTGCGATATTTTGAAACCTGTAAATTTTTTCCATGCAATGCATTTCTTAAAGCAATATCATTGCCTCAGAATGAGAAAAAAACAATTGATATATCAAATTTTGATCTTGCATGCAAATATTTCAGTTATTTTTCAATCGATTTTCCCTATATGTTCTTTGTCTGAAAGTTTAATTAAATAACTTTAGAGAAATAAGAAAATATTTACCGTTATCTCACCAATTCTATTTCTTATGTTGTTTTCAAAACAACTCTAAAATATTCAATTTTTGCTCAAAAATTAGACCAGACATTCTTTTTTTGCAATTTTATTTTTTTTTCCTATTTTCTTCTCTCACACTCTTTCATATAACATATCATTTATTTGCAAAAATTGCTTCATTTTGATACATAATTTAACTAAGTGTTTCTATCATCGAAAATCATAAGCCTATGATTTTTTTGATGAAAATTACATTTTTCAAAATGTTTTTGTATTTTTGACAAAGTTCTACAGCTTAAAAAATTATTTCTGTAAAAAAATTTTTCAAATATTTCAAACCACTCCAAAGTTATATACACAATGTTTAATATTTATAATAAAAAAAAAAGAATGAAACCTGTATTATTCGAAAGGTACTGTCTCAAAGATGCGCCAAAAAATAAAAAAAACCAAAAAAATTAAATATGTTATGTGATTATTGCGTTTGAAAATAAATGTATGCATTCTCATTCCCATGACTGTAGTTTGAATCTCTCTCCCTGTCAAGTATTCCAAACAATTGTTGCTGCTCTCTCTCTCTCTCTCTCTCTCTGCTTATCGCATTCCACATTGTTTTTCCAAACAAAAATTGGAGATGTGTGGCATTGTTGGTGTTGTTGCTTTTTCTTATTTTCTCTCTCTTCGATAGCCTCATAATACAAATAGATAAAATATTCATGCAGCCATGAGGCCGCGGAGTGGTCTGCAAGATCCAAAATGCCCCAATCATGCAGGCGAGTTGCATAAAATTGTTTCTTGGAGTGTATATTTTTTGGTCTTACAAAAAAAAAAAAAAAATTGTATGTCCTCATGTAGCGTAAAAATGCAATATTGTTGCATGGAGTTTTTACGCGTTGAGTAAAAGTGCTATGAAAAGTTGAATTTTGCAATAAAATATGGTTCCATGACCTCATTACGAAAAATAATTTTTTTTGTAGCTACGACACCACGGAGGCAACCCACCTTAATGCAGTAAAATTGCAACAACTAAAAAAAACGTTGCATGGAATTGTAGCTCCAAGACTATTGGCGCTACCGTAAATTTTATAGAACTACAGTAAAGCTAGGGTTTCCGTAACGTGGTAAAAATAAAAAAATTAATGGCTTCTAATGTCTCTCAGGGTAGCCCTTAAAGTAAAATGAATGCTCCAATTGGAAAGAAAGATCAAAAATTAATTAAAATTAAAATAAAGACAAGTATTAGTACAAGGATTTGGTGAGAATTAGGACAATGATTAGATAATTAGATTGGCATGAGAGCAAGAATTTGGACAAAGGACTAGGACCAGGAATTAGATAAGTAGTAGGACAAAAATTTGGAAAAATATTAGAGTATATAATTGTATGTACAAGAATTTCGACAAGAATTGGAAAGTTGACTTAGACAAGGACTGGACAAGGGAAAGGACAAATATTGAGACGCATCTAAAACAATATTTGGGACAAGATTGGAAAAAGTACAAGGACACGAAATAAGACAAGGGATAAAAAAAGGATTTGAATACACTACGGACAAAAATTTAGGAAGGAAGTGGGATAAGAAAACAAGGGCTCAGGAGAGGATTTGAATAAAAATAAGATCAGGAATTAAGTTATGGATAAAAACAAAAGTTTGGACAGGAAGTAGGAGATAATTATTAAAACAAATATAAGAATAAAAAATATGAAGAGGAATAAAGATAAGTATGAGAACAAATAAAAGGTTAGGGACAAGAATGAGGACAAGGATGAATATAGACTATTAAGTCAAAATCTTCGAATTTGTCCACGATACAGATAACTTCTCTTAAGATTGCCAAGCGTATTTCAATAAATTTAAAATAAAAATAAGAGAAAAATTGATTTTGTTGCGGTCGAATTTCGACCACAGGCGATACTAGTAGATATAAAATGAACAACCTAGAAGACTCTTTGTATAGACTAAGAGTTAAAAAGGCAGTTGTTGCCTTCTCGTCCTTTCATATTTAAGCAAATTGTTATTTTGTATTTAATTTTTTAATCTATTTCTTACACGCAAAAAGTAAAGAAAAATTAAAAAAAAACAAAATAAAAAAAAAAAAGCTCAAGCCTGTGTTAGATAACACGGGCGCATAGTTCAGACGTAGAATACGTTAGTCATTAACAGCCTTATTCAATAGATTTCCTTAAACAACTTTTAAACGCTTGTTTAGTTACGCACTGTTTAAGGCTTTACGCAGCTTCTATGCAACCTTGCTAACATTGTTATTCATAAACATTTTTTCATTTTCTGCTTATGATTGTAAGGTTTGTGTCCGAACTATAGAAAATCTCTACAAAAATTAAGAATTCCTATGGATTTACAATGGCCGCCGCATGCTGCAAAGGGCGCATATGGAGCATGGCTTTGATATTAAAAGAAAAGACAAACAAAAAACGTGGTTGTATTTACGTAACCTTTAAACGCCAATTTCGGCGTTTAAGTTACGCAGCTCTTAAACAACTACGAAAATGTTTATGAATAACGTTTTCTTGTTTAAAGCCCGTTTAAAGTTACGCTGCCTCTAAAATGTGTTTATGAATAAGGCTGTAAGACATTGAGGATGTCTTAAAGACGTGGCCAACTGGGTAAGCACAATTTTGTTTCTCTGCTTCGCTTATCAATGTTGTGTATGTACACATCGTTCGCTACTTGGTCATTATACTTCTTCTCTTTCTCACACTGGTTCTGTGATGAACACACAGATAATCGTACTGCTCTTACACATGATGTTATAATACATATAATACATAAAATACAAAGCATATGAAAATTAATACAAAATTTGAAGGAGTTAAATTTTGATTTACTTATAGAATCAAAAAAATTATATGTACCAATATGATTATTTAAATACAAATCAAAAGAAGACATATTAAATATGTTACGACCATACTTGAATTTTCTTCAATGCATGCATAAAGTATTAAAAACTTATAATGAAAGTGACAAACATTTTCTAAAAATTTTGTGTTCCAGATCAACACCCCCGTATAACGTATTCTATGTTAATACAAAAAATAAAAAATTATTAAATAATAAAAATAAACAAAAAAAAAAAACAAAAAAAAAAAAAAATACAAAAAAATAAAAAACAAAAAAAAAGGATGGGAGTGATATACCACTACGTCCAAGTCTTGGGGAAAGCTGAATGTGGTATTATGCATGCGGACACATACAAACATTCACACACTGTAGGTATTTTCGTTTGGGATAACGACACTAATAACACCCTATATCCTTACAAAAGTTAAAAAAACACAGGTGCGTCACTGGACACACGAGAGAAGCGAAGCATTTTCGGAAATTCATAGATTTGATAATTTAATAGCGTTTTTTCGATTAAAATAATTTTTAAATTCAAAACTTTAAAATAACAAAGTATATACATCATATATATTAACCCTCTTCGGCCCTCCCTTTAAGCCCACTGTTCAGTTGTAGGGAATAAATATACAAAAATCATTAATTTTGTTACTTACAGGTTGTTTATTTTTAACGATATTTATAACGACCTTTAGTAGTTAGTAGAAACAACATCTAATACACAATCCTTAGTGAATATTTCTTTTAGTTCGTTCGTTCTTTTAGTTCGTTAGGTCTTTTAGTTCGCATGGACAAACCATAGCTCGGTAAATTTAGTTATCTTTGCTCTAGTTCGTTTTGTTTGCTACTTTTGTCGGTTGGCTAGCCAATACACAGTCCTAGAATAGCCAACACACAATCCTTTCTTAAAGTAATAGATTATAGTGATCTGCTGAAACATAGCTTTAGCTAATGTTTATCACTAAATCAACAAAATTATGAAAGAAAGGGTTTTAGCGTAATGGTTTGAGGAAAGTACAAACAAACGATAGAACTGTGAGTTGTGGGTTCAATTCCTGAAGCGGGCAAGAAATTATTTTTAATTTAACATTTTCTGGTTCAATTGATGCAAGCAAAAAACAATATCAATTCTAAGAAAAAAGGTGTCGGAAAAAGTGTCGTTTTTTCTGATATCACTCTAGCAAATCGCAGAACGAGGCGTAAAAAGCTTCGCTTCAAAAATTTATTTTCTTGATATTCCGAGAAGCAAATTAGCTTCGATTTCGGGGTTTGCATTTTTGTGACCTTAAAACAAGTACAAATGAAACCCCGAAAGCCGATTCTAGCTACATTTCCATCACAACTATTGACTCTTCAAAACAACTGTATACTGTATACTGTAAAACCTAATCATAAGTTAAGGAAGCACAAAAATAACTTGAAATGTTACAGTTTAAAAAGCGCTAGTTACCTTTTTCATACTGTTCAATAAATTGACAATATATCGCTTTGTTAATTTTTGTTTTATACTCTAAGCTTCATTAGCCCCAACTTCGATGTATCGATGGTGTTCGTCAATAACGTCCCAACTCATCAAAAATTTACGGGGGATGTTTTAAATTGATTTAGAAAATTGTGTTAAGACAGATTTGGTTGGGTTGAAGTGGCTGTCTCGCATACATCCGATTTTACATGAGCATTTGGGTGTTTGGAAGATTTGTACGCGTTGGATACCCCATAATCTGACGGTTGCTCAAAAAAAGCCTCGTGTCGATTGGTGCAAGGAAATGCTGAAAAAATACAGCGGGGTAATTCGAAACACGTCTACGACATTACTACAGGCAACAAATCATGGATCAACGCTTATGAGCTTAAAACAAAGCAGCAAACCACTGTTTGGGTCTTTCAAAGGCAGCAAAACTTGACAAAAGTTATCCGCGGATGGAGCACATCCAAGACAATACCACATCCAAGGCAATGCCAGTGGTTGGCAAAATGATTGTCAGTTTTTTGAGAAAAACCGGTTATGTCGCAACTGCACCACTTGAGCAACGGAGAACTCTTAGTGCTGCACACAACCATTTGTTTGCCGGTCTTGGAGAAGTCTTTGGAGAATTGAGGAAGATCATCCTTCATCATGACAATGCGAGTTTCCAAAATCAGCGCAAACAAAAGAGTTTTTAAAAACTCAAAACGTAGAATTGACTTGGCACCCAATGACTTTTCCTTATTTCCTCACATTAAGAAAAAAATGCGTGACGAGCGTTTTTCTAGTCACGAACAGGCCATTAAGGCATTTAAAACTCTGTTTTCGAAGGCACCAACTTCAGAGTGGCAAAACTGTTTCGAAAATTGGTTCAAACGAATACAAAAGTATATAGAAACAGTTAAACAATTAAAGTATTTTTTCCGGTTAACCAGTTCATTTTCATTGTTAAGCGCAAAACTAAAAATGCAACTTTCGTATCCGTTAAAATTTTAATGAAAAAAATTTAAAGCTTCAATGTGTAAACATTTATCTCCATAAATTCATATAATTTTGCAATATTGCAAACTCTCCGCGTTTCCAACTGTTTACTCACATTGTTTAAGCAATTCAAACTTTATGAAATTTGTTTGAAAAATGGTGAAATTTTTCATTAATATTTTTACGCTGATGACTGCTAAAGTACACAGTAAAAAAAAAAGTTATTCGAAACTTTTCTATGGTGCACATGTGCTGCATGAACTCAACGCAATGTGTGCGCACCACGCGGTAAAACAAATACAAACATGGTGCAGATATAATAATAATAAAGGATTAAAAAACATTATTTTATAAATTTAATAGCATTGCTTATCAGGTTTAAGCTGAGTGGTTTTTCTTATTTTTAAACTAATATCTTTTTATAATACAATGGCTTGCTATAAATTTTCATTTACAAAAGTAGCCATAGATTTACAATGGCACTCGATAATAAAAAACCCATGGCGCCATTTAGCATTCTCCACATGGGTGAACTGTCAACACTTAAGTCTTTTGTGAGTTGTCGTACAAACCAATTTGGAGTCAACCACAGCGCAGCTTAGAGCAGCTCTCTTAGTTTTTTTTCTTTTGAAACTGATCAAAGGTCTTTCTACGACCCAAAAAAGAAAAAAAAAGATCAATGGAAACAGCGTTTTTTTTTCAAATGGTAGCACGTTCAAAGTAATCGTCCTTGCGCTGTTTGGGCATTGATTAAACACGGGTTTTTTCATACAATTCATGTGAGGAGTTTTTTGTCCCCTCTTGCAGCTAGTGAGTTTTTGTTTTTGTCATTCTTCTTTTTCTAGTTTTTGCTTTAGTTACTCATTTGTGCCATTGTGGCAAAATAGTTTCAAAACAACCGCAGTGCCTTAAATACACACACTAACTTATTATATTTGTGCAAACATTACAACAAAATGCGTCGTCATTGTCTGCTAGGAGAATAATTCGAAGGGGTTCATTAAAAGTCGAGTCCAGGGATTTAATGTAGTTTCTGCAATTTATTTATTTTCATATAATGAAAATTTTGCTCTGCATTTTCCATTTATGTTTTATCGAAGTTTGCTCTGCGTCTTTTGGGAGTCCATTCATTTGGCGCAAGCCATGCATTCAAGCGGTTTTCAGCCTCGTTGTTATCCTTAACACAGGCTTAACTAGGCATAATTTGCTATAATTAAAAACAAAGATTAAAATGGCAATGTTGTTTCTCTATCTGCAGCTTCTGCTGCATATCTATGCTGTATCCTTATGCTAAATTCACATACGAGTATCTATCTATCTACACATACACATCTATCTACAGATATTTACACATAGATATAAGTTTAATTAAGCTTAAAACAGAAGATACCACAACCGCAGCCACATCCTCAGAGCATTATTTGCAGCAGCTTATTGCCATTTGTAGCTCTGAGTGTGAGTGTGTGTGTTCGTGTGTGTATTAGAGTTGTGTTGTTATTTATGCACTTTTGTGTGCGTTTCTATGTTCCCAGCGGGAAAAAGAGCGCTTCAATAGGCATCTTGCAGCGCTTCTGTGGTAGCAGTAAGTGCTTGCATCCTCCTTGCCACACGTGCTTCTTTTAACACTGCCATGTACTAGGAAGGAAGCAGTTTGAAGTTGATTTCGAAAAAGAGAGGGAGAGAGTATACAAAATTATATTGAGCAGTGGAGTGAGCGGGGGATGACCACCATTGTGTAATGAAATGGATGAAAGCGGTGCATAAGGAGCGAGAGGTAGAGCAATGAGTGAAGTACGCTCTACTTATCTCCACTTTTTTCAACTCATCAATAATTTTTGTTCTATGCTCAAAGCACATTTGAACAGCATTTGAACAGTTGCGTGTTTACTCGATTTTTTTTTGTCTAGCCTATTACCGCTTAGCATGCGATATATCTTTCGGCTTTGAGAACTGAATCACAACTGAATAACAAAAAGGCATGCACTTAAGATCGATGAATAAAAGCTCAAAACTTTGTCTCAGCGTTTGCTTGCTTGCTACGAGAGAAACGCAAAGAAAACAAATATTCGAAGAGTGTGCTTCTTTCCTGCTGGGCCAGCAACAGTTATGAAGCGCTTCGATCGTGATTCTATAGGAGTTGCTGCCATTTCGGACCGCTGGGTTCTCATCAACAAAAATCAACAAAAATATTAGACTTCAATTTTATTTGCATAGAATCAAGTTAATAAAAATTAACTAAAGAATGGTTCTTAAATATATATTTGTATAAATAATTACAAAACGAACTTCTTTGAATAATCGGTCTACAAAAATTTGAAATTCTACATTACATGTTCGAACTTCCCCCTATAGTATGTTATGAAGATTTAAACGTTAGGGTATATTAAATACTCAAAGGATATTTGATAGATATTTGATAGATTTACTGATGGGACATTCTATCATAGGACTATTCGGATATAGGACTTTGCATAGAAAATGCAAAAACGGCGAGTAGCAGGAATCAAGGCCTGATTAACTATACCGGAGCCCCTAGGTGATGCAATTTATGGGGCCCCTCTAACCTTTACTAACTTCCTAAAATACATTATTTGTACCACAAAGCAATTATATTCTTAATTATGCCATTTTTTTACTAAATTCCGAAGGTTTACCCCAAAAAATACGTATTTTTTTATTAAATATCATAAAATACAATATAATTTTGGCTAATTTGTGTTTTTGAATACTTTTGTAAAGTACTATATGTTTAAACATTGGCATTTCTTACTTTTTTAGATAAAAAATCTTTTAAAACATTTTGACCTTTTCCAATACAGGGTGGGTCATCTAGTGGTTTCTTTTTAAATTATAAGTTATTTTGACACTGAGAGCTGTTTCCCGCTCGAAATCTTGACATCAAGCCAGTATCATACCTCCGCGGAAAGAAATGAGTCGTTGTACGCTTGAACAACGTTGGGAAATATTGGAAACTTATTTCCAAAGTGAGTGCTGTGTAGCCCAAATGGTGCGTTATTTGAAAAGAAGATGATTTGGGCGAAAAATCATCTTTTCTGACAAGGCGTATTTTCGTCTCTGCGGCTACGTTAACAAAAAAAATTGGGCTTGGAAAACCCGAACGTTTTTGTCGAGAAGCCGATGCATCCACAGAGAGTGACAGTTTGGTGCGGATTGTGGAATGGTGGCATCATTAGACCATTTTTCATCGAAAATGAGGCTGGGAACAATGTTTTGGTCAACGGTGGGCGTTACAGAGCCATGTTAACAGACTTTGTTTTTACTGAAATTGGAGACATGAATTTGGACGACCTTTGGTTTATCCAGAATGGCGCGCCATGCCACACAGCCCATGCTACAATCGATCTTTTGTGCACCAAAATCCCAAGTAGTGTTATCAGCCATGTTGGCGTTGTCAGTTGGCCACCTTGGAGCTACGATTTGAGCCCTTTGGACTTTTTTTTTTGTGGGGAACCGTGAAGGACGTTATGCCAACGTTGTTGGATGTTGGATGTGATGCCAACAATCCGAAAACGATTCAAGCACTTATGGCCAATATCATCCAAGCAATCCATGAGCTACAGCCCGTAACGATCAAAAAGGTCTTGGAAAATTGGAGTGACAGAATGCGCTACTACGAAGCCAGCCGAGGCAGCCAGTTGAATGACGTTGTGTTCCATATTTATGGGACTTGTTCTTACTAATAAAGCCATAATACATGGAAAAAAAAAATTTAATTTTGTTCATTTTATTTCATTTGAAAAAAAAACTGGTATTTGGCCCACCCTGTATACATTTTAAGGTGGTCCTTATTCATGAAAATACCAATATGATTCGGGACACACCCGTAGGTTTTGACGTGACGGTGTTTTTTGTTGTTATTGTTATTGTTGATATTGATGTTGATGTTGATGTTGATGTTGATTTTGATGTTGATGTTGATGTTGATGTTGATGTTGATGTTGATGTTGATGTTGATGTTGATGTTGATGTTGATGTTGATGTTGATGTTGATGTTGATGTTGATGTTGATGTTGATGTTGATGTTGATGTTGATGTTGATGTTGATTTTGATGTTGATGTTGATTTTGATGTTGATGTTGATGTTGATGTTGATGTTGATGTTGATGTTGATGTTGATGTTGATGTTGATGTTGATGTTGATGTTGATGTTGATGTTGATGTTGATGTTGATTTTGATGTTGATTTTGATGTTGATTTTGATGTTGATGTTGATGTTGATGTTGATGTTGATGTTGATGTTGATGTTGATGTTGATGTTGATGTTGATGTTGATGTTGATGTTGATGTTGATGTTGATGTTGATGTTGATGTTGATGTTGATGTTGATGTTGATGTTGATGTTGATGTTGATGTTGATGGTGATGTTGATGTTGATGTTGATGTTGATGTTGATGTTGATGTTGATGTTGATGTTGATGTTGATGTTGATGTTGATGTTGATGTTGATGTTGATGTTGATGTTGATGTTGATGTTGATGTTGATGTTGATGTTGATGATGATGTTGATCGTGATGTTTTATTATTTGTTTCTCAATTGGTTGTGCTTTTTCTTGGTGCATTAACTTAGCCTTAGCTGCATGCTATTTATCCAGCAAAAGTGATGCATATGCGTCACATTAAGCGGTTCCCTTAGGGGCCTCATGACGCCGTAAATTTTTTTTTAATTTTTATCGTGTGCCCAAATACCTCACCTTCATTTTCGTTCTTTAAAATTTACCGTTACGCCAGTAGTCACAGAGTAAAAATTCTATGCAACGTTTTTTCATGGTTGTAGCATTTTTATTGCATTATGTGGTTGCCACCCTGATATAACAGGGTAAGTCATAATAAAACATCTATGCTGTCATAAAACAAAATTTACCGCAGCTGAGAGAGCTGAAAAATTTACTGAGAGAGTAATAATTCCATGCAACGATATTACATTTATGTTACATAAGCTGCTGTATTCACGACCTGGTGACGTCGGAAATTTCTTTTTTATTTTTGTCGTGAGGCCAAGTATAAATCCATCATTTTCCTTTTTGAACATTTTTGTAGCTTATATACTCACCGAGTAAAAATTCAATGCAACGCCGATGCATGAATGTTGCACTGTCGATCTTTGAGAGGATCTATCTGTGTTGCCATGACGTCAGAAATTTTTTGTCTAATTTTTTTGTGAGGGCTTAGAATGGGCCTTTGTTGGTGTATCATATTTTTAATCCTAGCACTAATACTCAGCGAGTCAGCGAGTAATAATTCCATGTAACAAATTTTCAGTTGCGTTGCTTAAGCTGCTTCCACCGTGTCCCGATGACGTTTTGAATGTTTGTTTTATTTTTGTAATGAAGTCAAAAATTAACCTTTACTGTCGTACCATTTTTTTAATTCATAGCTTTTATACTCAGCGACTAACAATTCAATGCACCGCCGATGAATTTTGAAAAAATGCATTTTTCAACTTTTTTGGAAACCTGCGCGGTAAAACGTAACTTCGTCACGTCAATAAAAATACTGTTCATTATTTTAACTAAAAATTACTGTTCAAATAACATACCTTATAACGTCGCTTGTATGACTAGCGGAAGTAATAAAATTCTCGAGATTTTTGAAATTTCAATTTTGTCCGAGGATAAATTGTTTTTTGTTTTTAATTTTGGTGATTCGTTATAGTTTTGAGCGACTCGTTAACGAATTCCTTTTTTTGGGATTTGACGATTTGTTAACGAAGGAGGAATTTCTCCTGCTCGCGATATTATACAAAGTGAATCGCATCTAATAATTGCTAATGAATGAAATGTACAAGAATGCGATTCGTAAACGATAACATTAGTGAATCATTTTGTTTGCTGGGAAATGTAACTTTTCGAACATTGTTAAAAAAAAAAAAAAATTCTAAAATTCAAAACTCGACATATTTTCTAAAAGGTGTTTTAAGCATAGTCTTGACCTATTTTTTGCAAAAATATTATAAATCCCAAAATTCGAACACTAAATGCATCGATCTTGAAATTTGACTTTTTTTTTGGGAAAATCCTTAAAAACTGATTTGTAAATCTGTCTGTCCAGCCAGTAAGCCTCTTATTGCTGTTCCAACAAATACTGCAAATAACCAAAAGCAACAAAGCATGCCAAGCAACAATTAGAATTAATAATTTGGCTTCAAATTAACGGCACTTCAAGCGCAGGTAGCAACAAGGTGCAACTAAAAATTCCAACAACGAACAGAAGTTACATGGTAGCTGGGTGGCTGGCTAACTGGCACGCCTAAAAGGCTGCAATAGAAAATTAAAGGTGCAAATTGCAGCCACTTATAAAATGTGGCAATTAAGCAGCTTAAGAAGAGAGAGCTCGCTGAAACAGCAAACACAACAACATTAACAGCCTATTCAGCTACTTCGTCGCACTGACAAAAAAGTGTTTTATTTTTCTTTTTTTTTTCGGAACTGCTGTTAAACAATTCATGCAACCAGCTAGCAAACATGAACCACGAGCGCTCACTTACAAGCTCACCTGCCATAATGTCAGCGAAAACGGAAATCGTTGGCAAAATGTTTTCAGAATAATAAAATTGCGCGCGCAAAAGGTGTTGCCGCTAATTTAAGAGCACACCGAGATAAAGTAATAGAGGAAATTGTCAAAAGCGATTTAGGTAAAGGCTTAAAAACAGCTCAAGTATTTTGTTGTTGTTGGGCTTGTTGCCGCCAAACATGGCGGTGATTATAAATTTAAATTGCATGCTTATAGCGCGCATAGCTATGAAGGTGACGCTGGTAACAACTCGCACCAGCCACGGAGCCCACAAAGCTCACGAAGCCTACGCAGCAAAGCGGCGATTAGTGCGAGTAATTAAGATAATAAAGCTAAGCAGGATAATGATTTCATGAAATATCAAGCATGAAGTGCGCGGTATGTTCATGCTGGAAAAGATAAACGATGAGAATTTATTGGCAAAAAAAATTACTTTATCAGCGCTTAAAAAAAAAATCAAAAATGCTTCTAACGGGCAGTAAAAGCAAGAAGATTAATTGCTTGAATGCGGACAAAAGATTGAAAATGGACAGTTTTTCTTGAGCGGTTTTTTGAGATTACATTTTAATTTAATTTGTACTCATATCACGATTTCGGAAATTCTGCATCAATTCATTTCAGCGAATTAACGCTTTTGTGTGCAACAAATTATTTATTCTGTCAGCCAGAATCAGCGGGGAGAATTAAGAATCAATATAATGGTATCTCAATACACATGAATGCACACCAAAGTGCACTGAGTGGCATCAAATAAGGCTGATTATGGAAAAAAAAGAAAAATATTTTCAATTCTGGACTTGGCTTAAAATAATTCTTGTGAAAATGTCATCGGCTGAAGAAAACTCTCGCAGAGGCATGCGTCTGTTACCAGTTGAAAGGAGTGATTTTTTAAAAGCTTGTTAATATTTTGTTTTATGTACTACACGTAAGGAGCAAATTAATATGTTAATTTAGTATTAATATTTGAATAACAAATTATATTAATTTTTAATTGTTTATTGATTAAATACACTGTTTATTTTGCAATGTGATTATTACAAAAAAATAATCGTATTGTCGCTTTCTATGTAATAATATTGAGTAATACATAGAAACATAGAAATAATTGAATTTTAATGATTTATTTTTGGGCAATGACTAGGATATGGATTTGAACAAGGTATTAGACAATAATTACTACAAGTAATGGAACAAGGATAAGAAAAAGGATTTTTAAAAGGGGCTTAGGGCATAGATATGTCCAAGATACAAACAAAGAACAAAGATTTTGACAAGGATGCAAACAAGGTTTGAGACAAGGACAAGAAAAAGAATTAAGACAACGATTAAGACAAGGAATTGCAACAAAGTTAAGGATAAGAATTGGACAAAGATGTTGACAAGAATCGCAGAGAGGATTAAGGAAAGGGTGAGGACAAAGATATTAAAAAGAACAACGACAAGCCAGCAGTTATTTCGGAGTCAATTGAAAAAGTGAACTAGTTCATTTCTAGTGCAGTTCGAAGTAGCTCTGAAAAAGCACAAAAGGCGTTAAGTGTAGAACAGTTCACTTTGCTTTTGTTTTCAAAAGTGTTGCTGAAAAAATAAAAGCTTTCTAGGTTTTTTTTTTTAAATTTGCTGTTCACAAGAAAAAATAATAATAAAAAAAAAAATGTTTATAAACATTTATAAACACAATTTTAGGGATAAGAAATCTTTAGGGATAAGGATAAGAATTCGTATACAAAGAGAGACAAGAATAAAGAAACGTTGACACGTTAATATGCCAACGGGTGCGTCGATGATATAGCCAAATGCATTAATAAATATAATTTCATAAACAATTGTTTTTACTCTTTAAATTCTATTTCTTTTTTTTTTGCTTGAACTAAGGATGTATAGGGGAGGATGCCCACCTGCTGAACAGGCCCACCTACTGAACACTGTCAGTTCTGACGCCTGTATAATAATGAATGTTCACTTTTGATATATCATTGAGTTGCACGCGTGTGCTGTTAGCCCCATGGCCGTTAAGAAATAAAATATTCGAATAAAATGAAGCTGAACAAAAATAGTTTATCTCTATTTAGTGAATTTTCAAGTGTTTTTTATCTATAAAAAAAGGTGATTATGAGTGGAATTCATTGTTTAATTCATTGTTAAATTCATAGTTAAAAACCACCCACTGAACAAAACGTCGGCCTACTTACTGAACTGATTTTAAGACATCGTGCAAATATAAAATTGTCATTTATATGATTGCAAATGGTGTTTGGAATCATTTTAAAGTTTTCCTTTTGCATTTATTTGATCTTTTCGTGATTTTCGTCCCCGTTCAGATTAAATTTCAGAATGCCTTCGTAGAAAAAAAATGGAAATCAGAACGAATATAGCTCCTGATACAATAGCTGCAGCCATCAAAGAAGTTAAAATCGACTCTGAACCACTCTATTGTTTATAGTTTAGTGAGTCACGGGGAACCATTGAAAGAATAAACTTTTCATAATCGGTTAAAAACTAGTATTTTTACTTTATTTTCTAATTTTTACATCAGTTTATTTTAGGTGTTCAGTAGCCGGGCCGATTTTTTTCGGGGGTCGATTTTCGAGTCTTTTGCTAGATCGGCTGGCAAAATTGTATTTTTGTATTTAAATTTGTATTTAAATTCTGTTAAACATTATTTTTAGCTATTGAACTCAGCACTCAAACGAAACCAAGAACTCAGAAAAATTATGTTTTAAACCAAAGTTATGGCCTCCAAACAAAACGTGTTCAGTATCCTCCCCTAATATCTGTTTAGTCAAGGCTGCCTTGGTTCGAAATGGGGTGATGGATTATTGGGAAAGAAGGGAGAAATCAAGTGAAATATGTGCAAAATATTTTAAGTGAGGCGAAAAGTCGTAGCAACATGTGAATTTGAATCTGAGGCAAGTGTTATGCCAATTCAAGTCAATTCAAATTATAAGGCAATCTCTTCCACAAACTTCTCTACAACCATCTACAACTTCAAGTCGTAAATATTGATGAATTCTCAATTCAAACCTCCAAATATTGATCGATTTGGGGTTTTCGAACAATTATTATGGGTTGCAGGGGACTTATATCTACAAATTCACATGCGGTGTACCCTGGATGGCAGATAGTGTAGTTTTTTTGGGTTTCAACATAAGGGTTAAACAAAAATGAAGGGATGTTTAGACAAACATTTTTTGAAAATTGAATTTTTTTTTCAGTTGATTGCACTGAGTTACAAAATGACACTTTATAAAAAGTGCAGAGTTTTTGATAGTCAATCCCGAATGCATTCTGGCTGCTGATTTCAAATATGGACTTCGTTTTTCTCCATCAGCTCGAGTTTTTGAGTTAAAGGCAAAAACATGAAAATCAGTTCTTTTTCTGATTATTTTGCTATATCTATTACAATGGTTTACCGATTGCGATGACGAATATCAATGAAGAAATATTAGACCTTTCAATTTTTGCACATAAAATTACAATATCTTTAACAGTTTTGAAGATATCGACGTTCAAAGTGGAAAAAATGTCACAATTTTACGTAGGCTGCTCTTTTGAAACCCTGTATCTTTGATATTTACTTGAAACTTTTTTTTACTTGATAGAAAATCTCTCGAATTTTAATAAACATTGCATTTTTCTACTTATGTAAGCAAAACATGGTCCTTCTTTATCAATTGCTTATCAAAAAACCTTATCAACTGTACTTGAATTTTAATAAAATTAATTTTAAAAAATTTTTCTTTTTTTTAATTTCTTTGAAAAAATGTAAGATAATAAAAAAAACCAACATTTTTGCATTAGATTTACTTAGGAATTAAGCTAGAAAACTTAAGTTCCTTCCATAACTTCCCAAAGTTATTTGAGAAAATTATAACTGATCAAATAACCCACGTCATATCTTCCTCCATTTCCACCTCTCAACATGGTTTCTTAAAGGGAAAATCTTCGTCAACTAACCTCTTGGAGTTTACTTCGCGTGTCATCAAAGGTTTTACTTTAGGACGACAGACTGACGTTATTTATACAGACTTTAACAAAGCTTTCGATTGTGTCAATTATTATCTTCTTCAAAAAAAGCTTCAATCTAATTGGGTTTCCCGTCAAACTATTACACTGGATTTACTCGTACTTATCGAATCGTTCTCAAAAAGTTTTATATAAGAATTCTATGTCAAAAAATATTTTGGTCACATCTGGTGTTCCGCAGGGAAGTCATCTTGGTCCGGTTTTATTTTTACTGTTTATAAATGACCTTCCTTCTGAAATAAAACACTCTAACGTCTTAATGTACGCCGATGACGTGAAACTTTTCCTAACTTACAAATCGCCTGAAGATCAAGAACTCTTACAATCGCATTTAAATAGTCTAGTTGAGTGGTGTAATTTCAACCTTTTAAAATTAAACTTAAAAAAATGTAAGCAAATGACATTCTCACGTCGAATTGCTTATAGTATAAATTACACCATAAATAATACTAACTTAGAAATTGTACACAGTTTTCTTGATTTAGGTGTAATTATGGTTCCTAAACTTCGGTTCAATCTTCAAGTTAATTTGGTGGTAAATAAGGCTAGAGGTGTCATTGGTTTCATTAAAAGATGGGCTAAAGAATTCAACGATCCTTTCACTACTAAAATACTTTATACCTCTCTTGTTAGACCAATTCTTGATCCGTAATATGGAACCCTCAATACAATGTCCACATCGATGCATTAGAATCGGTTCAAAAACAATTCTTACTTATTGCTTTACATTATCGTTGAATAATACCCAAATATTATTCTTCCCCCTTATGAAACCCGCCTCAAAATTATTTCCCTGCCTTCCTTAAGAAGCAGAAGAATTATGCTAAATGTCTCATTTTTATACAAATTACTCAGTGGTGATATACATAGACTCACAATACCTCCTTTCTTCATTAAACTTCAACATCCCTAGGAGCGGAGCCAGACATTTCCAGCTTTTTAAGTTGAGTCAGTGCACTTCTAAGTATGCCCTTCACGACCCTTTGCGATGTAGGTGTAGTGATTTCAATGGCAACTTGAACTTGATAAATTTTTCTGACTCGGTGGATGTCTTTAACGCAAAATGATATTACATTTGAATACTTAACGCATTTCTTGTGATAACAAATATAACTCGCGATAATTGTGTAGATTTTACGATTTAACAAATAAGCATTATCGAATATGATAGATTCTTTAAGTTTTCGTTTTATTCAGTTTCGTTGTTTTATTTTCTCATGGCATTTACCTTTATTCTTGTTGTCACTTTTTCTCATGTGAGCTGACGCGTGTCACTGTGACTTCAATTCGTATTCTTGTTGTCACATTGAACACATTTTGGGCAAATTAAAGTGCCAACTTAGTCGCATTTCTTTTTTAAGTGAGAAAGATGAGCGAACAAAAAAGGTAAATAAAAATATATAATTAAGGGTTTTTTAGCTAGAAATATTATTTTTAGTAAATAAAAATATATAATTAAGGGTTTTTTTAGTTAGAAATATTAATAAATTTTAAAATTTAGTGTGAAGATAACGTCCCAAAAACAGTTTGAGGAGATGGTGGGTTTTATGACCAAAAACCCATCGCTCGCTAAGGGGATGAAGTTTACAGACAAGGGGACTGCTGATGGGTAGTGGCAAGCGCTGGCAACCAATTTGAATAGTTTTGGTCCACCAATTAGAACTACTGCAGCGTGACAAAAAGTAAGAATTCTAGTCATGAAAATCTAGTTGTTATGCTAACAACTGGTGATTTCATCGGGTTTGAGGCATCCCTAAAATTTCTTCTTTTAATTTTTAAATTTTAACTATTCTGTTTGCTGAAACAAATAAAACTTAGCAATAAGCAGAACTAGGAGGGTGTGTTCAATGAGTTCTTTTATTTCATTTTCACTTGTTCCTCAAACTTACGTCACATGACAACAAGAATACCATATTTCTAGTGACGTGACAAAAGTGTGAGAACTCTCACATAGGTGAGGTGACAACAAGAATCAAGGCAATTATTTTAGATCTTAAGTTTTATAGCTTCCCAAGTTTGAAATGTGACCATGTATTCCGTGTCTCTCGGCTTGGTGTGTCAGAGTTTATCTCTTTTCTATAGAAGTTTTTACCTGCGTTGGCCCAAATGCATATCCAAATAATAACTTTAGCTCGGTGTTCCCTTATTTTAGTGACCCGAATATATAAATATATTGTGCCTGCACAATATATACTTGTATATCTGTGCTATGTTTGGTATTGGTTTGGTGTTTGAGAGTTGCATCTCTTTTCCAAGTAGAATCTTGGGTTGGACAGTGGCCCCAAGCCGAATGACAACAATTATAAATGCGGTTATATATGGTCTAATAAATTACTTTGGATGTTGTCTTGTATTGCTTCGTATTATGAAGAATGGGCTTTTATTCGATGATGTTTATGATATTTACATAAGCACAAAAATTCTCAAATTTCAAATGTTTCTTTATTTAATTTTAATTTCCGCTGAAAGGCCAAGCAATTGTGCTTAGTGGAGGCTTTTATTTGCCAACAGGTGGTAAGTTTTAGTAGGTGCATTCTATCAGTCCGGCTGATCCGGGAACTTCTTAGAATGTAAATCGTGCATGCGTATGGCGCGGGTCATACGTATCTATGAAGATTTCTTACCTCCGGGCGAATCCAAAAAAAAAAAAAAAAAAAAAATGTCTCGAAATCCAACAAAATGGATACCATTGTAAAGGAAACACTTCAAATAAAGTGAATCCAAATTACACTTTGCATCAGTGAACAAAATAACAGCATGCCATTGTATAGGTTCGATACTATGATCAGTGATGGGTAAAACCATAGCTAGGTTTCGCGAGTTTGGCGCCCGTTTCATTTTTATGGCCTATTTTATATTGTGGGTTTTAGTGATTTTGCCAAAGAATGATACCAGTTTTTCTTTAATAGCTCCGTCAGAAATAGATATATCGGTTTATTGTCTTTGGCAAAGTTGTAGCTAACAATCCAATAAAAAAACATATAAACAAAACATGCTTGTAAAATAATTTGTTGTATTTTTTTTTAAGTGTCAAATAAATATTAATTTTTTCGTTTTTTTGGGCATAACTTTAAAGAAATCCAAATTTTTCCTATATTATCTTCTACAAAATTGTAGCCGAAGAATAATTTAAAAACTCTTGTCAACATACTTTTGGGATTTAAGCGTGTCTACACTACTTAAAAAGCTCAAAAATAATATATTGTATTGAATTAAATTTTTTAGATTTTGTATCAAATAAACGAGATTATTTATTCACTTGGATTTTCCGTTTACTTAAAAGTAACTTCTTCATTTTGTAGCTCCATAACAATTGCATTATCATCATTTATCACTTAAGTATATATTTCATAAAAAACATGGTGTTTTTGAGCTTTTTAAGTAGTGCTGACTTGTTCAGATTATATAAGTATGTTCATAAGAGTTGTTTAATTTTTTTTTTTCAGCTACAATTTTGTGGAAGATATTTGGTTAAAAATTTGCTTAGTTTATGAGTTATCGTCGAAAACAGCCCAAAAAATTAATATTTTTCACTTAAATTTTGAGCTTAATTTTTGAGCTTTTTAAGTAGTGTAGACACATTCAGATCACATAAGTATGTTCACAAGAGTTGTTAAATTTTTCTTCGGCTATAATTTTTTTTGTACAATTGTGTGTACAATTATTAAAAATATAAAATAATATTTAATATAATAAATATATATCAGTAAATAATAAAAGTGAGCATTTTTTTTCAATTTACGTGAAAAAAATTCACCGAATTTTACTAATCGCTGAACAAAATTTTAAATTTTCAAAATTCAAATTTATGTATAAAATTAATAAGATCCAAGGGAGGTTAGCTCCTAGGATTTAACCGATTTCGACAATTTTTAGTACACATCTACTATACTATTTTTTTAGTATTCCGACTGAGTTTGGCTAAGATCAGCTAACCATTTGATCATTTTTAGTATATATCTCCAACACTTTTTTGTAGCAAATGTCCAAGTGTTCTGGAAAAGGGTATGTTCAACAATGTCAAGTTTTCAATGGAAACGTTAAAGGATAAGTGTTGCCACTTACTGCTACCAAGGCCAGAAATATAAATAGCAAACCTCGTAGTTCAGTACTTAAATGTTCAAACCACTACTTCAGTCACATAAGGGTTAATATAGCATGGAACTTTGATTTTCTTTTTTTTTTACTATTAACAAGTATATTCGAACACTTGAACATTTTCAATTTACTTTTTGGCATTTGAGAAATGCAGCCATACAACAGTCAACACCTTGAGGTAACAGCAGCAGCAGCAATGACAGGAAGCAACAAGGAATGAACAACATTTTGTTATTCGGTTTTTTTTTTGTGCACAACAGGAAGTGCATGCTACTAGCAGCATTTTACCTACAGAAACACATGCAAACAAACATATATGTATGCGTAAACACACACACACATACGTTCAAACGTATACCACATATTCAAAGCATTTAATATCCTTGAGTTTGTTTATTTAAGCCGCAAGCTTCAACTTCGTTGTAGTAACTACAAAAACAAATGTTTTTGTTGTTGTTGTTGTTGTTGTTGCTGGTGCTGCTGCTACTGCTACTGTTGCTTGCGCGCCTAAGGAATTATTTGCAATTTCCATAAGATAGGAAAATTAATGGTGATATGGTGGAGTGGTGGGGTAGGCGCGCTCTTGAAGGAGAAGAGTAGAAAAACTTTACCTACATAAAAGAAGTATTATTTTACGAAATGAAAAACATTTGGCTTCATTTTACAGCATTGAGGTCACAACCAAAGGATACGCAAACTTTGCAAAAGTTAAAAGAAAACAAAAAAAAAACATCACAAAGAGTTAGTGGCTGGCATGGATGATGGGTGTGGCATTGATGCATGGTAGCAGGAAATTTAAATAGATTTAAATGCATTAGCTTGTTTGTATATGTGCGTAGTGTGTGTGTGTGTGTGTGTGTGTGTGTGTGTGTGTGTGTGAGAGTGGGGGAGTGTGCAGATTTTTCTTTTTACAATTCTGCAAAAATGTAGTTCAAGGTGTTGCAAGGTCGTCGTCGTCATGTTAGCAAATAAACACTAACACACACACAGACCTGTACATGGATATTTCAAAGCCACATTATGTGCCTTTGAAGTAATCAACTCAGTATTTAGCACAAATTTTGTGCCAAGAAAAACAAAAACAAAAACATGCAGACTTATGATGGACATCAAGGACGTTTTGCTTTGCTGTCGACTTTTGTAGACTTTATTTTGCAACAGTTATTGTTTTTGTTTTGCGGCTTAGCTGTTTATCTTTGGACGCTTTATGTGAGTAATTTTTTCATTCATGGCTTGTGGTAAATATTTTTACAAGCGTTTCGTGTTGTTTTTGCGCTGTGGTAGTTTTGTTTTCTTTTTTTTTTGTTTTTTTCATTGACATTAACTCATTTTATTGACAGATAATTTTCTTTTTTAAGATTTGCTGTAATTTTTGCAACATTTCATTTGAATCATCTCATCTGTAGCGTGATGAGCCCGAAGCTATAAGTATAAAAAAAGTAAATTCACAGTTTCATTTTCAATTCATCACAGTTTAATTTTTGGTATTTTTTCTTTAAAGGTTGATATATAGTTCATTGAGTTTTTCAATTCAGGACAAAAAAGCTGTATGGCTCATAAATTTCAAGACGAGCTTGTCTTGATGCTTTGATTCAAGGCTACGCATATAAATTTATTACAACCTTTGTGTGCCCATCTTTAAATTTATTTCTTTGCCAAATTTATTCCTCTCCCTATTGTATAAATGACAATATAAATAATATTGAAATAAAATACAAAAGCAATAAATTGCAGCAACACAAGCAAATAAACAGGCAACAACATTAACATTTATCGCAAATAAATAAATTGCAATGACAATTCAGTAAAAATACGCCAGCCATCAAATAACGATATAACACACAAACACACACATACACATGCAAGCACACTTTTACAAATAATACCCACAAATAATAACCAAAGTCAACACACACTCTCATAAACGCACGCACTCCAATCAACCACTCACTCATAACTGCAGCGAGCTTGAGTGCGAGTGTGACAGCAAATAATAATTCAATATATAAAAGCAAACGTTTCTGTTTTTATTGAATGCGAAATTTAACGAAATTGTTACGGATGAAATAACGATGATGATGTGGGTGGAAAGGAAGCTTCAAGGATATTTTTATTGCTGTGCGGATGTCCTTAGTTGTTGCACAAGAAATTATTATGATTGTCGTTAACTGCTACGAGCAACTTGTGCTCAGTGTGTGATAAGAGGGGAGAGGTAGAAGAGAAAATTGCATTTTAATATGTGTAAATTAAGGCACAAAGTTTGGGGTGGAATAAAATTCCCGAAGAGGGGATCGAAGTGAGCGAAGTGTAGGCTAAGGCAGTGTGGGTGGCATTAAGTATTGGAATCGCATCATAGACGGTAAGAACAGAAAATTGCATTCAGTGAACTCAAATAAATGAGGTTGAGTGGAAGCGAGATAAACAAATGAGTATGTTTTAATGCACACAAATGAATATCAAAGAATTCAAGTGAATATGAATATGAATATGAATATGAATATGAATGTGAGTAAGAAATGTTATGAATTAATTTGAGCGAAGATGAGAGAAAATATGTAGGCTACCTTTTAAGTATTGCGCCTCGGCAACACTAAACATTGCCAAATAAATTCTGACAGTTCCATTCGAAAATTTGACATTTTCTAGCTTAAACGTTCTCACAACATTTTGGTTTATGTGCACTGTTTGTTTTGTAAACAGCGGTTTGAAAATTGTATTTTATCAAAAAAATGGAATTAACACGTGAACATTTTTGGGTGATGATTTTTTATGATTTTCGACGTAGATTGGCAAGAAAAGAATATATTGATCGACTTAGTTCGGCTTTTGGTGATGAAGCGCTACACTCAGCGACTGTAAAAGGCTGGTTCAATGAGTTCGAGCTCGGTCGTCATTCTCTCCAAGACCAATTTCGTGAAGGTGGTCCAAGACCTTCACGATATCGCTTTTGTGTCCAACGGCTTCTGTGGCAGAAAAAATCGATGCTGTGCGTGAACTGTTGGAAGCAGATCGGCATGTGAAATACCGTGAGATTGAGTCATGCTTGAGCATAAGAGGGACTAGCAAAAATTCGCTTTAAAATGAGCATTTAGGCGTCAGGATGGTTTGCTTACGTTGGATACCCCTTAATTTGAGGGTTGCTTAAAAAAGGCTCATGTCGATAGGTGCAAGGAAATGCTTAAAAAATAGAGCGGTGTGGTTCGAAAAACGTCTTTGACATCATGACTGAGTTACAAATCATGGATCTACGCTTAGAGCCCGAAAGAAAGCAGCGATCTACTATTTGGGTGAGCAAAACTCGAAAGTGAGCGCAATACTCCACAAAAGTTGTCCGTGGACGGACCACATCCAAGGCGATACCAAATCCAAGGCAATGCCAATGGTTGCCAGCTTTCTTTCAAAAAATCCTGTTAGTTGCAACTATACCACTTGAGCAACTCCGCCTGTTCTCACGAGCAGTCTGTTCAAAGCCAGGATAAAGGAGGATGGTCGCAGGCAACGGGTTCGTCATATTCTGTGTAAATATAGAGGTACTACCCAGATTCTGGAGTTGGTCACCCAATGTGGGGAGTAGGTGGACCGTTGGACTCGATCAACGGTAGCGTATGTCTACGAAGGAATAGCAATAATCCTTACAATTTGTTAGCACGGGGATAGTCGTTACGGTCGACAGACATACTGTCACAGTCTCCAATGATACATTTCGCATTGAGGTCTCCAGATAGTCTTATAAGTCTTGTAAGTCTTATAAGGCGATGATAATCAAGAAGTGTCATATTGGGTACTCCGAGTGTTAAAAGTTTATGTTAGTAGCCTCGGATTACCAGATTGATAAGGTGTGTAATCAAGAAGTATCATTTTGTGTGCTCCAAGTACCATTGGAGTACCAGTATTGATATGGAGCAAATAGTGGTGACCTTGTGTCACACACAGTCAAGTGCGATGTGGTCTACTCTGTAGCACGTCCAAGTAGTGGTGGCTTTCTCCTTCACAGTCAAGAGCGATGAATGCGGATGTGTTAGTGTTGTGATAAGTGCGTGTCGAGGTAAATCCCTTTTGCCCGGGAAGACTATAGCAGTACTGGACCTTCGGGAAGTATCGTGCTGGCTGTGTAGTTCAATGTCGCGAACAGGTCTGTGTCATCGGCGTGGAGTTGTGCTTAATCAACTGGGTGGTAATGCCCATAAATTGTCAAAGATATTAGATGGGTCTCGGTTTTTACCAATAAATGTGGATAGTGACCCAACTAATCATCCATAATTGGTACTGCTGCGTTCCAGCATTGCTTGCTATCCATACAGTATATTTATTAATTTAAATATACACTTAAGTAATGGTGTGTAATCGGTGTTGAAACTACTATGGCAGGACGTTGGTCGCGTCTGGAGTCATAGAAGTGACGGCCAGGAGAGGTCGCATGGACGTTGTATTTGTATAAGCATGGTACTAACGTCCTGAAGATTTTTCTGCTGGGCATCAATTCCATGCAACTCGACCGCATTGCCATGGGACAACGTAGAATCAGGCATATACTATTAATGCTGTAGTACACAACCATTTCTTGTCCGGAAGTCTTAAAAAAATTGTGGAAAACAAACCAGCGAAGGAAGAACATCCTTCATCACTACAATACGAGTTCAAACACATCAGCTCAAACAAAACTGTTTTTAAACATTCAAAACGTGGAATTGATGGATCATCCGTTGTGTCAACATCTGTTCAATTTACTCGGGACGTGTCCCCGAATTTTGGCATTTGTCCCGGTGTCCCCAAATTGGACTAAATGTCCCCGAATTCTGCGAGAAATTTTTTATTAAGTTCAGTTTTTATGAGTTCGGTTAATTGACGAAATTTATAACTGCTAAAAAAATTCAGGAATGGAAACTAGACAAGCCACCGTTTGATATGCGCTGGGTGGAGTGGAGTTAAAAACATTTTGAGACAAAAAACGCTCCGTACAAACTTTTAGGAGATATAATTCCAATACATCATCTATTCTTTTGCGGTACATCTGCTTCAGTCAAACGAGCCTTTTCGGCCATAAACCGAATTTGGAAGAAGAAAAAAAAAAATACACCTTCAAATAAGTACTTTGGAAGCATCATATTCGTGAAATGTGACGTTCTATTGAATTTTTTTACTTTTCTTACTAAAAAAACGCCAGAATTGGTGGAAAAGGTTGCTGGTAGCGATAAATATCACAAACAAACAAAGAATATGAATGAACAATTGGATGAAGAAGAAGCAGGTCTTAGTCATCGAAAATTTTTTTTTAAAGGAGTTTAATTCAGAGAATTAAAATCAATATATAACTCTGTTCCTTTTTAAGAAAGAGAATAAGACTTCATCTATTTAATAAGTAAATTTTATTTTTTGTTTTAATTATTCCTATGTTTTCACTGCAGAATGTTCCCGAATTGGAGCCAATGTTCCCGACATTTTTTTTTTTTGCTTATTTCCACGTTTTCACTAAATAATGTTCCCGAATTTGAGCTAATGTCCCCGAAATTTTGGCCGAATAACCTCACATAAATGCCACAAAAGTGAGATGGTCACAGTAGTAGTCAGTCCTCACTTACAGTCCTCACTTGGCACCCAATGACTTCGTCTTGTTCCCTCACCTAAAGAAAAAATTCGTGGTAAGCGTTTTTCTAGGCCCGTACAGGCCGTTGAGCCCTTCAAACACCTGGTTTCGCAGGTACCTAAGCTAAAATGTGCCCACACTCTTGTGTAATATATTATATCCGAAGTTATGAGGGTTTTATTATTCTGATGACGTCAGCTTGTTTGAATGATAAGCGTTGTTTTTATTCAATTAATCCAGTTTATTTATCCAACCTCATTGTGAAATTTAGATATCGAATCTTTTTTTATAAAATATCAAGTGAAACATTGATTTTTGTGAAATTCCTAAGGGTTTTGCTATTTTGATGACGTCATATTGTATGGGAAGAAGGGGTGGTTTCCATTCCATTTTGTTTGAAAAATTTCTATGTAAAAGTATTTGTTTTCAAAGCTTACGTGTAGAATTTTGAATATTTAAGTAATTTTGTTTTTATGGAATTTTTAGAGATTTTACCATTTTGATGACGTCACTATGTATGGGAGGTAGTCGTGATTTTATCCAATTTTGACAGATTTCAAACTCTAAGTGCGTATTTTTAATTGAAGCTTATATGCAAAATTTCAAGTTTTTAAACATATTTTTGTGGAGTTTTAAGCATTTAATGACGCCACTTTGTATGGGAGGAAGGCACGGCTTTCATTTGATTTTGACAAATTTAAAACTTTGAATGCGTATTTCGAATCCAAGCTCTTGTGCAAAATTTTAAGTGCTTTTATTCATTTTCGAAAAATTTTTAGAGATTTTACCATTTTGATGACATCACCTTGTCTTGAAGATAGGCGTGGTTTTCATACGATTTGGCTCTTTTTCGAACTTGATCTTCATACTTCAAAAAAAGACTTAGATACGAGTATAAAAGCTAATGATGATTGCTTCAAAAATTTCGACTGTAATGTGGGGACAGACAGATAGGGATGAAACGATACGAGTAAATACGAGTACATACTCGATACTTTTGTTTCGATACCAAGTACTTTTGGTATCGATATTTTGCCACCGATAACGAGTAGTATCACCGATACCATGTGGAAAAGTACTCATATATATCAAATTTTATTATTACTAAATTACAGACGCATTTTTTTTTTATTTTACATTTGGCAGCCTTGCACATGTTGCGCGTTTTGTTTCGTCATTTTGTATTTGTGTGACGCAGAAAAGGCGCAGTTATCAGTCTGCTATCTGAAAACTGAAAAATTATGAATAATATATAATTTTGTTATTTACAACACAGCTGCATAAATTAGCTACAGCATAACACAATTGCATATAAAAAAATGGGTCCACCAAAATCTTCCGTGTGGGTGTATTTCAATTAAGAAGACGACAAAAATGCAACTTGTAGAAATGCTTTAAATCGGTTCTTTTTTGTGGAAATACATCTAATCTACATTAACATATAAAATTACATCCTTTTATTGCTTTACCTGATAAAAGCAGGATTTCAAAGTAAGTTTTTCAATTATGTATGTTAGTTTGTTTAGATTTTATTTCAATATTTCTAAGGCGAACGCAAAAAGAAAATGAGGGTGATGGAGAAAGACCGAGTACATCAACGAATTGCAAAGAGTCTGAACATCATACTTACTCGGATATGATCCATGCAAATTCATGCACAGTAAAAGCTATATTTGACAACGTTGCTTCACAAAAAGGTTAAAAATTCAAATCAGATATATGACAACCATACATATTAACCCATATATGCTTGGAATCAGGGCTGAGTGCATGTAAGCATCTTCAAATATACATACTTTTTCAGAATCTGGCATTAATTTTCTGGCATAATATTTTCAAAGACCCCAGCCTTACCTGGCATAAACCCTACACGCAAAAAATTTATAACGCTTTCCCAAACAAACTCTGCTGGCAACACATTATTATTTGGCACATATTGAGAACGCATGGGATTTTGCAGAAATACACGCTCTCACTCTCTATTTGCAGATATAATTTGCAAATTTATCTTTCTCTCTCTCTTGATGTACAATAACATAATGTTTGTGAGTGAACAATGTTTGTTTTCATCAATCAGTTACCAGAACATTACATTTTGGCACCTTAAAAATGAATTGTTCAGATACAAACAAACATTGTTTGCAAACTTCAGTTATCCGAATATAATATTTTTGGACCTAAATAAGAAAATGTTCAGGTACAAACAAACATTATTTGCACCAAACTGTTATCCGAATATAACATTTTTGGACCAAAATAAGACAATGTTCAGGTACAAACAAACATTGTTTGCATCAATCAGTTACCAGAACATTACATTTTTGCACTACAAAAAGGAGTTGTTCAGGTACAAACAATCATTGTTTGAATGAAACAGTTACCCGAACAATACATTTTTGCACCTTAAAAAGGAATTGTTCAGATACAAACAAACCTTGTTGTCATCATGCAGTTATGCGAATATTATAGTTTTGCACATTAAAGAAGTATACTTACGTGTCAAACAAATATTATTTGAATGAGTCTGTTTTTAAAAAAAGGATGTTATTGCTATTTTAAAATATTTCAATGCATTTTTAATAAAATATTACTATAAATACATACATGTAATACGAATTACTTTTATTACAACCAGTTTATAAAGCTCATATCATTAACTTTACATATATGTGATGTAAGTGGCCTAATTAATGATTCAATTGGAATTGAAAAAAAAACATCTTCCAGTTCTATTACAGCTGTGTGCAAAAAAATAGTAGTGCTCTTATATTAAGACATGTTTAGTTAAATAATACTACTCTAAAAATTTCGGATCTGTTAAATTCATCATTATTCCTATATGTACTTTCAACACTGCTTCTAAATTTGTACTCAGTTTCCTTCAATATCGTAAAATTTTCAAGATACAGGGTGTTTTACGCTTTTGGTACTTGCCTAGCATTACTGATCTAGGTACTTCTACTATATTGAAGAAAACTGAGTACAAGAAGCAGTGGTGAAAGTACATATAGGAATAATAATGAATTTAACAGATCCGAAATTTTTAGACTAGTATTATTTCTAAATATAAGGGCACTACCATTATTTTACACACAGCTGTATTCCATATATTTACCTTTTAAAACAATATCAACCACAAATGCTGAAGAATTGCAGAATTGTAGGACGACAGACCTGAATTGCGTTTCTTTTATCCTGCATCCATTTACCTCAAGAAGAATGTTGTGTGAGTTTTCAATTTTAAACTCTTTGGTAGCTAAGATCACAAAATTAAATAAGTTATAAAGTACAAAATAAGTAACTATTCTACAACAATTTTAACGGAAAACTGAAACTTAAAATATTCACAAACAATACCTGCAGCAATAAAATCATCATATATTTATATTAATATCCACAGAATAACTTCAGCTTCTCCAACGCAATTCACACTCTTACAATGAATTTAACAACATTGTCAAATTTCAAAAGACGCTGCAGCGTTGCCAAAATTTCAAACTTTTAGTTAAAATTTCGAACATTTATTGTTCATATGCAAACAAATTTTTTTTGAGGCTTAAAGTTTTCTCATTTCTCTCAATTGTTGCAAATATTTTACATTTAGATGCAAACAAATGTTGTTTAGAGTCTGAAATAATAAGCATACTGCTCTCTTTTTGCTCTTTTTATTTTAAACAAAGTATGTTTGGATCCAAACAAGATTTATTTGCAACACTATTTCCGAACATATTTTGTTTGTATCTGAACAAATTGTTGCTAAAACCAAAGAGTAAATACAGAAAAAGTTTGTTAAAACTAAACATCACACATTTTTAATGAACTTTATCTGCAAACTCTCTCTCAATTCAGGTGTCACAAAGATATTATCTTCCAGTCTGAACAAATTCTTGATAATTTTAAATAAAACTTTATTTGAAACATCATCCACAAACATATTTTGTTTGCCTCCAAACAAGTTAAAAGCCGCGATTTTTCTCCGTGTAGATACCTTATATGCAATTTTGTGACATTTGTGTTAAAATTCTGCACTGGAACGTGCATGCACTAAGCCATGACTCCATGGCTTATTGGTCCAAAATGCTTAAAAAAAATTGACCGATCCGAGTAAGTATCGATACTCTCTACACGATACTGAGAGGTATCGATGCTTTCTCACCGATACCGTATCGAGTAAAAGTATCGATACCTTTCCTGGTATCGTTTCATCCCTACAGACAGACAGACAGGCATAAGGACATGGCTTAATCGACTCAGATAATGGCGCTGATAGAGAATACATATGCTTTTTCTACTTACCACGCCTTATTATATAGGTGTTACAAATGATGATAATATAATTAAAAAAATTTGTGTTATTTGTGAGCGGAAAGATTGCTTTCGATGAATCTGCTATAATTGAAATAAGAGTTTAAGAGTGCTATAAGCCTTTTCAAAATGGCCGTTGAAGATGATGAGCACACGAGTGGCCTTACCACTAAACAAGTGAAAGAATTGAATAATAGCCGAATCACAGAGAAGTTGCTGATGATGTTGGTATATTAATTGGCTCGCGCCATGAAATTTTTCCAATACAACAACATCAACAAAAAATGGTGTGCATTCGGGCCAACAAAACCTGCGAAATTTCAAAATACCTGTTACTTTTTGAACACATCTCGTATGATTCAGCATAGTTACTAGAAATATATTTAAGTCTTTAAGGAGTCATCTTGTTTATATGTGCAGGAGTTGCTAAAGTGAAGCAGACATTTTAAGATTTACCAAGTATGCTCATCTAAGCAGCCATTAGATCAAACAAATGAACAGTCATCAGACGGTTAAACAGTCTGTACGTGTGCCAACAACTCAAAAAGCCTCATAAACAAAGCCTGGCTGACATATTGGACAACATGTGCCACAAACTCGCTTCAAACAGTGAAAAATCTGCGAACAACACACAACAATGCAACAACAAATATTTAGGAAATTTTTGTTTTTTTTTTTTAACCAAATATAAACTCAATGTTTTTTTTCTTCTTTGATTTTTGCTGCTATCACAGTTGAAACAACAAAAAATTGCAAATTGTATTCGTTTACATAAAAAGGATTTTAAAGGACTTTTAGAAGTCACCGAAAAAGCAGACAAGCTCAAGAAAAATAAATGAAAACCAAATTTAAAACATTGCTAGAAGAAAAGTTAGACTAAAACAAAAAATAAAAAAAAACATTAAAGGAAAAAGGACAGAAGCAGCATGACGTAAATGGCTTAAAGGCAACAACAATGTCGGCACTGAATTCAGAAACAAAAGTCACTGTTAAGAACTAAAAACAAAAGAACGCATACATACACACAACTAAGTATGTGAACAAGGGACTGTCTGTGTACGTGTGTTTATGTTAGTGTAAGAATATTTTGTGTAAACATATTCTTAAGTGTTTATGTATGCGTTAAGAATTACAACCTGTTTTTTGTGGTAATGTTAAAATAAACATCAACTGCGACAGGCTAAGGCATCACTGAGCCAGGAAGGACAGAAGAGGAAAAGGAGTAGAAGTCTGTGTGGTGAGAATAAAAGGCAATAGCTGACATTTTCTACGTTAATAATTGTCTAATAAAGAAGCAGTCGTGAGACAAAATAAGTCCTCCACTCAGAAGGCAACAAGACCCTGTAAAGTAAGAATTCCGAAAGAGTTCAGTTTGAAAAATTAAGTTATTGCTTGATGTTGCCCTACAATAATAGCAACAACAATAACAACAATGTTATTTATTAACTTATTGTTAGAATAAATGAGGGTTCGAAACACACAAAAAAAAAAAAACAAAACAAAAAATTCATAGGGGTTAGGCCTGGTAATAAATGTATATTAAGCAAAGCCAAATAAAATCTTTTCAATTCACAATAAATAAGAAAGTTTGACATACATACCTACATACATAGGCTACATATAAATCAATGAGTAAAATGTTTTCGTACATAATAGATAAGAAGGCTGGGAATGGGTGTAAAATTTATGGCTTACAGTTGTTAGGGAAATAATGTAGCTTAGCGTTAAGTGACGAAATAATGTTCATTAATTCGAAAAGGGATTAGTTAGGAATTTGGTGTGGTTTTTATGCAGAAAAAAACATTTTCGGCGGTTTTCAATAAAGTTGAAAAAGGCATTTTTCCAAAATGCATCAACATTGCATAGAACTGTTACTCGCTGAGTATAGGCGCCAAGAGATGAGTAATGGTATAGTGTTAAGAGCAATTTTTGACTCTATGAACAAAATAAATTAAAGACATCATCAGCATAAGGAGTGAGTTGCTTAAGCAACGAAACTGCAAATTTGTTACATGGATTTACAACTCGCTGAGTAAAGGTGCCACTGTTCAAAATATTATACGCCAGTGAAGGCTGGTTCTTAGCCCTAATGACGAAAATACATAGACAAAAAATTTTTGAAGTCATAATGCCTTGGAGAAAGCATCGAAAATTCAACAACCATGCAATGGCGTTGCATGGAATTTTTGCTCGGTAAAATAATGCTTTACGATGAATGCTATAAGATAGAAAAGGTGGATTTAAACTTGGCCTTACGACTAAAAAAAAAAATAAATGATGAAGACGTCGGGTCAGGAAGATAACAGCTTATGGAACAAAAATGCAATATCGTTGCATGGAATTATTAAACGCTCAATAGAAGAGCTACAGAAAATTTTCTCTAATGACTAAAAATAATGGTTATTTGAATACGTAACGAAAATAAAGAAAGAATTGTTACGGCCATGACAATCCGGAGGCAGTGAAAATTAATTCAGAGAAAATGCAACAACAATGAGAAAACGTTACATAGATTTAAAACTTCACGATTGTGGGTGCTTCTGTATATTTTATGAACCGGTAGTAAGAGTGAAGTTTTTGATAAAAATAAAAAAAAAATAATGCCGTCATGAGAAAACTCACGGAACCGCTTGTGAAATCAAAATCAAAATCAAAAACAAAAATCAAAATCAAAATCAAAATCAAAATCAAAATCAAAATCAAAATCAAAATCAAAATCAAAATCAAAATCAAAATCAAAATCAAAATCAAAATCAAAATCAAAATCAAAATCAAAATCAAAATCAAAATCAAAATCAAAATCAAAATCAAAATCAAAATCAAAATCAAAATCAAAATCAAAATCAAAATCAAAATCAAAATCAAAATCAAAATCAAAATCAAAATCAAAATCAAAATCAAAATCAAAATCAAAATCAAAATCAAAATCAAAATCAAAATCAAAATCAAAATCAAAATCAAAATCAAAATCAAAATCAAAATCAAAATCAAAATCAAAATCAAAATCAAAATCAAAATCAAAATCAAAATCAAAATCAAAATCAAAATCAAAATCAAAATCAAAATCAAAATCAAAATCAAAATTAAAATCAAAATCAAAATAAAAATTAAAATCAAAATCAAAATCAAAATCAAAATCAATATCAAAATCAAAATCCAGATCAAAATCAAAATCAACAAAATCAAAATCAAAATCAAAATCAAAATCAAAATCAAAATCAAAATCAAAATCAAAATCAAAATCAAAATCAAAATCAAAATCAAAATCAAAATCAAAATCAAAATCAAAATCAAAATCAAAATCAAAATCAAAATCAAAATCAAAATTAAAATCAAAATCAAAATCAAAATTAAAATCAAAATCAAAATTAAAATTAAAATTAAAATTAAAATTAAAATTAAAATTAAAATTAAAATTAAAATTAAAATTAAAATTAAAATTAAAATTAAAATTAAAATTAAAATTAAAATTAAAATTAAAATTAAAATTAAAATTAAAATTAAAATTAAAATTAAAATTAAAATTAAAATTAAAATTAAAATTAAAATTAAAATTAAAATTAAAATTAAAATTAAAATTAAAATTAAAATTAAAATTAAAATTAAAATTAAAATTAAAATTAAAATTAAAATTAAAATTAAAATTAAAATTAAAATTAAAATTAAAATTAAAATTAAAATTAAAATTAAAATTAAAATTAAAATTAAAATTAAAATTAAAATTAAAATTAAAATTAAAATTAAAATTAAAATTAAAATTAAAATTAAAATTAAAATTAAAATTAAAATTAAAATTAAAATTAAAATTAAAATTAAAATTAAAATTAAAATTAAAATTAAAATTAAAATTAAAATTAAAATTAAAATTAAAATTAAAATTAAAATTAAAATTAAAATTAAAATTAAAATTAAAATTAAAATTAAAATTAAAATTAAAATTAAAATTAAAATTAAAATTAAAATTAAAATTAAAATTAAAATTAAAATTAAAATTAAAATTAAAATTAAAATTAAAATTAAAATTAAAATTAAAATTAAAATTAAAATTAAAATTAAAATTAAAATTAAAATTAAAATTAAAATTAAAATTAAAATTAAAATTAAAATTAAAATTAAAATTAAAATTAAAATTAAAATTAAAATTAAAATTAAAATTAAAATTAAAATTAAAATTAAAATTAAAATTAAAATTAAAATTAAAATTAAAATTAAAATTAAAATTAAAATTAAAATTAAAATTAAAATTAAAATTAAAATTAAAATTAAAATTAAAATTAAAATTAAAATTAAAATTAAAATTAAAATTAAAATTAAAATTAAAATTAAAATTAAAATTAAAATTAAAATTAAAATTAAAATTAAAATTAAAATTAAAATTAAAATTAAAATTAAAATTAAAATTAAAATTAAAATTAAAATTAAAATTAAAATTAAAATTAAAATTAAAATTAAAATTAAAATTAAAATTAAAATTAAAATTAAAATTAAAATTAAAATTAAAATTAAAATTAAAATTAAAATTAAAATTAAAATTAAAATTAAAATTAAAATTAAAATTAAAATTAAAATTAAAATTAAAATTAAAATTAAAATTAAAATTAAAATTAAAATTAAAATTAAAATTAAAATTAAAATTAAAATTAAAATTAAAATTAAAATTAAAATTAAAATTAAAATTAAAATTAAAATTAAAATTAAAATTAAAATTAAAATTAAAATTAAAATTAAAATTAAAATTAAAATTAAAATTAAAATTAAAATTAAAATTAAAATTAAAATTAAAATTAAAATTAAAATTAAAATTAAAATTAAAATTAAAATTAAAATTAAAATTAAAATTAAAATTAAAATTAAAATTAAAATTAAAATTAAAATTAAAATTAAAATTAAAATTAAAATTAAAATTAAAATTAAAATTAAAATTAAAATTAAAATTAAAATTAAAATTAAAATTAAAATTAAAATTAAAATTAAAATTAAAATTAAAATTAAAATTAAAATTAAAATTAAAATTAAAATTAAAATTAAAATTAAAATTAAAATTAAAATTAAAATTAAAATTAAAATTAAAATTAAAATTAAAATTAAAATTAAAATTAAAATTAAAATTAAAATTAAAATTAAAATTAAAATTAAAATTAAAATTAAAATTAAAATTAAAATTAAAATTAAAATTAAAATTAAAATTAAAATTAAAATTAAAATTAAAATTAAAATTAAAATTAAAATTAAAATTAAAATTAAAATTAAAATTAAAATTAAAATTAAAATTAAAATTAAAATTAAAATTAAAATTAAAATTAAAATTAAAATTAAAATTAAAATTAAAATTAAAATTAAAATTAAAATTAAAATTAAAATTAAAATTAAAATTAAAATTAAAATTAAAATTAAAATTAAAATTAAAATTAAAATTAAAATTAAAATTAAAATCAAAATCAAAATCAAAATAAAAATTAAAATCATAATCAAAATCCAGAAAAGATAGAATAAAAAATAAAAAATAAAACAAAAAAAAGGAAAAAGAGAAAAAAAAAAAATTAGGACAAGAACGTATAAGGAACAAGGATTTGTATAAGGATAAGGAATAGAGAAAGTATGAGGAGAAGGATTTGGGGAAAGATAAGGATAAGGAATAAGATAAGGAGTAGGACAAAGATTGAACAAAGATTAGAACATGCATTTGGACACTATCTCTGTCAGGATAGGATAGACATGGGAAAGAATTCAGACAAGGATTGGAAAAGGCTAGGTACCAGTAAAGAGACAAGAACTAGGAAAAGATTTAGAACAATATTCAGCAATAAGAAATGGTTCGAGTAAGGACACACATAATTTGGACAAGAAGTAGGACGTGTATTAGGACAACTATATAAATAAGGACATGTATGCATATCTTTATACATATTCCTATTCTTATAAATCGTAAAAATCTGCGGGTGTGTCTATGACACAGATAAATTTTTCTTTTTCTTCTCTTTTTTTTCTTTTTTTTTTCTTTTTTTAAAGAACGTAGGATGGCAAGAAGAGAGAGATTTTTTAGCCAGATATCCTTATTATTAGAAATATTTCAAACGTTTCTATCATAGAGAATGAAATTAATGCAAGCGTAATTTTTACGGAAATTGGCTTTTGAAGCGAAAACGATACCATGAACTCGCTATCAACATTCAAAAAAGGATTTTCCTCTCAAATTTAAATATTTTCCACAAAATTTAAATATGTACGAAAATCATGTAAACTTGATGGGAGAGGACATTGTGATTTTAAGAACACCAAAAATTTCGATCCCTTAGATTTTGTTTCTTTTTGTATATGTTACAGCTCGAATATAAACATTTTGGTTCTATATGAGTATCAGTTACCACATTGTGGGTTTTTTAAAATCGATTTAAATCAAAGGATGTTCTTTGAATTCGCTTATGGGGCGCTTAAAATAAGTTAAAAGGTGATTCTAATTGGAAGAGGCAAGAAAAGAAGTGCCTGAAAATATACAAGATGGCGCCACAATTCCAATCACATGATATATCATTCAATTCTGTCTTGATACCCTTCGAAAGCAAGCAACCCTGAACATTTTTAAAAGCACGGTAAACTTGAATTTTGCGTCTTAATAAACATCATTTATTGCGTAGAAAATGACATGACGCAAACGAAAGCATCGCTTGTTAAACATTATGGAGAGGATAATGCCTCTCCATCAATAAGAACAAGGATGTATAAGGTTTATAAATGCTATAAATGCTTAATTATTCGAGCTCTGAATACACCAAACAGCTAACTATAAAACAACAAAGTTATAATAAATAAGAATAAACTTATAGCTGTAAAGAGAGTGTTAATAGCCATAAAATACGCAGCTTTAATATTAAACTGTACTTAAAACAAATGACCATAAATGACCTTGAGCCATTATCACACTCATTTTGACATAAAATTCAAGGTTTTCCCATGAGTGTCTTCAGAGCACTTTATGTAACAACATTGTTCAAAGTGTCTGCAAAGCGTGTCTATGAAGTTCGAAAGTTTTGTTTGAAGACTTTTATCTTTCTCATATAGGTATGTAGGTTATAATTGTCTCAACTTTTGGCTGGCAGCATTTACTAAACATCATAAGGCAAATATTTTGAACTGGCCTACATTTGCTTTGAAATGAAAAAAAAGCAAAAAATTATTTTCCTCAACTATTTGTAAACAGCAATTTTTGCTTCAAAATCGATTAAACAGACAGACAAACAGAGAGCTAGACAGCCAGAAAAAAAATATAAAAAAAAAATTTATAAATTGTTTCCATTATGTTTTTCAAAGAATTACAGCAGCCATTAAAACAATACGAGCAAAAATTTGTTTATTTCTTTTAATATCGACAAGTGCTGGAAAATGTTTGAAATTTAAAATTTTTCATTAACTACAAAAGTACAAGCAACATAAATGCAATTAAATACAACAACTAATAAGAAAATATTTTAAATTTTGCCTCAACAAAAATAAAAAAAAACCATCTTGAAGTTAAGTCATAAAAAAAAAAACTTGAAACATTATTTTGTGCTTTGATGTCAATACAAAGTGAAAAAAAAAACAATAATCTTAAGTGGCTTGGTGTGGTAACAAGAATTTTCTGAAAAATTCCATAGCTGGCAATGCTTGTGCTTTAATAATTTATAATTTTTGTTTGATGCGTAGAAATATTGTTGTGGAAGTCCCTGTAGAGACGTCTTCAAGTGCTTAGTGGCGGCTACACCTGAATTTTTATTTCGGTTAGCATCAATTGTTTCTTTGTTTCTTTGAGTTGTGTAAGATACACATACATACTTGTAGATGGTAATACAAAAAATACTTATAGCATAAATGGAAAGTTTAGGAATTCATAAAGTGGTATTATTTGAGGTTATGTTGAATAATGTTGCTCTGTGTGGTACTTAAAAAAAAAAAACAAAAAACAATTTCAATAAATATTAAATCAGAGGAAGCTGACGGCCTAGCCACTGATCTCAACTCAACTCAAATCATATCAATTCATCGCAAGATATCTAAACTCATCTCAGCATATTGAGTTGAGATAATTGGAAATGAGTTGATTTCATTAAATCTCTCCTCACAAGATGTATTCTTTCATTAAATTTCAAATAAAATTTCCTACAATTAGAATAAATTTTCACATATTCGAAGAAATATTTCTTCACTTGTCGGAAATGAAAATATTTCAAGCCTCTAACAATGATAAGTATTTTTCTCGCACTAAAAAATTCTCATTTATAGATAAAAAATTCTCATTTATATATAAAAATTTCTAGAAAATGAAAAGTTTTCTCTATTATAGATAAGCAATTCACTACGCGAAATATTTTCTTCAATAAAAACAAATAATTTCTCAAAAATTCTCAAGTCTTTTTCTCTAAGAACGATATATTTTTCTAATATTTCTCTTTTTCATGGAAGCTTTTTACCATTTTTAGGGAATTTTTGGTATCACAATTAGGGAAAAGCATTTTCTGTAGCAAACTCTATACCATTTTCCTCTAAATATGATGTATTTTTTATCATATTCCGAGAGACTTTTTTCTGAGTGTAGTCATCTCAAATCAGCTCATTTTAACTCATTTCTACTTATTTTAACTCATTTCAACTCATCTTAACTCATCTTAACTGATATTAGATAATTTAAAACATACCAACTGTCAAATGAATTCATCATAACTTACATCAACTCATTTCAAATCATTCAACTCGTCTTAACTTATCTAAAATCAACTTATTTTTACTCATTTCAACTCAAATCAACTTATCTCAACTCGTCTCAAAGCATTCAACTCATTTCGTCTCATTTCATATTAATTCATCTCAACTCAACTCATCTAAACTCATCTCAACTTATCTCAAATCATCCAAGTGACTCATCTCATCTTCACTCAAATGAGCTCTTGTTTACTTATCTCAATTCATTCCAAGTCATTCAACCAGTGGCGGATTAAGGCATTCCGCCGCCCTAGGCTCAACGTTGGCGCCGCTTCTAAGGTTTAAATTTTTTTTATACAATAGAACAAAATTATAAAAATTTTAGTTTTAATTTTTAACATACAATTAAAAAGTGATTTGTACAAAATAAAGAAAATATTGAGTTCATTATTTGTTTGACACAAATGGTTTTTTCTTGCTTTTGCTCGTTCGAAATCATTTATAACTTCCTCATAACTTAGTTCTTGTACTAAATCTGCTTCAATTCATAATAAGATCAGTGCATTTAATCGCTACTCATTCATAGTTGCTCGTAAATAGTTTTCAATTTGTTTTA
This sequence comes from Pherbina coryleti, assembly GCA_943735915.1. Taxonomy (NCBI): domain Eukaryota; kingdom Metazoa; phylum Arthropoda; class Insecta; order Diptera; family Sciomyzidae; genus Pherbina; species Pherbina coryleti. The sequence goes on along the minus strand of OX030948.1, from coordinate 13,815,113 downwards.
ATTTATCGTTCTCCTGAACATTTTGTAGCAGGATTATTTAAATTAGGCCTGTGCGAAAAGCATCGATCACGAGTCGAGTCGAATAGTGAAACTCAACTCGAACTCGAGTCGGATAATTCGCATTTTCGATTGCCTAGAGTTTACGAATAACTCGTGGTATTTTTCGAGTTTCGCGGTCTAGTGGGAGTTATTCGATCGTCATTTTTAGCAACAATGCTAAGTAAAAAATAATAAGTTGAAATGAATCAGGAAAATAGAAATATACAAATTGTTTTAAAAAATTATCCGGAGTAACCCGAAATTCACGAGTTATTAGACAATTTTCGAATTTTTCGCTCAAACGAGTTTCTCGAAAACACGAGATTTTCAATTCGAGTTTCGAGTCGAGTTATTCGACTCGAATCGCAACGATTTACTTGCCGTTCTCGCACAGGCCTAATTTAAATAAATCCTCAATAATGTTTCTACATTTCGATATATTTATATTGCAAGGACTTACATCATGTTCCTCTTCTTGCAATAATATAAGAAGAATACTTTTTAAATTAACGAATTCCTCACGGAGTGTGTCTTCTAAATCATTCGGATACTAAGATAATAAATTATATGTTTGCTTCTCTAATTCATTGATATTAATATTGGTGAAATTATTAAAAATACTAAAGTGAGTGAACAAATCATTCTTTGCTGCTGGTTTTCCCTGCTCCCACTTTCATATAAAAGGTACTTGCAAAAAAATAGCAAAACACCCAAAAAAGTCCACACTATTCATAAATTGGATGAGCTACATTTATAAACGTGCTCCATGTGTACTATTTAGCAATAGCAATGAGATCAATGCGTTCTGTGGTAAGTTTTCTTAATTTTTTTTTTCAGTTTGCATCCTTTAATATTAATTCAGACTATAAAAAAATTGAAATGCTGATTTATTAATTTTGAAAACAGGTGTTACAGCATTTTCGTCTTAGAGATAAAGAAAGATTTACACTTACCCTTCTGAATTTTCACTTGGAAAGTATTTAAAACCGAATATGCGTTAATTGCATTACTTAATTCATTGATTTTTTAAATTACCGCTAATGACATTCCCATGTCAAAGTTATACTTTTTGTAATCCAAAAAGTAATCGATTGCATGTGTTTTCTACATAATTTTATTCATCTCTTGTAAGCGAAATTTTTGCTGCTTAGTTTTATTTATACATTTGTCGCTCAAAATAAGGCTTCCCAAAAATTTACAGTACGAGTCAAACTAGCTTATTCATTTGTGTTGAGTTTCTTTATAAACTAGCTACGAAAATATTTTACGGCTTGTCGATTATGCTACAACAAAATTGATTCCGTTCCTAAATTTTGTTTTTCTCAAAATATTCCAACCCTCCAATATTTTGCCGCCCTATGCCGGGGCCTCATGGGCCCAGGCTTAAATCCAGTACTGCATTCAACTCGTATTGACTTACCTAAAATCAACTTACTTTAAAATATTTTAACTCATATTAAATTACCTCAACTCGTCTCAAAGCATTCAACTCATTTCATATTAACTCATACAAACTCATCTGAAATTATCTTAACTCATCGCAAACCATTTAACTCATCTCAAATATACTAAGTATATTTAACTCATCTCAACTTATTTGAACTCATCTCCAGTTATCTCAAATTATTCAATTGACTCATCACATCTTCCCTAAAATAAGCTCTTTTTAACTTATCTCAACTCATTCCAAATCATTCAACTCGACTTATCTCAAATCAACTTATTCTAACTCATTTCAACTCATATCAACTTATCTGAACTCATCTCAATGCATTCAACTCATCTGGACTTAACTCAAATTGACTCATCTCAACTCATTTCAATTAATTCAACTCAACTCGGCAAATAACAAAACAACTCAGGTCATTTGAACTCTTATGAATTTATTTTAACTCATATTTGATAATTTAAAACATACGAACCCTCAAATCAATTCATCCCAACTTACCTCAACTCATTTCAACATATTCCAACTCATATTCCTAGGAACTCATATTCGTCATCTTAATTAGTTTCAAATTATTTGAAGTCTTATCAATTTTTCTAAATTTATCTTATGTCAGCTTATCTTTTCTCATGTAGGGACCTTTGGCTAAGTATGCAATATAACTTTGTATTTATAGCAATATTCTACGAATAAAAGGAAAATTTGATACCAGGCAAAAGCACTTGTGTGAAATGGACGCCTACGACACTTAGTGAATAAATAGATTGCTATTTAAAATGTTTATTGATTTAAAGTGAGATTCATCTATTTATCGTTACTTTGGGATAAATAGATGATATTGGGATATTTATATTGTCGTTTGGGACATTGAATGACTAAAAATAAAAAGTAATTTATCATTTTTCATCATAAACAAGTGAAAAATTATACTCAATTCAAAAACGCTCGTGTTATATGGTAGCATGTGACGAAGGCAATCTTTGTACAACTTTTTAAAATTGGTTTTCATATTAAAAACAAAACCATTAGGATTTGAATATTCGAAAACAAACATGACCTTTATATGGTGCGACTCATAAGGTCGCATGCGAAAAGTAGCAAATTCTTTAATTAAGTTGAAAAAATTTTGAGTGAAAAGAAAATTTGTAAGAAGCACAAATGCGAAAAAAGTCGCCTGTGATAAATTGAGTGTCCTGTAAATTGAATGGTGCAAGAATTTTTGCATTGATTTTAAGATGAAAAGAAGAGTCAAATTGAAATTGAAATTTCTTTGAATTGAAAAGAAAAGTGAAAAGAATATTTTATTATAGTAAATAGCTTGGGAGTTAAAATGTCGCTTGGGTCACTTGAGACTTTGCGAGATCCTTTTATTGCTTGATGTTAATAATATTTTTGTAAGTTATTTATTGTTTGCAAAATAAGTGGCAGGTAAATTGTTTCAAAATGAATAATACTTCAGCTGTAAAGTCGCTTGCGACATTAGTTTTTGATTAGTTTACTGATTTTGGTGCAGAAATCTACTCTTTTATGAGTAGAGTACTCTTTCATAAGAATATGATCTGCATGACCAATTAATTATGTTATATCACTAAAGTCTTAAGGTGGCTCAGACACTTAGGGACACATAATAATATTTTATAAAATTTCTACAAAGATTTTTAACTAAAAATACAACAGGTTATCGTTTTTGGACACTTGAGACATTAGACAATTAAATGATATATTGTTTGTTGTTCTAAGGAGTTGTTATTGTTAGTAAGATATCTTTGAGAACTATCTTTGCAGCACCAAAAATTGTCACGTCAATACCTATTATTTCCTCACTTTTACCCACTGTACCGTCACAAATGCCAAACTAAGTTAAGGCAAAACGTGTGTCCAACAGATGATGAACTTAATAGGCATTGTTAATAATTAAAAGTATTATCGTAGCGTGCAAAAGTAATGAAAAAATTCGCCCTACCAATGTTACCACCCACTGTTATAATGACGCAAAACTTTCATTATTTGCACGCAACAATTATTTGGATGCCTTTAAAAAAAGAAAAAACCCGAGGAATGACTAATTATATGAGGCGAAGCTAATTTGTGGCTTATCAAATTGCATTTTATGTTTATGCGACACCCTAAAAGCAAGCCAAATTCAGCAACCCTTAAAATGAGCCCATTTTCAGCACATTTCCTCATCATGTGATACATACCTTTGGCTTCTTGGCGTAGGGTCCGTTGCGTACATCACGTATGGTTGCAATGTCCAAAATGTCCAACTCATTATTTTGATCGATCCAGTAGAGATAGAAGCCCTTGGGATCGACGCGCATTGTGACGGGAGTGCCGAAGCCAGAGTCCTGCAAAGAAGAAGGGGGAAAAAAATTATTATATAGCTTATCAAAGCATTTTTGGGGGTTTCGCTTGTGCTACGTTTTAATTATAGATTGCTTGGTTAATGGAAATATAAAAATATTTTAGAGCAAATTAAAATAAAAAGGAGTGAAAAAGCCACAAAAAAAAAACAACTCTGCAAACATAAATAAATAGATACTTAGTTACAAAGTAATTGAATTGATTACCCACAAATTCGCATATAAATTGCTTTGGGAGTTGATGCAGCTGTTGATAGCAGCGCAATATGTCAGTGTGGAATTGTGTGGAAAGTGGGCGCTGCGTGGTGGTCACTAAATGTTATTATATTGATATTGCTTTTAATAGCTTCGAGATAAATATCGATATGACGCTTGTGCGTTCAGTCAAAATTAATTTGATTCCACTAAAGTGCTCTTGTGGATTTATGAAGTCACACTTCCGCACATGTCAAGGGCAACTCATGCTTAATAAATTTCGCTTAGGTTCAAGCGAATCACTCAATTTAATGCTGAAGGCATTTGAGAAGAACTTATTTCTCAAGTCAAATTAAAAACGCGTGAAACACGCCTGCGACACTAAGCAACTTAAGGACTGTCTTGAAAATTTTTTTATTGATTTAAGTAGAAATACATAAAATATTATTGAAGTCAAAAGCACGTACATTAAGTGGTCGCTTGCGACTTGTATCAACCAATGAAAACGACGTTATTGTCATTATTCGCCGATTTGAGAACGTTATATTTATGTGCCTGCGACATAACGATGCGCATGAATAGATTAAATAAGAATTTCTCTTTTAATATTCATTCAGTGGTAGAAAGTTCGCACATTAAATTATTCACGTTTGATATGCGAAATGTTGAGTGAATGTTGGCGATTTTATATTTTTTGACCCAACAAAATTATAATTTTTTTTTTTTTTTTTTTGCAAGTAGAAAACAGTTTTTCCTTTTAATAGTTTTAAAGAGAGAACGCAGCTTATGAATAGTCTTTGCAAAAAATTTTGAAAACGATTTTTTGTTTATATTTTGCGTCACTTCCCTCGCGAAAATTATTGAAATTGGTACTAATTTTTAGAAAAGAATTTTCCATCAAATAAATACGAAAATAGATTTTATTCGAGTCAAAAGCGCATACTTTAAAAGATTAACAGTTTTTGAAATGAAAATTTTAATCCGTGACTTGCGTCACTACCCTTGCGACATTTTCTGATATGAGTGCTAATTTTTAGAAAAAAATTGCATTTAGATCAAAAAAACACGAAATGTGTTATTTTTTTCAAATCAGGAGCGCATACTTTAAATAATCGCCTGCGTCTTTTTGTGAACAATTAATCAACATTTATTCTTAAAGTATTTTCAACCGATTTCCTATGGACGCTTTTGATATTACGCTTGTGACATTTCGCTTGTGATATTATGCTTGCGACATTGCACTTGCGACCTAATTAGACTAACGAAATTGTTTGAATATTAATTATTTCTAATTGAATGAAATTTGGCATTTAATTCAATCATATTTGAGTAAAATTAAAGTTTTTTTTTCCTACGTTGTATGAGCGCTTGCGACTTTTGTCAGCAAATTCATACTTTTTTCCGAAAAATATTTCAAAAATATATTTCAAAATATTTCTGTACAAATTTTCTTTTGTTCAAGAAAAAATATATTTTATTTTATTTTATGACACGATATAGTTTTTTAATAACAATAATTTTTAACAAGTTTTGCATTCATTTCAACGATATTCAATTGCTGGGTCAATTGATGGGTCAATTGCAAAAAAAGCGTACACAAAGAGGTTTTCATGTTTTGTTTTTAAAGTTTTTTAAATTTTCCCGGTAGAGTAGTCAAATTAAGTGAAAAACAATGGAGAATTCGAAGTTGTTTTTAGGGCCTGCAAAAAATAATTTTTTCTATGGTTTTTATACGATTTTTGTATTGAACGTCACACAGCAGATATACGAGAAAAATTACTATCAATTTAAAAATGTTGCAAATTAAAGCTTACTGTGATATGTGTAACGTTATTTCATCAGTTAAATCTGTGTTTGCAAAAAGCGCCATTTCAATTACAGAAATTATAATTTTTTACCAAAACTACCAAAACTACTATTTATTTTACAATTTTAACGGGAAAAAATTAAAAATTTTCTCAAAAAAGATATCAATATAGAGGTTATTTTCAAAGTAGTAGACTTGCAGCAATAAATATTAAAAAACTGTTAAATAATAAGCAATTTCAGAAAAAACAACAGAGTGACGCTCAACACATTTTGTGACGTTCAATACAATTTTGTTCCGCTTAACCAAAATTGAGAGTTAAACAAAAAACAGGTTTATTCTTTTACAAAAAAAAAAAAAAAAAAAAGTAAATATAAAGTACATATTTCAGTTATACGCTAAATTTTCATCCAATTTTTTTTTCCTTATTTTTTTACAAAAAATTAAAAAAGTCAATAGCTAGCTGAATTTGTATTGAAACTTTATTAAGACTTCACGTTTTACAATATAACTTCTAAAACCTTTAAAACCACATCTTCATGTTATATCATTGGAAAGGTATAACCTAACGTAAAAACGTGAAATGAAAATTATAAAAAAGAAAAAAATTATAGCACGTGTTGCTGGCATGGTATTAAACTTAAACAAATTAAGAATGTGTCAACTTATTGCAATATTTTCAAAAATTTTGTACTTTTCCTCAAAATAGATGAAATAACTTTTCCAATGATACTATATTACCAGTAATAGGTCCTAAGTTGATTGAGCTACGTTGTCTCAAAATAGACCATATTTTGGCCGCGAACAATTATTCTAAAAATTTATACCTTCGAATTTGGCTTTCAAATCAATAAACCAATGCAAGAAAAATATTTGAGCCAAATCGGAGATGATCAGTGTAACTGATCACTTCAATGTGAAATGGGCGATATCAGTTAGTAAAACCAAAAATCAGGTCAAAGTCAAACATAGGTACCATTCTTTTTGCTTTCGTTTATATTCTTCATTGCGATCCTTATCTAGCTTTATTTTTTCCCCGGTATCTTCGTGCTCTTTCAGCAGGCGTGGTATTTTGCTATTTTACTCTTAAATATACAAAAACGAAATACAAAATGAATACTTCAGCCGGTGGTGTGACATATCTTAAAAGTGACGTTCAATACATTTGCCACTTTTTAGTTTTTTTTTCTTAGGAATTTTATTTTGCAAATATACTAAAACAAAGAAATTAATCAAAACCTATGAAACAATGATTTTAAACTTGCATTTTTTCGATTTACTATTTTTGCTTTAATAAAACTCCGCGTGACGTTCAATACATTTTTACACATACTTATCATGATGAACTGAGAAAACACAAAAAAATTTACTTTAATATTATGTAATCGTCTTAATTTTTAGAATTTCATGAGAACTAATCTCTGCACTTTTTTAATATAACTTACTTGTCATCTATACCATTCCTAAATTAAAACTAAAGAAGTGTAAAAAAAAGTGACGTTTAATACAATGCTTGGGGACTAAATGGAAATCGAAAGCCAAATTCGCGATGACAATATTTTGAGAATAACAACAAAATAAAACATAAGATATAAATGCTATCATTACAAAACAGTTATTATTTGTTATATTTTTGCATTTTTTTAAGCTTTTTTTCACGTTTTTCATCAAAAAGTGTAACTGGGGACATATGTTTCTGTATTAAGCGAGTACGAGAGAGCAATATAATATTTTTCAAAACAAATATGCAAACAATTTTAGGATTTTGAAAAATATGTTTTGTCAATAAATATTCTTTAGTGATCACTTTCTCATTTTTTATTTGTTTTTTTTTTTCTTTTTGTATTTATAACAGAGTTAAAAGAGCGGGGACAAAAAAAGAGCATTTTGAATGCAATTTACCCTAATATGTTTTTTTTTTTTTGAAAATCAAGAGTGGTTACGTTATATGGTCGCCTGCGATTTATGTATTTTCAGTTTTAATATTTTTTTTTTACAAGTTTTGCATTCATTTTAACGATATTCAAGTAATATAAAATATTTATTCAAATTAAGAGAGTTTACTTTGTATCGTCGCTTGCGACTTTATTAAAAAAATCTATGTACATTTTTTTAGGAAGATGTTTCTAAAGTTCATCATTCATTATATATTCACAAGAAAAATAATTAAATTTAAAAACTTTTGTGCCATTTGGTCGCATGCGACTTATATTTATATAGTTTTTATAAAATATCATTGACAAGTTTGGTATTAAACTCAACCAAATTCAAGTAATATTAAATTAAAATAAAGATTTCTTACGTTATGGTCGCTTGCGACTTAATTCAGCCAATCTATACATTTTTTTTTATTGAAAACGGTTTTCAAACATGTTTTCCATCAGATATGAAATAAAATGTTAACCGAATTCAATTAAAAAGCAAAAGCGTCATAGGTTTACCTACGACTTAAATACTTCAATAAAATTTTCATGCCTTAATAAACATTTTTTTAAAGAAAGGAATCGATTTTTAGGTGAAAAATATTTTTATCATACCATGTATCACCCCCTACGTTTTAAAGTGACCTACGGATACTTTCTTAATAAAATTATTGTTATAAACTTAATTATGAAAAATTAAAATGAAAACTTTATTTAAATCATTCAAAAGTATTTGTTTGTTAGTCACTTTTGGTCATTAATGTAGATTTTAATAATAAGATATCGTATGAGTCATTATATAACAAAAGTATAGCCTCCAAATTTAAGCGACTAAAAAACAATATTTCTGTTTCAATAAAATACAAGCACTAAGAATTTGTTACAGTCAAAATCGCTAAAGCCGAAAATCGAGTTATTATAGTCGCTTGCGACACTGCATGACTCAAGGATTGTTGAATTGTTTTTTTTTATTTTTAATCAAATATGAGAGCAAATCAAATGAATGTGAGTTAAGTATGTGAATACTTAATGGTCGCTTTGCAGTTTCTATGAAAGGATTTTTTGCTCATCAAAAATATTTACCTAATTGGTCGTTTGTAAGATTAAGCAGTTTTGACTTTAAAATTGCTTGCATTACTTCGTTGTGAGCGACATTTATTGAACTATGAAAGTCAGAAACTGAACTATGAAGTCAAGATCAGAAAGTGAAAAACACGTTTTGTTTTATAGTTGCCTGCGACATTCAGGGATACAGATATCGATTTTGATAGAATTTATATCAAATTTTCAATAAAAAGAAAAAAGTTGGAAAAGGAATTTTTTGAGAAAATTATTTTGATAGGACATATAAAGTCCCATGCGACTTTTCGCTATCAATGAATGGTTTGTATACAATTTTACATTTTTTTTTTTTTCAATAAAGCACTTATGTGTTTTTTTTTTACCAATTCACCCAAAAAATATGGGGCGTTATATATAAATATCGAGATATTTAGATCTCTGGAGCTCGAAAGAGACCATTTTTATTTTTTATTTTTTCTAAATCATAGGAAGTTTGTTAAAAATATTTTATGAAATAAACTCTGTTATATATTATATATCTGAAGATATTTTTTGTAACAAAAAAAAAAGAAAAAAAAATAAAAAATAAAAATGTCGCCTGCGATATTTTCGATAGAAGTAGTCCATAGAAAAAAAAAACAACAATATTATTTCAAACATATGATGGAATTTAATATCCAATAAAAAAATAAGTTTTCAGAAACCTATTAATTGGAATTCTTAACTGGCTTCATATGAAATCGTTTAACATTTATAGAATCTTTACTTCATTAAAAATCCAACGTTGAAAAGTAGCATGCGACATATTTTGTTTGTGATATTGTATTTGTTTTAAGTTGCCTGCGACATTTAGCTGTCTGAGAATCGTATTTTCAACTAGTCTTTAATACGTTAAACAATGAGAATTTGGTCCCAACACCACGCATTTAAAGGTCGCCTGAAATATAAGTCAGGCGACCTTATAAATATGGAGTATACATATTGAATTATGTATGCTAGTAATCCAGCATAATAAGTAAGTAAAGAAAATGTTCATCAAAATTATTCACTTTAAATTTTTGACGTTTCTGCCATTTTTTCAGCCGCAAGAATATATTTCATTTGTCTCAAAGTTTAAAATATTCATGTTGTCACGCCGCAGCTTTCAAGGTTCAACATATATATTTTTGGCTAACGAAACATTCTTAATTTACTAAAAAAAAAAAAAGGCGCTGCATTGATTGATTGATGCATCGGAAAGATTGAATAATTGATTGAAGGTGTGCAGACTAGAAAAATAACGTAGTACACATGTTTTTTCTTTTTTTTTTTTATATAAAAAGTGCGCCAATTTATCATATAAATTGCTTATTTATAAGAGTTTAATAGATATAGTGAAAAATAGCTTTACTTGATGCCTGAGCTAGTTAATGATGGGTAATAAAATATGAGTAGATGAATTGATAAATTTGTTGAAGAATTGAATTTGATTGAGTGATTGGAAAATGCAAGGAGTATTTTTATAATTTAATAACTAATGAAACGTTTACTTATAATATGTTAGTCAGAAAAGTTTTATGAGTGAATACAATATTAAGTTTTTTTTTAATCAACTTGGCTGACTTTATCAGTAGAGTGATTGGAATAAGAATGTGGCAATAAAACTATTCTCAAATTTTGTTCAAATTGATATAATTTTTAATACCATAACCCCAACCAAAAATTAAATTCATAAAAACTAGGCCTGAGAGTTCTTGACAAAGTAATCAATTTGGTACTTAAAGAGTGACAAAATGCCAAGGTCAATAGATTCAATACTAATAATAGATAAATTTGGTACATAAAATTAGTAGATACGAATATGATTTGGAGTGCATTTGCTTATAAATAGTCAAGTATTTGTCGAAATACATTGGTATTATAACCCAGCAAACACAAGTCAAAGGATTGAGAATTTTTTTTCTCAAATTTTAATTTAAATGTAATTCTCAAATCATTTTCAAATCGAGAATTAATGTTAGAATTAATATTTGAATTCGATTTAAGGTTGATTTGAGAATAAATGTTTTCCTGAACAATTTGAAAATCACATTTGAAACAGATTTGAGATCAAAGTTGATAAACTATAGTATGTATTACAATTAGTTTTATACAACTAAATTGTAAACAATTAGTGTGAGATTTTCTCAAAAAATACATATTTTGTGTGTGAAGATAACTAAATACTTGTTTACATGATCACTATCAATTCTGTAAGGATTTTTAATGTAATGAACTTCTAATAATTTTAAGTAAAATAACTATAATAAAATTAAATTATTAACTATAAATAGTGAAATTTTTTTTTTTTAATTTATTCTCAATTTGAGAATAAAGTCCAATGGTATCATTCTCAAATCCATATCAAACGTTCGACATTTGAGAAATATATTTGATATCAAATCATTCTCAAACCTCAATGTTTGCTGGGTATAGATTAATGAAAATATAAGATATTTTATTTATTTTCAATGTTTCAATTTACCAATTTTTTTAAGGACATTGCAACTTTTACCAGATTTAACTCAAATGTCAGATTTAATGCTTTAAATTTAAATAAATGGTCATCCATTTTAAATTAAGAACGTCGAGTTTAAAAAAATACACTAAAAATGCAGATTTCGGTAAAATTTTAATTTCGCTATAATATTTGGTCTTTGCCATTAAAGTGGAATACAATATCATTCAAATGTCCTCCACGGGGGTTTTTGCGAACTCAATCGACTTGAGATAGTTTTCGATGATTTTTGAGTACAATGCGGGCACTAGCTCGGTCATGACTTCACAAATGTTGGTATTTAATTGCTCAAGAGTTTGAGATTTACTCACGTAAACGCAATCTTTTACATGGCCCCACGAAAAAAGTACAGAAGCGTCAAATCGCACGATCTTGGAGGTCAATTGACGTCGTCAAATCTCGAAATAAGTTGTCCTGGGAATTTCTGTTGCAACAAAGTCTTAATTGGTGATATTGTGTTGCTTGTGGCCCCATCTTATTGAAACTACATATCGTCCAGATCCATAATTTCAGGCAAAAAAAAAAATAAATCGTTTACCGCTCAGAATTGACTGTAACTGTAACAATCTGGAACTGAACTTGATCGTTTTCAAAAACATACGGACCAATGACACCATCAGATCATAATGAACACTAGACAGTCATTTTTTGTGAATGCAATGGTTTCTCCACAATCTCTTGGGGATTTTCAAAGCCCAATATACGAAAATTTGGCTTGTTCACGTATCCTCTTCATCGCTGAAGAAAATTTGCTTCGAAATATCAGTTTTTTTTTAGAACAATTTAACATTTTTGACAGATTAAAACACACATAAAAAACCAGTTTGGATGACATTAATATTGGTCAGTTGTCAAATGTCAGATCTGCACTTTCAAAAACACGAAATGGATAATCCTGCATACTAAAAAATTATTTAAGGCATAATAACGACATAAGTCATAATAACAAAATTTTTTTTCAATTATTTTTATTTATTCATTATTTATAATTTTTTATTTTTTTTTTTTTCAAAATAAATATATTTTCAATGTTTATTTTAACATGTTTTAAAATTTAAACTAATTTGAAATAATTTTATCATTTCTCTTGAAATATTAAATTTTTATTTACTTATTTTTTATTGTTTTATAATTTTTTAATTTATTTTTTTTTCAAAATAAATAAGTTTTAAATGCTATTTGTATGCATACTTTTTAAACTTTTTTAAATTTAAATAATTTTAATATGATACGTGCCTTGAAATATTTAAAAAGAAATGGGAATTATTTTTTTATCATTAATTTTAATTTATTTATTTATTATTATTTATTATTATTATTTATTTTTTATTTATTTTTTTATAATTTTTTATTTATTTTTTTCAAAGTTTTAAATGTTTGTTTTAATATGTTTTAAACTTTTCTAATTTTCAATAATTTTATTACTCTCTTGAAAAATTTGAAACAAAGAAAGAATTTATTTTTATTTTTATATTAATATTTATATTTATTTTATATTAATCTTATATTTATTTTATATTTATTTTTATTAAATTTTATTTATATTTTTTAAAATTTTATACAATTTTGTCATCTTTTAATAACAAAAAAAAGTAAAAATGGAAAATATCATTATTTTGCGATAATCTGAGAGTTAATCAACTGTACAAATCTGCTGAGATAAGGGTTTTCGGTAGTCGGTATGGTCTTAATATATTCATATCCTACAAGAGTTTTTCTAGTTCAATATTAATTATGAAGTCAATATTTATCATGAAGTCTTGTAGTTTTTATAAACGGGAATTAAATATAATAAAGTTAAAAAATAACTTGTATAACTCTGAAACATTGGGTGATATTATTTCCTTGAGTTTTACAAATAAATTTGTCATCATCTTACCGGCATCTTTTCAAAGTATAATAATTAAAAAAAACCCGCTTTTTAACTAATTGGAAGGCATCAATTTTTATGAAATATAGTTAAAACAATAGAATAAAAGTGTCAATCGATTAGAATTACTTAAGTAAAATAAAATATCACAATTTGACTTCTTACAAATTTAACACCCATATAATTTTAAATTTATCACAAATGCTTATTATAGATCAAAGAATTAAAATTCAAAACATTTTCTATCATATAAAGTAGGCCTCTTAAGACCCAAACTTCCAGGAATAATCATAGGAATTCAAAATCACCGTATCTATTATATCATACCATCATATCTTAACCACCATACCATGTCAAACATTCAATACCTCTTATATCATACTAATCACAAAAAACACTTTGATCAAACTCATCATATCAAGCCCTTCACTATATACCCATTATAGTGAACCTATCATAACACAATCATGGAACCAATACCATTATCATACCATACCATATCATATACCATACCATACCATACCATATTCATCATATTATCTTATACCATGCCATCATGCACTCATTATACCATGCCATCACGCCTACATAAAATCATCATACCATTTCTCACCATCATATCATGTCATATCCAGCACCCGAACCACCATAACATAAAACCATACCAGCACATATGGAGGGCCATCCTCAAAACAGACACAACGCAAAATTTCAATATTTTCAGGAAAGGCTAAAAACCAATCTGTTTTTCAAAGGAATCCATACAAAACAAGGAGACAAAACGATTTTTTTTAATTAAAGAGTAAAAAGGTGAGTGCAAAATTCTGATTGTTGATGGAGGTTATCACTACGAATAGTTTAACATTAAAAAGTACAAATTTGTAAATTATAAGTTATGCCTATTTTGAAGATGGAGTGCGATATCATTTTATAATATCTATCATACTATATCTATTACCCATACCCATACCCATACCATCATATCAAACGCAACTTAGCATGCTAACCATACTATTCCCCCATACCATTCATATCAAAACCATCATACCAAACCCATCAAATCATATATGTATATCTTAATAACATACTCATCATGCAATACCCATAATATCATATCAATCATAGCATACCATCAGTCCATCTGATCAAACCGTGACTATCATACCATATCATTTCACTTGTAATATGCAATATTCATCATACCATCATATATTGGTCAATTGTGTACAAACTTAATAACACGCACAACACAATTGATCCTAAGAAGCTAGGTCAAAGTCCTTTCAAGGGCTGAAATGGCCAGTTATTTATTTATTTTTTTTATCATATATTGGTCATCATACTAAACGCATTTTATGATGCTCATTATACCATACCCCTCATACCATACCCATCAAAGCATATCTTTCTTAGCAAAACCATGATAACATACATATTATGCTATACCCATCATACCATATCAATCATATCATACCATCAGACCATCTGATCATACCGTATCAATCATACTATAACATCATACTACTTCCATCATGCAATATTCATCATACCATCATATATTGGCCATCATATCAAAGGAGTTTTATAGTGGTATTCATACAAAAAACATCATACCAAAACCACCATACAAAAACCACCATACAAAAACCTTCATACCAAAACTATCATACTATATACAAAAAACTATATCTATCTTAAAAAACGCATAATAACATACCCATCATAATATATCCATCATATAATACCATCACTCCACAGCCCCATACCGTACCAATCATACCATATCATCATGCCACTTCCATGAATGCCAAATTTATAGTACTACACCAATACCATGGCCATTTATACCATCTACCCATATTATAACCATCTTACCTTCATATCATATTCATCATAACATACCATCAGACCATCGCATCATACCGAATCAAGCATACATATCATCATCATACCATGTCTTTTGACGAATTCAAAATTTTCCATATTTTGACACAATTTTTCTTTGTCATAAAAAGTTATGAAAACACGCCATGTGGAAAGTGAATCAGATATAAATGTTGAACCAATCCATCATTAGTATTTTTTTATTTTCATATTAAAAAAAAAAACTTAAAAATAAACATTAAAATAAAATGTAGCCAGGATTCCAAGAATTAAAGAATTCCTGAATGTTCAACGACTCTAAAGGTCAATAGCAGCTACAACAATAGCAACTACAGCCAAACACTGATCAACATACAACTGCTAAATATAAACAAAAAAGTAGAATAACAACAGAAACAACAACAAGAACAACAATATGAACAAGAACAAGCAACAGAGCAGCAATAACCATAACAATAAATAGTAGACTGGAGTGTCAGCAATAATTCCTGAATTTTTTTTATATCGTAACTTATGTTGTTGTAGTGGTTTTTGTTGTTATTGTTGTTGTTTTGTTGGCATCGCTATAATGGTAAACAACAAAAACAATACAAATCCACAACAGCTGTTGCCAACATCCTCCACTCAGCAACAAAGTACAACAAAGAGCGCACTTAAGCAGGATATGTTTTAATTTTAATAATGCACAACAACGACAACAACAACAATAATAACAACAATTGCAACAAAAAAGACAACAACAAATAATTATTCTTGGTGCATTAAAATCAATCGATTTGGACCAAATAAAACAAAAGTTTTTTGATTGCAACTTTTTAATGCATTTCATGCGGTTATCTTAAATTTATGAAAGCCGCCATCTTGCTGCAGAGCCAACCAACACTTACCAGATGCCGGTCAGAAGTCAAGGCTACAAAATGCGGAAAAATTTTGCAATTCTCGAAGGGATTTTTTTTTGTTTTATTTAATTTGAGAATTTTTACTTTATTTCGTTTTGCTTCTCAACTCTGCTGTTAATAAATGCAACAACAACATCAGTGACAATAACAACAACAACAACAAAAACAACAATAACAACGGCAACGTGGAGGAATGCCTTTCAACTGAGTGCTAGTGCCACTTAACGACATTCTCAGGCGCCATCTTGCGGCCTGCTGCTGCATTGCTTCGATGCCTGCACTGCCGGCTGGCACGACTGTGGCGACAGCGTTGCCATATTGTTTGCGAAATTGAAACCAGTGATTTTCACAAATCTAGCAAATTGAAAGCAGATGTGAAATCATGGCGGAAATATCAATGGTGCAAATGTGTGCGGAGAGGTCGCGGTAATTTGATAGCGTGGCAATCATTTGGCTAAAATGCAATAAATTGCACTTGAAATTGGTTATTGCTAAAAATATTTTGAAGCATTAATTAAATTGAGGTTTTTGGAAAATGATTGCATAACGATTACAAATCGATATTTTAGCAATTTCAATATAAATGCTAATGGTTGTGTAGGAGTGTTTTAGATTTCATTAAGTATTAGGTTGATTTATGCATTGGATTTAAAGATGAAAAAAAAAAAAATTTATCAGGTGTACAAAAAAGTTTTAAAGGATCTTTTGAGATGGTCTCACTAAGTATTTAGTCGAATCGGACAACTTAATTTTGAATCCTCATCATTAGGCTGTCTTTTTCGGTATGTGTTGTTTCGCTGAAGTGTAAACAAAATAGTTTTTTTGTGCTCCGAATATGTCAACTTTTGTGCCAACAAAACACAATTTGCGCGAAAGTTTACTTTTCTGCTTTCATTTGAAGAAAAATGCAGCTGAAGGCCATTGAATGCTGCAAGAAGCTTACGGGGAACATGCTTCATCGATTTCTACGTGTGAGTTTTTTGTAGAAGTGATTTAATACCGATGACATAGAGCGCGAGGACGGCCAGAAAAGTTTGAGGATGCTGAATTAGAGTCTATATTGGATGAAGACTCGTATCAAATGCAAGAAATTCAGAAAAATTCCCACGGAAATTACCTTTTTCCCACAATACCATAAATTAAATACCACCAAAATTACCACGGCATAAATAAACAAAAAAATTCTCACCACAATTAAAAAATACCACAAAAAATTCCGCAATCATTAAAAATGACCACAAAAATACCACGCTTTTTAAAAATACCACCTTAAATCCCATATTCATTTTAAAATCCGATACGTATTAAAAAATACCACAATAAATCCCATATGCAACAAAAATTTAAGGGATTTTACATACGTAACTTACGACATAAAATCATTGCGTAAACAGAGTGTTTTATGCGTATAATGGCAATGATTTCATATGAAGCTTAATAAATGTGAAAAACAATTATTTTAAGAAAAAATTCCCAAATCCCACGACAATTAAAAAATACCACACTGAATTCCCACGCTGATTTAAAAATACCACGCTGAATTAAAAAATACCATTTGAATTCCCAACAAAAAAATTCCCAAGGGCAATTAAAATTACCACGAATGGGATTTTTCCCACATAACTGGCAACCTTGATTGGGAGTGACTCAACAAGCTATTTCGCTTAGGCCGTTGTTATGCAGACGCTCACGGTCTCATCATGGTCACGCATTGTTGTTGTTTCAATGTAAAAGGGAAATTTGAGAGAGGAGTGAGCGAGGGAATTTATTTTGTCCCAGAATGCTCACCAAATGATTCGAAAATAATACGGAATCACGAGATCAAAACAGTATTGAAAGTTGTACACATTTAGTACGAAATGCATGAAAGCAGTAATGAAACCTGCTTAATAGCAACACTCAAAATACTCATACTCGTAATACTTTTTTGCATAAAGTATTGAAAGTAGCAAATAGTGTACTAGTGTTTAGGGATCAAATGACCTTCAGCATAACATATTTTCGTCACAGAGCTCATCAAAAGAAAAAAGAGTGTAAAAAAGGACGTGATCGGGGATCATATGAGCGTCTGCATAAGAACGGCATTAAAAGCCATGGGAATGATCCAAAAGGTAGGATATTGCCTCATACTCGTAATACTTTTTTGCATAAAGTATTGAAAGTAGCAAAAAGTGTACTAGTGTTTAGGGATCAAATGACCTTCAGCATAACATATTTTCGTCACAGAGCTCATCAAAAGAAAAAAGAGTGTAAAAAAGGACGTGATCGGGGATCATATGAGCGTCTGCATAAGAACGGTCTTAAAAGCCATGGGAATGATCCAAAAGGTAGGATATTGCCTCATACTCGTAATACTTTTTTGCATAAAGTATTGAAAGTAGCAAAAAGTGTACTAGTGTTTAGGGATCAAATGACCTTCAGCATAACATATTTTCGTCACAGAGCTCATCAAAAGAAAAAAGAGTGTAAAAAAGGACGTGATCGGGGATCATATGAGCGTCTGCATAAGAACGGCATTAAAAGCCATGGGAATGATCCGAAAGTTAGGATATTGCCGTATGAATTCAAGCCGAAAGACGTCGAACGCCATTTTTCTGCCCCAACAGCAAAAAAATAAAGAGATTTTTGCATCGTATTGTGACTGGTGATGAAAACTGGGTTCATTACGATAACCCTAAGTGCAAAAAATCGTACGGGCCACCCGGCCATACGCCAAAAGCAACGCCAAAGCCGAATATTCACAGTAGCAAGGTCATGCTCTATATTTGGTGGGACCAATTGGGTGTGGTGTTATGAGCTCCTACAACCGGGTGAAGCCATCATATGGCAACTCTACCGAACTCAATTAATGCTTTTGTTATTTTTAATATAACATTTTTGAATATAACAACGCTTGGTCACATGTTGTGCACTTGATCAAAACATACCTTGAAACGCTGAAATGGGATGTCCTTACCCAACTACCGTATAGCCCAGACATTGCCCCTTCCGACTACTATTTGTTTTCGTCGATAACGCATGCCCTTGAGGATCAGCACTTTCGCTCTTCATGATTTTTGTTTAAGGTACTTTTTCTTCATGATCCTGATGATCTTTGCTTATTTTAACTATAGGAAGCTTTTTATTTAAACTTTACTTAATGTTTGCCTTTCGATGTGTTCGATACTTTTTCTCCCATGATTATAACAAACAAAAAAAAAAAAGCAAGAATGTACCCATACTATTTCATAAAGCTTAGTATATTATATTCGTATAATTCAGATCAAGAGTTATTAAAAGAAAAACACAGTTGGTCTTTGCTATCTAAATATTGTAATACTCGTTTTTATTAATATTTTTTATTATTATTAATTATTATTATTTATTATACAGCTGGATGCAATGTGTAGTAGCTAGATTGAATATTTGTTATCCAATCGATATAATGGGAAACGCGAGTAAAAACAGATGGCATGTTACCCACTCCACAAGGGAAGTAGCCCCATGAAACGATGCCAGCCAATTCGGCGTAGGTACCATTCAACTCCTTCACCAACGGGCCACCAGAGTCACCATTACAGGCAGATTTACCTTCGAACATTGAAGATGTGCAAATATTTCCAATGTGGAGTGGAGCTGTATCGGGCAAAACATTCTTACATTCCTCAAATTCGAGAATGGGTACTTGCATAGTTTTCAGCACCTTGGAACCAGTCAGAATGTAAGCTTTTGGCTGACCCCAACCATATAAATGCACATCATCCGCATAGAGGTGTTCGGGGTTAGGTAGGACAGCTGGCTTAACCCATTCATTCATTTCGAACGGTTCGGAAACGTGTAGAATTGAAATATCAAAAGGTCCAACGCCACCGCTGAAGCCAGGATGGTTTTTGCCAAAATCAACCGTACGCTTTTGTACAGTATCGGCTGTAACATTGAGACGTTCGTGAAGTCCAGCAATAACGCTCATACCGACAGGCTTCGCGACGCAGTGAGCTGCAGTCAGAACCCACTGCTTGGCAATGATGGTGCCACCACAAATATGCGCATGCTTTGTGGGATTTGTGCCCAGTGAAACGATGAATGGTGCGGAGTGTGGTGCAGCATCTTCGCCTTTGATGACGTAGCCGGTGGTAAATTTGGGAACCAGCTTTTTAAGTATGTCCTTAGACAAAGATGTGGCACTTGCGCAAGCGACCAACAGCACAACAACTGCTACTATAACCTTCATGTTTATAACTGGGAATTGGAAACTGACTGACTTCGACTCTGCGCTGGAGTAAGGTTTTTATAGCAGAAGTACCTATTATTATTTATGAGTATATCAATTGATTAGCCATTCCGTGTTTTTGATAGAGTTTGGATTGATTTACAATACTTAGAGGCAAGGGCATGAGATTAAATGAAGTTGGTTGGATTAGTTTAACCAAATTATTTTAGAATGGCGCATATAAGTAATAAAAAAATAATACTAATTTTTTTGATAAGATAATTGTTTCTTTTAACATTTGTTCAAGAGTCGTAAAAACACTTTTCAAATAGCGTTCAGAAAATAAAAGCCATGTGTAATTGATAAAAATCCTAAATCTACTTTATAATTAAAGCACATGTAAGGGTCTAATTTTGATTAGAACTCTGGACATAAAAAAAAAATTGGATGGGCAAATTCTTATTACTCCTTTCCTATTAAGAACTACTTTGTGTGAACTTTCTTAGCTTCAACAGATAAATAAAATGTTACTTAAATTACTCAAAGTTAATGCGCTATGCAACCCATACCGTACTCTTTTTATAGTGATACCATATTTATAGCAATACCACATAGTAACAATTCTGTGTCTGATCTGGAACGCAAATATCAAATTTTTTAAAAATTTTTTAAAACTTTGAAAATTTTTTGGTTAATCCAATCAGTCGCACAGACTGAACTACGATTTTCGAAATAAATTTGCACAATTTGCAAGCTTTGCAAACTGAGTACATTTGATAATAGAGTCTGCTCTGACCAACGTGTAGCAATTTCATCCATACTAGTACCGCCTGTGGACGAAATTCGACCATACAAAGATCGATTTTCTTTTTTTATTTTTATTGAAAAATGTTTGGAAATGTTAAAAAAACACTAAATTGATAAGTACTTTCGGTAATGCAATGAAAGAAATTATCAAAGCGAGTCAAGGATTAGTTTGATTTATTTTGTAAAATTATATTGAAAAAATTAATTAATTAACGTTTTTAATTGAAAAAATAAAGTTGTTCGAAAAATTAAATTATTTCGCGTTTTATTTCAATTTTAACATCTTTTGTAGTCAATAAAGGAAAAACCAAAACACTTTTACTTACATATACATATGTTTTCCATAAAAATTTGCCATTTTAACTACTTTCCTAATGAATTCGCCACCAGTTCTCTCGTTCAGAAGAAAGCACAATGTGAGCAGCAAACTAAAAATAGAAAAACAGTCTTTTTTGGCGCCAAGTGTTGAGCTTTCTTTCTCTTCACTTTCTCTTCAAGCTAGGATAAAACGCATGGTCAACTGTGTTCTCGAATAGTGCCTTGTGATAGATATTGTCCATCTTGTACCTACACGCATTCAGCAATGCTTAGGACGAGAATGACCCTACTTGTTACATGTGCCACCAGTTTTCTTGCTTGCGTTACGTATTGTCGTTAGCAAAGTTTGATCCGTTTTTAAGCATTGCAACGATAGCTTTTGCATAATTGTAAAAGACACTTTAAGAAAGTCCGTGTGGCGTCCGTGGCGTAGTTGGTTAAAGTGCGTGGCCGCAATGTCAAAGAACCTGGAGACCCAGGTTCGAACCCCAGCAGCGACAGAAAATTATTTGAATTAAAATAATTTTTCTGTACGGCCGCCACCTCTCTGCAGACAATGGCAAACCTCAGAGAGTAATAAAAGTGCCATGTAAAGCTTCTTGAGAATAAGAACATTCCGTTTATCGCCGTTCGGAGTCGGCGTTAAGCCTGTAGGTCCATTTCTCGGTCAATTGTGTACAAACTTAATAACACGCACAACACAATTGATCATAAGAAGCTAGGTCAAAGTCCTTTCAAGGGCTGAAATGGCCAGTTATTTATTTTTTTTTTTTTTATTATTTTAAGAAAGTTGATTAACTTTAATACAATAAAAAAATTAAATTCGTATGATATGGGGTGTATCGTAGGATAAGCTTGGTTTAATGAATATGGTATAAGGATTATGAAATGATGTACAGTTTGATTCAAATACAGGTATATTGCTTTTTGAACATATGCTATGAGTTGACGCCGTTCGATTTTTTTTTTCTTGAGTGCCATTAAGGATTGATTCTCTGCGGATCATCCAGAAACAATCTATACTCTTAACGCGAATTTCGTTTGAGCCTTTCTTGAGCCATAAACCGTCAACAAGACTGTGGAAAACTGTGTTGACAGGATGCCTTACTGCGAAGCCATCTGAGGCAATCAGATGAATCAAATGGTGTCCCATTAATAATGGGAGTGTTTGTTCTTTCTAATGAAGCCATTATAAAAAAAAATTAGTTTCTTATTTTATTTAATTTCTAAAAAGATACTTGTATATGATGTGATGGGTAGATGATGATTATAGGTTTGACGTGTTGGGAATGTCGTAATGGATTGAGTATGATGGTAAATCTATGAATATGAAATTATCTATACGATGTGATGGGTATGGTGTGATGGATATAGTATGATGGGTACTATACGATGGGTGTGTTTTGATGGGTATGCTATGATTAGTTTAGCATGACATGCAATGTATGATAAGTATGGTTTGATGAAAATATTTTGATGCGTTTGGTACATTGATAATGGTACGGTGGGTATGTCATGATCGGGTATGGGCACCATTACATTTAAAGCTTCTGTATTGTTTCTGTGTTTGTCTTTTGTCTTTGCTTTGTTGTTGCATTTTGTGTTGCTACATAAATCTTTGCTCTCAATGCTCCGCAACTTGCTCTGTAGCTTTAAATTGTTGTGCCCATAGCTGGGTATGATGTGATGGTCTTAGTTATGATTTCATGGATATGGTATAATGTGTGTGGAATGATTATTATGATGCGATGGGTAAGATAAGGGATATGTTATGATGGGTATCGTATAATAAGTATGGTATGATGAATAGGGTTAATGGGTATGGAATAATGGATATGATATGATCGTTATTGTATAGTGATTGTGGTATGATGGGTATGATATGATGGGTATGTTCTGATGGCTATGATATGATGAGTTTTTTATTTTTCTAACTGCATCATGGTGTAATGGATGGAGTTTAAAAATATGTATATATTGTTATGAATTTGGTATGAGAGTTATCTTTCATGGATGTACTATAATGTATATGGTTTCATGAATATGGTTTGGGTTCCGGTATAAGTGTGGCTATGATTATTTCTATGGTTTTGTTTTAACTTCTTGAAATTTTTTCAAGTAGATCAGACATTATTATCAGATCAGATCAGTTCAATCACATTGTTTTTTTTTTTAAATTTTAATAAAAAAAATTTTATATCTTCTATAATCAATATACGAAAAGGGAATTCGCAATCGTCTCTCTATGAAAGTGCGAAATATTAATTGTCTCTAAGATCTCCACTTTTTCAGGTACAAATCTATCGTAAATATGACAAAACACACGTTTCATTAAATGGACTATTTCATTGATAAGCTTGAACTGGAAAAAAAAATAAAGAAAAACATAAACAGCAAAAGTACTCTTCGAATAAAAGTTGTTCATAAAAGGTTATAAGGCTTATCTCTAATCGATGGAATCATCGATTGTATTAAATTTAAGAGAACATGATGTTTTTTTTCTAAAATAACGCGCAAAATTATCAAAACTTTTTTAGACACTAGAAAAAAAAATAAATAAAAATAAAATAAAAAATAAAAACGCTAAAATTAAGCAATATGAAATCAGCCTAAAAATAAAATTTTTCGACGCAAACGTTTCTTGCGAGTCGGTAAATTTTATCGTTATCAAATATTGGTGTTCATTTAAATCGCTTCACAGTTCAAATATTTGGTGTTCAAAAAAGTTTTAAAGGATTTTTGTTTTCAAGTTTGATGCTTCATTGTGAAAAATTTGTTACAAATTCATTTTTCAAAGTATTATCCATCGCTAGCTACTTCTTTTTCCCATCTTTCTGGCAATTTTCGGATACAATCTCGAAAAAACGATGTATCTTTTGATGCGATCCACGAATCAGTCCAATATTGAAGTTCTTCAATATAATAAAAGTATTTTTAAAAAAGCGTCCGTGGCGTAGTTGGTTAAAGTGCGTGGCCGCTATGTCAAAGAACCTGTAGAACCCAGGTTCGAACCCCAGCAGCGACAGAAAATTATTTGAATTAAAATAATTTTTCTGTACGGCCGCCACCTCTCTGCAGACAATGGCAAACCTCAGAGAGTAATCAAAATGCCATGTAAAGCTTCTTGAGAACGAGAACATTCCGTTCATCGCCGTTCGGAGTTGGCGTTAAGCATGTAGGTCCAGTTCTCGGTCAATTGTGTACAAACTTAATAACACGCACAACACAATTGATCATAAGAAGCTAGGTCAAAGTCCTTTCAAGGGCTGAAATGGCCAGTTATTTATTTTTTTTATTTTATTTATTATTTTTAAAAAAGTATATATAAAAGCTTTAAGTTGAGTTTAAAAAGTATTTAAGTCTTCAGTATATATAAAAGTTAACACGTTAACTGCCATGAGGCACATACGGTGTGCCTCAATAAAATGTCTACGTAGGCTCTGAGGCACAGCGTATGTGCCTCAGTATTTGATTACACATTATAGTTCATGGTTTAAAATTAGTACCTCGAAATGAAAATCTGTAAACGTAGTTCAATTCCGCATGGCCTGGCATACCTAAACCTATCTTTAGCGCATCATTTTTATACCCCCACGATTAAAAAAAAACCGCCTTTACTGGGTTTTTAATTTTAAAAACTTTAATTTTTTCACTCCGTTTGTAACGCCCATAAGGAGACGTGGTAGGTATAGAAAAGTGTATATATTCTTGATCAGCATCATCACCCGAGTCGACTTAGCCATGTCCATCTGTCCGTCATCCACAGAAAACATACAGTGAACGTACTCTAAGGGAAATAACGCATATTATCATTATCCACGCCTGAGTATAAATTTTATTCAAATATTTACGTGAATATATCAAATGTTTTCCTTACAACTCGTTTTTTTCCCGTATTTGAATTTTATTTATACTCAAGCAGCAACAGCATCGCACACGTACACACATACTCCAGCATCGCACTCTGTTCCTGCAGGTTATTTCTTGCATTTGCAGGTCTTATAGTTCTCATTTAGTTATTGTTGCAAGGGTAATATAGTATGCATGTTTGGCAAAGAAATGAAATTATGTAGGGTGGAGTGACAACTTGATATTTTCTCTGAAATATCTTGCACCGGTTGTCATTTACATACATATTTTGCATATATTTTGTATATTTATTTTTTCTCCCTCTAGTTTATACTATTTTTGTTTATACTATTTTAAATTAGAGAACAAAAAAGTGAAGCGAGAATAAATAATACAGGCAAATGCCATTTGATGGACGCAATATGAAGAAAATAATACTATAAAACCATTAATAACATATTTAATTTAAATATGTTGTTTTTTAAATTCAATATTTTTATATAAATTTTCTTGGCCCGGAGGACCCGATATTTTCTTTGTATGGTGGCAGTTAAAGTGTTAAAATAAGCAAAGATCATCAGAAACATGAAGAAAAAGTACCTTAAACAAAAATCATCAAATTTTCACTTACTTAAATTTAATACTTAATACTTAATACTTAATACTTAATACTTTATACTTAATACTTAATACTTAATACTTAATACTTAATACTTAATACTTAATACTTAATACTTAATACTTAATACTTAATACTTAATACTTAATACTTAATACTTAATACTTTATACTTAATACTTAATACTTAATACTTAATACTTAATACTTAATACTTAATACTTAATACTTAATACTTAATACTTAATACTTAATACTTAATACTTAATACTTAATACTTAATACTTAATACTTAATACTTAATACTTAATACTTAATACTTAATACTTAATACTTAATACTTAATACTTAATACTTAATACTTAATACTTAATACTTAATACTTAATACTTAATACTTAATACTTAATACTTAATACTTAATACTTAATACTTAATACTTAATACTTAATACTTAATACTTAATACTTAATACTTAATACTTAATACTTAATACTTAATACTTAATACTTAATACTTAATACTTAATACTTAATACTTAATACTTAATACTTAATACTTAATACTTAATACTTAATACTTAATACTTAATACTTAATACTTAATACTTAATACTTAATACTTAATACTTAATACTTAATACTTAATACTTAATACTTAATACTTAATACTTAATACTTAATACTTAATACTTAATACTTATTACTTAATACTTAATACTTAATACTTAATACTTAATACTTAATACTTAATACTTAATACTCAATACTTAATACTCAATACTTAATACTTAATACTTAATACTTAATACTTAATACTTGATACTTAATACTTAATACTTAATACTTAATACTTAATACTTAATACTTAATACTTAATACTTAATACTTAATGCTTAATACTTAATACTTAATACTTAATACTTAATACTTAATACTTAATACTTAATACTTAATACTTAATACTTAATACTTAATACTTAATACTTAATACTTAATAATTAATACTCAATACTAAATACTTAATACTCAATACTTAATACTTAATACTTAATACTTAATACTTAATACTTTATACTTAATACTTAATACTTAATACTTAATACTTAATACTTAATACTTAATACTTTATACTTAATACTTAATACTTGATACTTAATACTTAATACTTAATACTTAATACTTAATACTTAATACTTAATACTTAATACTTAATACTTAATACTTAATACTTAATACTTAATACTTAATACTTAATACTTAATACTTAATACTTTATACTTATTACTTAATACTTAATACTTAATACTTAATACTTAATACTTAATACTTAATACTTAATACTTAATACTTAATACTTAATACTTAATACTTAATACTTAATACTTAATACTTAATACTTAATACTTAATACTTAATACTTAATACTTAATACTTAATACTTAATACTTAATACTTAATACTTAATACTTAATACTTAATACTTAATACTTAATACTTAATACTTAATACTTAATACTTAATACTTAATACTTAATACTTAATACTAAATACTTAATACTTAATACTTAATACTTAATACTTAATACTTAATACTTAATACTTAATACTTAATACTTAATACTTAATACTTAATACTTAATACTTAATACTTAATACTTAATACTTAATACTTAATACTTAATACTTAATACTTAATACTTAATACTTAATACTTAATACTTAATACTTAATACTTAATACTTAATACTTAATACTTAATACTTAATACTTAATACTTAATAATTAATACTCAATACTTAATACTTAATACTCAATACTTAATACTTAATACTTAATACTTAATACTTAATACTTAATACTTGATACTTAATACTTAATACTTAATACTTAATACTTAATACTTAATACTTAATACTTAATACTTAATACTTAATACTTAATACTTAATACTTAATACTTAATACTTAATACTTAATACTTAATACTTAATACTTAATACTTAATACTTAATACTTAATACTTAATACTTAATACTTAATACTTAATACTTAATACTTAATACTTAATATTTAATACTTAATACTTAATACTTAATACTTAATACTTAATACTTAATACTTAATACTAAATACTTAATACTTAATACTTAATACTTAATACTTAATACTTAATACTTAATACTTAATACTTAATACTTAATACTTAATACTTAATACTTAATACTTAATACTTAATACTTAATACTTAATACTTAATACTTAATACTTAATACTTAATACTTAATACTTAATACTTGATACTTAATACTTAATACTTAATACTTAATACTTAATACTTAATACTTAATACTTAATACTTAATACTTAATACTTAATACTTAATACTTGATACTTAATACTTAATACTTAATACTTAATACTTAATACTTAATACTTAATACTTAATACTTAATACTTAATACTTAATACTTAATATTTAATACTTAATACTTAATACTTAATACTTAATACTTAATACTTAATACTTGATACTTAATACTTAATACTTAATACTTAATACTTAATACTTAATACTTAATACTTAATACTTAATACTTAATACTTAATACTTAATACTTAATACTTAATACTTAATACTTAATACTTAATACTTAATACTTAATACTTAATACTTAATACTTAATACTTAATACTTAATACTTGATACTTAATACTTAATACTTAATACTTAATACTTAATACTTAATACTTAATACTTAATACTTAATACTTAATACTTAATACTTAATACTTAATACTTAGTTTGTATACTTTTAGGAACCCCAATGAAGACTCATGATGGCTTAACTTTGAAAAATAACCTAAAAAAAGTTAGTGTTGTGGAAGCATTTCCTTAATTTATGCTAAATAGTTTGTTAGCAACCTATTTATATGTATACATAGTACAGCACTGACCGGATTTTTTTTGTGATTTAGAATTTGCCAATCTAGTTAACTTATTTAGGAAAGTTTTAACAGTCTTCACTAGTTGCTGGCTTTGGGCATTAACTATTAGCATAACTTAGTTAAAGTGTGTAAATGCAATTAGTGGTCTCCTCTGGCGCATTTATGTATACTAACATAAAAAACTATAGCAACGCTCGTACAGGACATTGTAAATCCTGCATGACCCAAGAGAAAAATTATTTCTAACATGTAGACAAGTTTAGAAGCACAGCAAATAAAAAAAAGAAAAAAAAAATAAAAATAAAGCAACAACTAAAATTTTCTTGCGAGGATAGTGAGTGCCATTTGGAGTTGGAATCAACCCGGAATGGGAAAAAACAACCAACAGATAAATTGAAGAAACGTGCGGTCACAAATATTGCCGCCAGTGAAACGATTGCCACGCTAGAGCATCATAAACTTCCAACTTTATAACGTTAATTCTAACAAACAAAAGTGTTGCCAACAAACATTAAAATTTGTGACTTACGGTTATTTATGCATTGAGGAGAAAAGAAAAAGAGTACAAAACAACATGGCGCCTGCTTAGTAAATATTGATTATATGATGGTATAAATTATTTCTTATTTTAATTTATTTCAATGAATTCTGACTAAAACGTGAGAACAAAAAAAACACGGTTTCCTTGGGTTCATTTACATTCAAGATTATATTACTTTGAAGCTTACATAAACAGGACTGCTAAATATTTAATGCAAATGCACGTTATAATTGACAACATGGCTGTCGGATGTCACATGCCTGCCATGAGCAGCGCTTTACTTATTAAATTCTTAGTAATGTTTGGATGCTTAGGTGTGTTTGTTTTACGTCGTTTCATCTGGAACGAAGTTTGTTGTTTTTATATAATTATTTTAGAATGTTCGCGCCTTTTTTGTATTTGTTTTTTTATTTTTACTTTTTTTTTCTTTTTCCTTTGCACACAATTAGTTAACGCATTAAAAATGGCGTTCACTTTAATGACTTTATGACTTCCATTTGTTTGTGTGTATGGCGACAGTAAAACACTTAAAATAATTTACTAGGAATGGTAAAAAAAAAAAAAAATAAAAAAAATAGCCGCTTGGCTATAAAGTTCTCTGGTGTTTTGTTTTTATTAATTGTTATACACAAGAGTGTTGCTTATTATTATTCCTTTTTTTCTGTTTCTGTTGCTTATTTTGGCTTATTAATTGTTAAAGTTTATTGTTTGTTCATGATGGCAAAATGATTTTGGAACATTAAGGTTTAGCTACATAAAGACTCGTATGTGCTTGTGTATCTGTATGGCTCTGTAAGCATGTTTATTTTTATAGTAATTCTTACGGCCAAGAGTAAAAATTAATTAAGTCACTTTATGGCAGGAACAAAGATATAAAAAGGCCTTAATAAGTAGCATTTTTGCTCTTTTTCTATTTATATGTATAAATACAAAATATGTCTTTGTAAGATTGTTTAAGTTTTCTGTGTAGATTCGAATTAAAATGCCAGCTTCGGAAAGGTTTTTCGTTTACTTCAAGCTATTTTATTGATTTTATTTGCATGGGTTGGTAATAAATAAATAAATAAATAAATACTTTATAATGGTAATAAATAAAATAAAGTAAAAAATTTGCATAATTTCAGTTTCAGTTTCAGTTTATTTATTCATACGTCTACTGGGTTTCACCCTTACAGACTTTAACTTAATCTAAAATACTTAATTTTTTTTTTTTTTTACATGCAATAACAATAGAGTTTAGCTACTACAGCTTTTTCGCACATTCTCAGCATTAACGCATTCAAAGTCACAACCCAAAAATCTTTGAAAATTTCAACGATATTGATATTAGTGGCTCAAAATAAGTTAATGTGAGAAAAATTTACCCACCAAAATATGGTTGGGCTCAAGGACAACACAAGACATCACGACTAACCATGCAAAAACATAACCATGCAATTACACAATAGTTTTTAATCTACTCTTGAGTTGACCTTTCGACAAGTTAACTTCAAAAAAGCTACAATTGTTAACTAATTTACTCATACGGTTTAATGGAGCAGTTAACATATAATTTGTTCTACTAAATGGTAAGTAAATTAAATTGTTAGCATTTCTACTGCTTCTACGATTAGAATTAAAATTTATAATAGAAAGAAGTTCTGGAGAATCGAATACACCGGTGATGAGTTGGTGCAAATAGACGATATCTGCAGACTTCCTTCCCTCACCCAATGTTTGCATTTTTAAAAGTTTTAAGCGATCCTCATAAGGAGGAAGGTTAAAAATGTCAAATCCACTTAAGCCCCTTAGGGCAAACCGAACAAAGCATTTTTGGATTCTCTCTATTCTATCAACATGCACATTGTAACTTGGAGACCAAACTTGACTTGCGTACTCCAAGTGAGGACGCACTATTGCATAATACAGTCGTAATCATGCTATTGAATTCTTTGGCCCAGCGTTTAATAAATCCAAGCATAGAAGATGCTTTTTTACAAATGCTATCAATATGAATGCTAAATGAAAGCTTAGAATCCATATATATTCCCAGATCTTTAACGACATCCACACGACATAAAGCAGTATCTTTTATTTTATAATCAAAAACTAAATTATTCCTTTTTCGCGAAAAGGTCATAGTTTGGCATTTATCTGGATTAAGAAACATATTATTTTTAGAACACCAAACTTCAAAAGATTTCAGATCGGATTGGAGTAGGGCTGAATTGTCTTGAGAATTTATTTTTCTGTATATCTTCATATCATCCGCATAAATAAGCAGATGAGAGTTTTTAATGATATGGGTCACATCATTAATGGCAAAAATAAACAGAAGTGGACCAAGGTGACTTCCTTGAGGAACACCTGATAACGCAATAAACTCAGTAGACAAGACCCCTCAGAATCGTATTTGATAAGATCGCTCTGTCAAATACGATTTAATCCTGTTTACAAAATATTGTGGAAATCCAATGGACTTAAGTTTAAATAGTCTTCGTCTTATCGTTGGCAGAAACACATTCGCCTATCGTTTAGCAATCATGTACGCATGCGCGTCGTGTAATTCTCAATATGATACATCGGATCATATCACTTGTGGTTTTTGCTCTGAAAAACTACATGTCAAGTGCATCAATCTTACTGAAAAACGTTTGGAACTAATAAAAAATAATAATAACATATTTTTTAAATGTGATCAATGCGCAAATAAATCATTTTCTCACATTCTCATTAAAATCGAAAATGCATTAAAATCTGTCCAAGAAGTAAAACACTTGTTTGAATCTGTGGTAAATCTCGCGCCCGATGTAAAGAGTAATACGAAAGGGTCAAAAGCAAAAATCGATACCCAAATTCTCACGCGCTCTAAAGCAAAAAATGCAGAAGTCGGTCGCTTGGTTAACATTTCTAATCGTGGCGGTTCTCTTACTTCTCCCGCTCTTTTCGATAATAATATTAAGTCAGATCGTGCTATGCCGACAAACAATCGCGCTACGAAAGCATCGAATGGCAATTTGCCTTGTTTAAGCAGTAAATCTGCATCACTAACTAACAATGAGGCCGATATTCATGGTAGCGTGAATGCACCGACAGTTCTTCGGTCTGAATTCTCTTATGATGTCGCTATAAATCACTCTGTGGACAATGCTGCTGTTATCGCTAGTGCTGGTAATGCTGTCGCTCTCGATGCTGTTGTTGTTAACGCTAAAGCTAATAATGCTATTCCTGTTATTGCTGGCTCTCTTAGTACTGATACTGCATACGCTCTTAAAAATGCAGTCACAATTTCTAACGCTGATTCTATTGTTGTTGCTGACTCTCTTGTTTCGGATGCTGTGGTCGCTGGTCATAAAGCAAGAGCTGAGGCGAAGGTTGATGAACAAGTTGAAGGTCAGTGTTTGTTCGTTTCTGACGCTCCCGTCCACTCCAATGACAGTGGGACAAGTCATACATGTTTATCGTCAAAAACTGTCTCAATAAATACAAGACCTTCAAACATAATTAATACCATTATTGGATGCAACGACTATGTTGGCGAAAACTTTGATGTTATGAGGCGACATAAGTGGTTTCATATCTCAAACTTAAGATCAACTACAACATATCAGGCAATTCTGGAATATGTGTCTTCGAAAGCGAATATTGCTTCGACGGATATATCCTGTTTCAGTCTGGCAAAAAAAGATGGTTCAAACTCGAAATTTATAAGTTTTAAATTAGCCATACCCGCAGAACTCGTCAGTATGGTATACAATTCAAATTTTTGGCCCTCAGGTGTGCGGGTGAAACCTTTTATTGCTTCAAAAAACTTCATGCGCCAATCCATCCAAACTCAACAGACTTAAAATACCTATCAACAAAGGTCAATATTTTATCTAAAAATTATGCAATTGTGAGCCCTCTCGATAAATTTTTACAACTTTATTATCAAAACTGTGGTGGACTCCGTACAAAGTCCACACAGTTTTCTTTAAATATTATGGATTGCCATTATGATGTCATTGCTTTAACGGAGACCTGGTTACATCATAACATATTTACATCTGAATTCTTTGATGGATCTTTCGAAGTTTTTCGCCGTGATCGATCTTTGACAACGACTGGTTTAACACGAGGTGGTGGTGTGTTAATTGCCGTTCGTGCTGTTTATCGTTGTCAGCAGATATCACTGCTAAACACATCAGATATTCTTGAACAAATATGCGTTCGCGTTGATTGTCCTTGCTATGGCGATGGATCTAAAATGTTTATTAAAAGTATTTATGTATTTGTATCTTATATTCCACCTTGCTCTTCAAGTGAAATTTATTCGATGCACTTTATAAATATTTTGAATGTAATTGATCGGCTTAAAGATAATGAATACCCTATAATATTAGGTGATTTCAATTTAAGTAATGTAATTTGGTCTTATTCATATGATCTTTTAAGTATGATTCCAAACTCTTTAACCAGTAATTTTGAAACTGACTTCTTAGATTCTTTATATTCTTTGGGATTAATTCAAATAAATTCTATTGAAAACAGCTTAAATAAAATTTTGGATCTTATTTTCATTGATAATGAGCTTAATGCTAATTGTATTGAATCAGATTTTCTTCTTACTAATAATAGCTTTCATCACAAAGCACTCTTAATAAAATTAGAAATTCTTATTAATGATATATCTCCCATAGAAGATGACACTTTTGTTTTTGCATTTAAAAAAGCTAATTACACAGTAATATCTCATTTTTTATCGACAGTGGATTGGCGTGTATGTTTTGGTGATATTTTGTCACTTAATTATGAGTTTTTTATTGAAATAATAAACGAAGCATTTACTAGCTTTGTTCCTATTAAAAAGGTAAAAAAAAGTTCTAAGCCTGAGTGGTTCAACAAAACCCTTTCAAAACTGAAAAATCGAATGAACAAATTGTTCAAAAGAAGTAAAATTAATCCATCTTTTCGTCAAAACTATATACAAGTACGCAGAGAATACGAATCTCTTAAAGAAATGCTCTATAAATCTCATCTTAAAAAACTGGAATCAGATATCAGAGGGAATCCGAAGAATTTCTGGAATTTCTTGAATAAAAAAAGAAATACGAAAGGGTTTCCTAAAAATATGTTTTTCAACGAGAAAACTGCTAATACCATTCAAGATGTCGCAAATCTCTTTGCTGCTTACTTTCAATCAAATTTTTTATTAGATGACAGTGACGACCTTAATGACTCTTTTTACTATAATGGCAACCCTATTACTGATATGGGTTCGCTAGTTCTTTCTGATGAAGATGTCCTACAAGAGTTACTCACTCTAGACGTCAACAAAGGAATTGGCCCAGATAATATTCCCCCAATATTTCTCAAAAAGTGCGCAGCTGTGCTAGCCCAGCCGTTAGCGCTTTTATACAATTTATCATTAAAAACAGGCAAGCTTTTGGATACCTGGAAAGAATCCATTATAGTCCCTATACATAAGTCTGGCTCTAGGCAAAATATCTCAAACTACCGGCCTATATCAAAATTACCTTTGATTCCAAAAGTATTTGAGGCAATTGTCAAAAAGCGCATTTATGCTGGAATTAAAAATTCAATCTCTGATTCTCAACATGGTTTTGTCACCGGGAAATCTACGTCAACTAATCTAACACTGTTTTCTCACTTCATAAGATCTAAAATGGAAAGTGGCAATCAAGTTGATGTAATTTTTACTGATTTTGCCAAAGCTTTTGATAGAGTTCAACACTCTATTCTTGTAAAAAAACTTTCTCAAATGGGGTTTCATTCCTCCTTGTTAGCCTGGCTCAGTAATTACCTTTCTGACCGATATCAAGTTGTTCGTATAGGTAACTGTTATTCGAAATCCATTACAAACCATTCTGGAGTGCCACAAGGAAGCCACCTCGGACCACTCTTGTTTGTTTTGTTCATTAATGATCTCCCAAACTTTTTACAGCATACAAATTGCTTAATGTATGCCGATGATGTTAAACTTTTCACTTCAGTTTCATCACATTCAGACCATCTGAGACTTCAAATTGATCTAAATAACATGAATAAATGGTGTTCAATTAATAAACTCTATTTAAATGTGGCCAAGTGCAACATAATGACTTTTTATATGATAAAGAAGCCAAATTTTTTTAATTACTCAAGCGGAAATAGCGATCTTTCACGTGTTGAGTCTAAATCTGATCTGGGAATTTTATTTGATAGAAAATTGTCTTTTTCCAACCATTACGACGGTATTATTACCAAGGCTAATGCAACGATTGGATTTTTGAGGCGTAATACGAAGGATTTTAAGGATCCATATACCCTTAGAACTTTATTTTTATCGTTAGTAAGGTCTAACTTGGAATATGGATGTGTGATCTGGGATCCATATTACGAGATAGATTCTTTACGTTTGGAAAAAATACAAAAGCGTTTTACTCGTTATATCATGTTTAAAATTAATTGGAATTTTATGCCAACCTATCAGGCCAGATGTGCTCTTCTAGGTCTGAATACATTAGCCTCCAGACGCAAATATTTTCTAATTCTATTTGTTCGCGATATAATGATGTCACATATAGACTGCGCGCCACTCCTCGCTCTCTTGCGGATATACGCACCTGAAAGATATTTTCGGCAAAGAGACTTTTTTTATATTCCATATCATAGGACTAATTATGGCCGTAATGATCCTATTAATAGCATGTGCTCAGCGTTCAACTCCATAAGTGCTCAAATAGATCTCACATTGAACAGAATTATTTTTAAGCATAATCTTTTAAGACTTCTTTAGTATCTATAATTGTCTTTATTTTAATTCTTTTCATATTTATATATAACATATCGTATTTTTTACTCTTTAAACTGTTAAACGATTGTTGTTGATAGTTAAATAAATAAATAAATAAATAAATAAATAAATAAATAAATAAATAAATAAATAGAATTAAATTGTGTGGTAACTTATCAAATGCTTTGCTAAAGTCAGTGTAGATACAGTCGACCTGACAACCAGATTCAATGGTGTTTAAGCAAAAGGTTGTAAAATCGAGTAGGTTAGATACCGTAGATCTGCCATTAACAAAACCATGCTGACGAGTTGTTATGACTTCACGGCAGTGAATTTTTACCCGATCATACACGATTCGCTCAAAAAGTTTTGGAATCGTTGACAGTTTAGCAATGGGCCTGTAATTAATAACATCATTCCTGCAACCTTTTTTATAAATAGGACTAATAAATGATTTTTTCCAAAACAGTGGAAAATAACTTTCGTTTATAGATTTATTAAATAACAAAGAAAGTGGTTGACACAAAATTGAACCGCATTGAGTTAACACTGCGGCAGGAATTCCATCAGGTCCAGCGCTAAAATCTTCATCGATCGAACTGATATATTTTAAAATATCCTTCGAGGTAAAGGATAAAGAGTCCAAAGAAACTCTGGGTGTAGAATTCATATGTTCAAAATACCCCTCATCAGGATCAAAGGAATCCGAACAAAATGACTCTTTAAAAAGATTTGCAAATAAACTACAAATAATGACGGGATCGTCAGTAATTCCATCAACAGTTTTGAATGATGAAGGGAATCCATCGGATTTCTTCTTTGTATTTATGAATCCCCAAAACTTCTTTGGATCAGACAGTATTCTCAACTTTATATTGTCTAAATATTCATTATATAATGCAGCTGAGCTATTTTCAAATTCCAGAAACAAACGTTTGTAGGTTTCCAGGTCATTTGAGTCTAAACTACAGACATATTTCTTCCATGCCCTATTCCTGTTGTTGCGAAGAGTTTTTAAATCCTTTGTGTACCAAGGGTACGCACAGTTTTTCGCAAATTTGAGGGTATATGGTACGGACTGAGAGAACACAGTAAAGAGCTCCGTATAAAAAAAATTTATGGAATCATCAAGATTATTTCCATTTAAGTACTCTAAAATAACATTTAGTTTGTTATGAAGTAAATGATTCAACTTCAAAAAGTCAGCTTTTTTAAAATTGAATTCATAAACCTTATCGATTGAACTCGAATTAACTATACTCTCTCTGTCCGATTTATACCAAATGCTCAATGGTGGATGGTATTCATCTACAATAGTCAGAGCATGGAGGGCCCTCTTTACAATCACATTGTTACTGTCTGTAGTTAAGACCAGGTCAAGAAGTCTTTCAAGACTATTATAAATACAACAAACTTGTTGAAAATAGAAAGATACCGTTTGTTTTTTAATACCGATGTTTTTATAATTAACAGTTTGAATCAGTTATTATTTTATAAATTTCTCTTACAAATGCAGATCTATTTACATCGAAATTCACATGACTGTTAATGGAGTTATACAGAGTAAGGCATCGCGATAATGGTTAGGTCAGGCCATAGTTAGAACTATGGAACTGTGGAAGAAAGAAATTTCTTATTCGCAGGGATTTCTGCAGAACATAAAACTTTATTAGAGATAGTAGCTCAGGCGAAACAATTTTACTATCTAGTGGGTCCTTTATAAACGTTATACTCTGAACTTTTCTACGCTGAGTTAAGCTGTTTAAGTTTAAAAGTTGGCATCGAGATTCGTATGCAGGCATATTCTCACCTGAGCAGTTTCGTCGAAGTGCGAATTTAGTGAAGCGCATAATTCTATTAACAATTGTGTCATAGAAAGGATACCAAATAATGTTGACGTACTCTAAAGAAGTTCTTACAAGAGAAATAAATAATGTTCTTAAAGTAAACGGATCATTAAACTCTTTCGAGTTTCTGATAAGAAAACCGAAGAGAGAATTTACCTTTGATATCGAATAATCAATATACGCATCAAGTGTTGATTTAGCATCAATAAGGACACCTAAATCTTTAATGACATTTTTTCTTACAAAAAACTGATTATCATAATAATAGTTGTCAACTATTGGTAAGGATTACATGAGCAAGTGATTATCTTACATTTGTTGAAATTCAAGTGTAAGTCGTTCAGATTGCACCCTATTATTAAATAATTTATATTTTCTTGAAACATATCACAGTCATGTGCATTTGTGACAGAAGTAAACATTTTAAATTATCGGCAATAAAAGTTACATGACTTAAAAATACATGCTATTTCATTGATAAATAATTAGAATAGTAGTGGTTCTAAATGACTCCCTTGCGGTACATCAGAGTTTACTAAAATGGTCCTAGAGTAATCATCTTTCACCTTAACTATAAGTTTTCTATTGGAGAGATAGAAGTTTCCTTAATAAAATTTCGTGACTGTCAAATGCTTTGACGAAATCTATATAAAGGGTATCAACCTGGTACCCACTTTCAATAGTACACAGTGAAAAATTCGTAAATGACACCAAGTTTGTTTTGATAGATAATTTCAAGTTTATATAAATCAAGATAATTACTTGATAATTTCGTAGTAATATTAATGCGCAACGCTACAGCTATTTTTGAAAAATTGTAAAGCATACTTTTGGGCATTTTGTTTTTTGTTATTTTGAAATTGTCAACTTAGCAGAAATATTTAAAGACTTTTGAGTACTTGGATGGTTAGTGAAAAAACGCCTAAAACAAAATATGGAATAAAGACCAAAATTTAAACTTTATACAGATCATATATTGTGGCAATATGTACGTTACATACTGTTAAATAATTTGAAGACTTGAATTGCCAAAGGCTGAAATAGCCGAAGAAATCAATTTGAAAATTATTAATAATTTCTTGGTATAGGTTAAATCTTTAATCTTTGATGCATTTTAAGAGTTAAGATTTAACCTAATCTTAAATTAAAAATTTGATTTGAGAAAAAGATTTAAGTTTGAAATGATTTTTATTTAAAATTTTTGCTGTTGTTTTACGTAAATAGTCTAAGGTAGGATCTCTTATACAAAAAATGACAGTTTGTTCATTGTTTAAATAATATGGAAATTTTTATAAAATTTTTATGATTTATGAATTTTATTCAAATCATAATTTCTTTTTTCCAGTTTCATAGGTTGGACCAAGACTATTGATTAGCTTTAGAAAAGCATATATTTAGTTCCCATATAAAAATATTTCCCATATTTAGTTCCACTACGTTCCAGTACGGAACTTGTATAAGACTGTTCCGAAGTTATTTATAGAAGCTTTACCGAAGCTTCAAAATTAAAAAAAGATAATGCATATGAAAACAATTAAACATATTTAAACAGTTAAATTTTGCTAATTTTGCATGTTTTATCATTGTTTCTTATTTTTAAATTATCAATTTGAAACAAAATAACTTTGTGCTTATGTAAAATGTGGCTTGTATAACATATGTCAGATAATATTAAATTTAGGTAACAGCTTTCATTACAAACAAAGCATGAAGCTACTATTCGGTACTTACGAAAGACTGCAGCTTCAGCTGTAGCTTAAATGGAAAATTACAGCTCCTTTTACGTAAACATTGCGAAGTTTCAGCTTCTATTCGGAACATACGAAAGATTTCACCTTCAGTTGGAGCGTAAAAAGAGAGGTAACAGCTTCTTGCCAACGGGCAAGTATGTCAGCAGTTTCCTCCGGGAGCACAACGTCAGCACTAATTTTTGTTGCTGTGAAAGCGAACGGTTCATGGAAATCGCTCAAAAGCGCAAGAGAGAAAAAAAAAACGAATAAAGGAAAAGAACGCGTGGCATTTAAATGATCAGTTTGTGACACAAGTGCGCAGGTCAGTAATAAAATTTTATCCGAAGTGTTTTTTTCAGTGAAATAAAAGATGAATAACAGAAAATAAAAGATGAATAACAGAGTTTGTTTTGTCAGCAAACGGCACATGAAACGTCTAGTGAAAAAAAAAATCATCTCGCCGAACGAAATAAATAATGAAATAGATTTTTCCTTGAATATTAACAGTGTTTGTGTGAATTTTTTGAAAAAATGCAGAAACAGATGTTTTCATTGAATATCCAAGTATTTCTAATCTATTAAAAAATTGGACTGTACTCTCTCTCTCTTTATCTCTCTCTCTCTCTCTCTCTCTCTCTGCAGCTCTCTTTTTAAGGAAGCAAAACCAAAAAGAATGCAACAAATTGTTGACCTAAAGCTTTCCAATAAAGTCCTTTTGGAGCAATTCGAAGTAAGCTAAATTGAAGTGCTTTTATCCTATGACATGCAATGTTAAAATGACAATGGTCTGTCACACGCGAAGTCAGCGCTTTCATCTGACATTCAAGTTTTTTTGTCCCGCTGGGCAGCTGCAGCTTTTATTTATCGGTGCATATGAGAGGTTTAAATTTCAGTTTCAGCTGGAGCTTTAATGTCAAGTTTTTGCTTGAATAACGTACATAGTATGAGGCTAAAGTTTCAATCCCGTACATACAAGACACTTCAGTTGAAGCGTAAGAGGAAAGTTTGATTAGGAAACAAATAAATATTCAGTAACCCATGGGTTATAATTCTAACTAAAGCAAACACTTCGATAAGGTTAAGAAATTGTAATATTCCGTTATTAATATTAAACATAAATAATAATTTAAATGTTATAACTGTGTCAAAATTCAAAGTGTTGACTAATGCACTTGAAACACACAGCTTCCTACACCTTCCATTCGAAAAGTTATACTAGCCTTGATTTTATAAAACTTCGATTGATAAAACTCTGTAGTCTTCAAAGAGCTTCAGAAAAAAATTTGAGGTAACTTCGATAATGCTTCTCATAATAATTGAAACTATTGTCGCCTTTGGTCGAAATTCGACCATTTAAAATTAATTTTTTTTTTTTGTATTTTTACTGAAAACATTTTTTTCTGTCTTCACTCATGTGCAAACGCAATTGAACTCATACCGCACCATACGCACCACCAGCAGGAAATCACAAAATAGTAACTCCACTCTGAGTTTCCATGTTCTGTGACTTTTACTTTCAAAGCTATTCGATATCAAAAATTTGGCTTATATATTCGGAGCTACACCCCTTTGTCCAATGCCCGTCTCATTACTCTACTTCGCATATTGTACTTTCTTCTAAAAGGATATCACCAAGTGGGAACTCCATATTGAGTTTCATTGTTATATGGCATTTACTTCCAAAACTATTCGATATAAATACTTTGAATTGTATGGGTGGTGCCATACCCCCTTGTCTAATGCTCGTTTAATTTTTCCAGTCGAAGAACACGACTAAATAGGAAGTTCCCACCGAGTTTCATTGATTTGTGACTTATAGTTTGAAAATTATACCAAAAATTTGTGCTCCTGAAAAGTTCCACGCCCCTCTTTCAACGCTCATAAAATTTTGCCAGTGGAATGGTACATGTGATTTGAGGTCAAATACCGATTTTCGAGGCTCTAAAGCTATTCGATATCGAAAATTCGGGTTGTATAGGATGTGCCACTCCCACCATATATACTCGGTGCACTTCTTCTTCCTACTCTTATTCATTAAAAAAAAAAAATATCAAAATCGGTTGAGAAACACGGGAGAAAAAGGTTCTTAACTGTTTTGTCTACGCCTATTTCGTTTGTTGGTTTTACCGAAGCTCTTTTGAAGCTCACGTTTCTCATAACTACCATAGGAGAACGTTTCTAAGCTCAATGAAAGCTTTTGTACAAAACATCGTAATTTAACAAAATACCTTACAATAATTTTACAAAATACAGTAATTGCTTCAATTAAAACTTAGTTAGCGAAAAGACACCTGGCCGCAAGCTCTATAGAAGCCCAACCGAAGCTTTAACAGTCGGATATTGTAATCTCATATCCTTTATGTATTAGTTTTGAATCAAATAAATTAAATGAGATTATTTTGGATTTCAAACTAATAGATTGAGTAATTTTTTATATCATGACGACCGTCAGTTTTGAAGATTATTTAGTTAAGGTTTTACCGAAGCTCTTTTGAAGATCACGGTTCTCATAACTTGCGTAAGAGAATGTTTCTAAGCTCATTTAAAGCTTTTATACAAAACCTTGGAATTTCAGAAAATACCTTACAACAGTAATTATTTCAATTAAAACTTAGCGAGAAGACTTCTGGCCCCAAGCTCTATAGAAGCCCAACAGAAGCTTTAACAGTAGAATATAAAAATTTAATATCTTTTTATGTGGTAGTTTTTGAATTAAATAAATCAAAAGAGAAATTTTTTTATTTAAAACTTATATATTGAGTAATATTTTAGATCATCACGACTATCAGTTTTGAAGATTCTTTAGTTAAGGTCTTACCGAAGCTCTTTTGAAGCTCACGTTTCTCATAACTTCCGTAGGAGAATATTTCTAAGCTCATTTAGAGCTTTGATACAAATCATCGGAATTTCACAAAATACCTTACAACAGTAATTATTTCAATTAAAACTTCGTTACCGAGAAGACTTGTGGCCACAAGCTCTATAGAAGCCCAATCGAAGCTTTAACAGTCGAATATAAAAATTTCATATCCTTTTATGTGGCAGTTTTTGAATTAAATAAATCAAAAGAGAATTTTTTGGATTTCAAACTAATAGATTGAGTTATATTTTAGATCATTACGATTGTCAGTTTTGAAGATTCTTTAATTACGGTCTTACCGAAGCTCTTTTGAAGCTAACGTTTCTCATAACTTCCGTAAGAGAATATTTCTAAGCTCATTTAGAGCTTTTATACAAATCATCGGAATTTCACAAAATACCTTACAACAGTAATTATTTCAATTAAAACTTCGTTAGCGAGAAGACTTCTGGCCACAAGCTCTATAGAAGCCCAATCGAAGCTTTAACAGTCGAATATAAAAATTAAATATCCTTTTATGTGGTAGTTTTTGAATTGAATAAATCAAAAGAGAAATTTTTGGATTTCAAACTAATAGATTGAGTAATTTTCTGGATCATGAAGACCGTGATTGGGGAAGGATTTTTTGTTAAAAAATTGTAATAGCTACAAAAACTACAGAGTTATACATCTCCGAAACAAGGCACCTTTGCAAGATCAAAAAATATATTTAAAAACTTAAATCTTCATTCCTACACGGTTCTTTCTTGTAAAAAACTGCAATCGAATTATTATAAATGCATTAACACGTTAACGCATTAAATAACTAATTTTCATATTCGTACACATAATAATTTCCTGCGATTTTTTCCAATCGTAGGTAAACAATAAGATCCAAAAAACAACTTTAAAATATTTTTGTCCTGAGATATTTAAATATTTTGTCCTTAACAATTCCTTTACGAGTGCCCAAAATGTAGTTTCCT
The DNA here is from genome assembly GCA_943735915.1 of Pherbina coryleti. Lineage (NCBI taxonomy): Eukaryota > Metazoa > Arthropoda > Insecta > Diptera > Sciomyzidae > Pherbina > Pherbina coryleti. The sequence goes on along the minus strand of OX030948.1, from coordinate 13,771,665 downwards.
ACCCTAAAAGGGTTCATAATACTTCCCTGAGGTTTCATGGAAACTGAGTGGAATTCACTCAACACAAAAAGCAACTCAAAACTCATTGAGTCTATCTATTGAATTAGTTTGCATTAAAAGCTTTCAGCATCAACTGCTATAAAGCTTATATTTAATGCTTTGAAAGCTGATCTTTCATGTAATCCAAATTTTCTATTTATAGCTTAGTGTTGTTGTTGTTGATGTTTTGGCCTATTTTTTCTTATTTCATTTGCTGCATTTGGCTTGGCTACAATGAACACTTTGCTAAATAAAGGGAGCAACAAAAAACAAATGGTTTTGTTCTATCAAGTTGAACTTTAACGCCCATTGCATACCACCAGTCACACCCACCAGCACCCAAGTGACCAATTACTTTGCATAAAGTAGCAGCAAAAACAACAACAACATAAATAGAGAGCAAAAAATCAACCGCAGGAAAAACAATAAAATTTTTATTGTATTGTGTGTTTCACAACTTTTAATGTACATCCGGTTTGTTATTTTGCTAGAAAAACGTATAAAATTAACGGTACTATGAATGAAGCACTTTTGTGGGTCAAAAAAAGGTCATTAGTTGGAGGCAAAGATAAGTTGTGGCTCATAGAAATAAAAATAATGCAAAAATATCACTGAGAAATAAATGTGAATTTTTTTCAAAAATCACGCAATTTAAGTGTTTTCCTTTCAAGTTTTTGACATAAAGAATTTTTTTTATATTGTGTTGAACTTCCGGCTTGTTTTGTTTATTTTTTTTTTATGTTATACATGCAAGATTTTTTAATTACTGCCCTGCTAATGCTTATTTAATGTAAAATTACTTAGAAAAGCATGGGTGTCGTGCAGATTGAAGGAGCGGGAAGTGGAAGATAAGTTTCGAAGAAGTTCATAAAGCGCATATTTATATGTAATTTTAAGCTTTTTGTAAGAAAAACAAAATTTATTCAATTTAAATTTTCTTCCACGGAAATCCGCTAGGGAGCAGAAGTTTACTCTTCAACAAAATGTTGCCAAATAAAGCTGTTGTTTGTTCAAATTTAAGGGCAGTATCAAAGGCGGTCGATTTATTGTGCCTACCGCAGCTACTTAAAGAGCTGTTCTAGGAATCCATCTGCTAAACTTTAACAAAGCTTTTCCTACTCGCTGATGACTGTATCACTCTGCCGAGTATTTAGAATTTTGAAATCTTGGCCCAGGTGCCGTGCCTGCGGGTTTTATGTATAATGCTGTGAGTTTAAATCCTGCTTCAAACTCGAGCACAACCGCATTACCCGAAACCTTACAAGATTTATTAACTTTCTTATTTTATTGTACTTTTTAGACTGCTTAAAAGCGCCTTAAGTTAATGCTCCGAAAACACGAAAGCGTCTTC